>OZ038494.1:70455640-70788140 GCA_964036315.1 Acanthosepion esculentum | reverse complement strand
ACCAAAATCCCCTCCCTCAATATAATTTTAAGCTTTTAATTTGATTTTAAGCATGCTGTTTGTTACATCAGACAAAACTTGTATTTCTACAACTGGTTACACCTGTGTCTGGTTCAACAGCTGTGATCACTGGGGTAAGATCATCAACATAATAAAGATACTGGGAAAAGTATCAATTGAAATAAAATGTATCAAATTTTCCTGTTTGGACAAATTCTTGTTTCACAATTACAATGTCATTTGATGTTGATTTGGGTAGATACTAGCTGAAAAATATTAGCTTTTGAAAGCAACCATTTGCAATCATTTTATTTGTATTTGTAAAATTTTACAATTGAAAATCATTATGAATTTAGTGCTGCTTAATTGTATGCACAGACAAAATTGGTGTCAAGCTGTTTTGTGAGTAAATGCTCTCTAATTTAGAACTTCTTAAAAATTGATGATTTTCTTGTTTTGTTGTCTCGCTCTTCTCTCGCTTGGAGGTCACAGTTCCCTTTAAGCGTTTGTTATATTAATCAACCTTAACCATTTTATCTTTTAAGGAAAAACAGTCGCTTCATAATACTTTCATCAGTACATAAATTTTCTCATTTGAACCTTCTGTCAGTATTCCTGCATGATTTTCTTGCCAATTCTTGTAGACACATCATTTCTATTCTCTGTAATTTGTATTGCTTTGAAAATATCTATATTTTTGTTCACTTGAATTTCCTTTATTCATATTAATTTTTTTATTGAATTTATTTGTTTTGTGCTGGCAAGTTCAGATTTATTTATTTTTATCAGTGAGAGAGAAAGGGGTCTTTTTTGGCTAAAGAGTGATTCATTTCAATAGAAAACAATTTATCTTTTGGCAGAAACAGATCTACAAGCCAATTGATACTTTAAATTTTTCTTCTATGCAAGATATAACTACTATTATCAACATAAAATATTTTTATCAAAATTTTTGTTTTCATCAAGAACTTATTGGAAAAATGGCACCCTCAGTTGTTTCTGAAAGAATATTGTGATTTATAAATTAAATTCAATGACATTTGCAATTTTAAAAAAATGCTATAGAAAAGGTTTTCCACTTTATTAAATCAAAAGAAAATATTTTTTTTAATTATTTTTCAGGAATTATTTAATAGCAAGTGACTTTCATTAAAGCAATTATTGTGACTCATTGCACCAAAGAATGTTTATAGTGCCAAAAGAAAAACACTTGGTTATGCTACTCAACATTTTAAAATAAATTTTAAGATGAGAGAGAAATAGAATCAAATCCTATAATTAATTCAAATCTAACTTTGAAAATTAATTATTTGTATCTGAAAGAACTGTTTTAATTCAGTAGATGAAAGATAATGAAAATATATATTCATATATTAAATCAGTTAAATGTAAGTCCTATTTTCGAGAAATTACTTTAACACATGCACAATATGTTGTAAGTAAATCTCTATATTCTTAGTTATTCCATTTTTTTTCTGAATGACACTTGTAAAGTAAAAGCTAGTTGTCTTTGTTCAATAGTATTTACATTTTCAGCTAGAATCTTGCATTTTCCAGTATGATATACTTGCTCAAGTTTCTTTTATGACATTCTTATTTAACAATTTTTAGAGAACCTTAAATATTTTTCTGATTTGCAATCAACCTCTCATCATTTACTGCACTTACCAATGGTTTTAGAAGTTTGTACATTACATTTCTAATCATTATGATTTCTTTTTCCCCATCTTTATTTTTTGTTTTTCTACTTTTTCTACTTTTTCTACCAAAAGTTCTTATACTTTCAACACATACATTGTATAATATCACTTGCAACTTAAGACATTCATCCTGCCAAGAGATTTGTCCATAATTCTCTGAATACTGCCAATCTATTTTCAATACTAGCCATCAATATTACATTGGGTCCACTAATTGAACTGTTATTCATCATTATCAAGCTATGCACTTGTATTTTTCTCAATTTTTGACATTATTCTTTAGGGTTGAAGTTTCATGCCTGGCTTTTTTTGTCTTTGCAGGAGAAGTATCTGCAACTGAAATTCTTGGATTGAAGAATGTAGTTAATCCCCCTGAACATAGTTGTCGTGACAAAGAACGGGAAAAGGAACGAAATGATGAGGATGATGGAACGCTGGTTTATCGAAGGGTAAGTTGCATGTTTTATATATGTCATGATGTTACTTTTAGTCTAGTCAAATCATTCAAATAAAAAATGTTTTCTGTGAATTTAAATTTTTTTTTTTTTTTTTTTAAATCAATAATAAATATGATAAAAAGGTGAAAGACAGATACAGATTTATCAAAAAAAATCTTAGAATAAAATTCCTCCTTTTGTTTGCTTGGAAGAATAAAAGTATTATTGCTCCTTGTTAAAATGTGATTTAAACCAGAAGCCAAGCACTACAAGAATAAAACAAACTGCTATATTCCATCTGTTACTGTCTTAAAGTGACTGGTTATGATATATAGTTGCTTTACAGATGATTACTTTTTCATCTTTGAATATAGTTTGAATGTGTGTGCATTGTTTTGCCTGGATTTGTGTTTGAGGAGGTAAAACTTTTTAATAGTTTAAAAAAAAACCTTACTATTTTCCATACTCTTATTTAGCACCCAAATAGAAAATGATGGCTCTTGTGTGTTTTGATTCTTTATGAATTTTTATATTCTGAAGATTATGGCAAATAGAAGCGGCATTTTATTCAAACTTTTTGAAAGGAAATGTTTTTTAAATGGAAATAAGATTCACTCTGAATCTGAATTTATTTCTACAATATCTTTATTTGCTGAAAATGAAAAAGAATGAAGTTGCAGTGCATGTACATTTCCAAATCAACTTTCACGTCATTTAAACATTTTCTTTTTTCCCAATATAAGATATAATCTAATTATCAATTCTGGTTTCCCAGATCCTTAACTATGTGCTGTATTGACTAAAAATATTTGTAAATGTGCCCTGAATATTAAAAGAACTTAAAGGGGGGAAGGAACAGTTTTGAAGTGAATTGTGTGTGTTCATGTGCAGTCATCTCTTCTGTATACTGTCACTGTTTCTATTAGGATGTGTATTTCTGTACTGCATTCTTTTCTGCTACACTCTTCTGTGCTGTAGTCTAGTGCCTCCTTTAGATCAGGCGTCTGCTCCTGGCTGATGCACACTTTTCTGATTATCTCAATGCTTAGAAATGTTTCTCAGCACATGTTGTCGGAAGATCTGAAAGACATCAGGCAAGAGAAAAAGAAAGAAGTGTAATTAACTCTGAATGATAAAAGGCAATGAACACTATAGACTGGCAACTACCCAAGCATAGCTGCTGATGCAAAGAATAAGAATCAACACACAGAAAAAAAAAAAAAAATTAAAAAAAAATAATATGTGGAAAGTGGGTTGGGGGAACATTTACAATGACCATTATGTGACTTGGATGATATTTTCTTTCTTTTTATTTCTTTTATTTTATTTCTGACTTTTTGTTTTTTTATACTGTTGCACTGTCTCCAGAGTAAAACTGGCCTTCTGTTTCATTAAACCTCTAGCTGATATCTATTAATTGATAACAGGACAGAGGGTATGATAACCCTGGCTGTTGGAAGTAGTTGTGAAGGTTATAGTGTTGGGAGGAATGAAAGAATATGAACCAGTTCAAGAGGAATAACTTTTTTCATTTTTGTTGCTAATGAACATTTCATGGGCAACCCTACTATTTGTCATTTTGTGCAGCAGGTGGTCTTCAGATTGGGTGTTAAGGCATCTTCCTTAATTCCTTATCTCTGCCACTTCGTCCTTTTCTGTCTTTGGCTTCATTTGTGTTTCTGTAGTATTACTTGTGTGAAGGAGAAATGACAAGGAAACTTTTTAGCTTGAGCAGGTAAAGAAGCCAAGTTGATGCCATTGAAATGACATAAACCACCAGATCGCTTCTCAGAATTGAACCACTCGACAAGTTGTTTTTTTTTTGTTTTTTTTTTTGTTTTTTTGTTAGGCATAAAGCTCCTCTTCTTGGTCTGTGCTGTTCCATATTGATTTTTTTTATCATTAACTTTGTCCTTAACTATAAAGAAGAAGAAGAAAAAAAGGAAATCTGAAGTGAATATCCTTCTCTCTTGTATTCCTTCTTCACCTTCATCTCATACCCACAAAAATATCCCTTCTATTCTTATGGTCACTTTCTTTCACTCAGCATTTTAAGATCACCCAGCAATTTATTTTGTGTGTGATATATATATAATAAACACATTAATCCAAAGCTGTAATAACCCTTCTCCATTTCAGTGTCATTCTGCTGTCATAACATCATTCTGTCATTTATTCACTTTAAAATATATACATTGTTGTTGCTTACTTTCATCTCCTTTTCACTTGTGTGAAATTTTCTCTTCAGTTACAGTTCTTTATCCTGTTTCATTATTTGGATTGATTATCTCCAGTAATACTTTTTGCCACTTTTGTATCTCTGCAAGTTTTTGTTAATCTGTAAGGCTGGCTATTATGGTCAACTTGATTTTTCTGAGTGAATCTTTGTTAATATCATCACATGAACAACAGTTGGAGCAATGAAATCTGTAACTTGAAAATGTCATTATCACTTTTGATAACTTTACAGCTTTGTTTTTAGAAGTGCAAAAATTAAAGAGCTAGTTTTACTCTCTGCTATTTCTTATTTATTTTTCATTATATAAACTGTTTAGATTAAATTTGACCTTTTATTAGCCATGCTTAAGTTTACTAATTAATAACTTGTCAAAAAGGGAAATAGGTTTGTTCATTCTTTCATGTGGAAATAGTCACCTAGTAATTAGTTTTGCAGTTGGAGCAAGCGAGATGATTTTTTCTTAGCAGGGGAATCATTGATACTTTTTTTTTTTTTTTTTTAAAGAACTTCTTTTTACCTAATTTGTCCAATTATTTATCTTGTGTGCCCATGAGTAATTTTTATTTTGCCAAAGAAAAAAAAAGATCAAGCATAGAAATAGAATGATTTTGAATGTAACTCAAAATAGCTCCAATTTGGAGATGTTATATAGTTATCTTCAGAATCTTTGCTTGCATTCTCAGAAAAATGATTTGAAAAAGTTCAACTTTCAATATATTGATCATTTGGTAAAGGAGTACAGAATTTTCTCCTGCTGTATTTGGTGTTAGGTTACATTCTTATTTATTTTATTTCTAATTTTGAAAATAGAATCTTTGTGCATATTTCATTGAAGTAGAATGTGTATACACAGTATGTGTTTACATACTGGTATGTTTGTATCTAATATCTTAAATTATGTCTTTCTCTTTGTGTATGTATATATCCAAGTACATTGTTTTCTTTTTCAGTGTTTCTGTTGCCTTGTTTATATTGTGATCCCAATTGATTATTCTTCGAAGGTTTCTTCTGATACTCATTTCTTCTATTTGTGACTCTTTTTCTCCTGATCTTAGAAGATTCATTACCATTTAAAATTTTTACTTAGAAAAAAAAAATTGAAAACACAACAAATGAACTGTTTGACTTTGATTTATTTAAATAAAAAAAGAGAAAATAAATTATTGTAATCTCCATCACAACCCATTCTTTTGGTTCCTGTATAATTTTCTGGAAAGAATTTTTATTTCATTTTCTCTTGTTTTGTGGTCCTACTGACGACTATTCTTTCTCAGCAATCTTTTTTTTCTGATTTGCTGTTTATCATCATCATCATCATCATCATTGGCAAAGTCTCACAAACTTATCTTTAATTCTACCATAGCTTATGATTATGCTCTAATCTTTTATTACCTTTAGAAGACTGGTGTTATTTTTTTCATGCTAACATTTCAGTCTTTCTCAACAATAAAGTAATTTGAGCAAAGACTTTATTCTTTTGAATATTATTGTTTTGAGGACTTTGTTCATCACTGCACTAGTGAAAGCAGGTAGACTATGACCAGTAATTCTCTAATTTATGTAAGCTATCAGTTAATCTAGTGGAGTTACTTTCATCATTTTAATGAGATTTTTTTTAACAAATTCCTTTGCAAAAAATGATATATTGAAGATAGGATAATAATAGATATAAACTTTTCTATTATTCTGAACATTAATATTCCTTTATTACAACTTTAGCAAATTTTTGTTTTGTGACTAAAATTGTAAAGGCCACAAGAGAAAGCAAATCATTTTCTGTCTTCAAAAAGAGACACTTCTGTTCAAGGGGCAAAGAATCTGCTGTTAAGGCAATTTTATTATTATTAAATTTTGGGAATATGATCTTTTTTTCTCTATGTAAAAATCTGTTTGAAGACTGTTGACATAATCAATCGAATAATGACTTTTCTGTTTGGCATCAGAATAATATTTGACCTACACATGATGGATTCTTGTTCTCCTTTCCCATCAGTGCATGTTGTTTAATCCAAAAGGGTCTGTTAGGTTAAACACATATTCTGACCCATGATTCATCAACTTTAGTAGCCAACCAGTCTTGTTGGCTAGGCTGGCCCCAAAGTGATTATCAATCTGTTTATGGTCTCCCTGTTCCCCCAACTCAATGGGCAGCTGTATTAGAATTCTCTTCATTCATTTCAACTTGGTTTTATTTCTTATTTGTATGCAGTTTCACATTGCCTTGCTCTGAAATTCTTGTATACCCTTGAGTTTTCTGCATGGAATTTGGTTGTTGGTGTGTAATTTAACATAAGAATACAATACACATTCTCTGAATTGTCCTGAGAGTAGATGTGAAAATTGGGAATTGTTTTGAAGCTGGCAGAAAGGCAATAATAATGTAATGGAAATATTGTGTGAATAAAATAGAATTCCTATTAACTAGAAAAATAGTATTTGAATTGCTATCATACAAATTCTTTCAGAGAAGCCATGACATACAAAGCTAGTTATATAATTACAATGAAATATCTTGCTTGTCTTGCAGTATGAATTTGTCAAAAAATCAAAATTTATCTCAAAACATTTTGTCATTTATACTGCTGTTGTTGTTGAACATAAAAAACAATCAAATTATGAATGTAGGATAAAAGAGAATTTAGAACTTGTATGTCTTTTGAATTCATCACCTATTTTCAATATTTTTTTTTTCTTAAGGCCTGAAAAAAAATTGTACAAATAGTAACTGTAAAATTAAATTAGTGATCTCCTTAAATAGTTTTTTTTTTTCATAAGCAATTATTTTTCATTGTAGTTTATATATATATATATATATATATATATATATATATATATATATATATATATATATATATATATATATACTCTACACTTTTGGGTTACATTGTTCCTATATTGATAGAATTTAAAGTATTCAAATCTTATCACAGACAACAATTTGTCCAACTTGATCAACAATTCACTTGAATTTGATTTTCTGTCTCTTGTGAACTGTGCCTACAGAAAAAGTAAAATCTAATTTGTGTCTAGAAAGCATTCTTGGTTTATGTCCTCGTATTTTGTGGATGTTTGCTTCTCTGTAAAGCTTCTCCCTTGTTGGTGCTTGTGTGCAGAGTAAATTTGCAAGAAAATAGAGTATATGTATGTAAATCAAGTTTGAAGTGCAAGTAATTTTTCTCTAGCTCTTTCCTGTTCATGTAATTTTTCCCACCTTTCTTTTTGGGGAAAAAGGACTAAATTGCTTGTGACTATTTCAAGTGACTGATATTTTTTTGCCCACATTTTACTTTGTAAGCATTCTATTAAGTGAGAATCCTTATTCATAATTTCTTTTTATATCTATATATATATATATATATATATATATATATATACACACACACACACACACACACACACACACCATCTCAAAACTTCCCTTCCTCAAATAAAAATAGACTAAAATTAATTATAACTTAAATTTTATGAAAAATTGATTCAATTGTGTATGCTGTCAGATTTTATTATGCAAGTTAATGTTTTCACAATAAAATTGGTATTACCCAACCTTCAGGATGAAATGATCAAATATATTATGCGGGTTTAAGCTTATAGTTTCTATTATTAAAAGAATATTAAGTTGTTTTTCTTTGTGTGGTGGTTCAGCTTTTATTATGCAGCTAAAGCTCTAGGCTATAGAAACATTACATTAACACAATATCCCATAAACCTGAACAAATTATTTTATGTTAATATGGGCTCCTTGACATTCTACAGTGTATGACAGAAGTACTGTCCACATAATGGTAAGACATTAACTAAATGAAGACACTATTGCCATTAATGTCTCACTATTATGTGGGAGGTATTTCTGCCGCATCCTGTATAACCTCCATTTTTCAACTATTGATTTTACTTTTCTACTGTTTCATTATCATTATTACTTGCAGCAGTTTTATTTACTTCTCAGAGATCTTCTCTACTTGAATATTGTTTTTCCTTCTCATATACATCTCTTAAATGCATCGCAACTCTTCTATTGGATTAATATCGGGAGAGGCTTGTGTGGGGGCATCCCATTAATTTGTATTTCAAACCAGTTTTGGAAAAGTGGGCAACAATCATCTTTGCAGATTATAAAGCTGCATTATCTTGCATATATATATATTCTACAGTTTTTTGGTTGGGACCAATATCACTTGAAAAAACTTTCCAATATGTTTTTTCATCTTGAATCATCATCAACTTTGAAATCCTGATAATACTAGCTCAATATATTATTCCACCTCCTGCCTGTTGTCTTTTAAGTCATGTCGTTGAATATTTCCATGAAGAACAAAAATTGTAGCCTTGCCATTAGGTCCATCCAATGTAGCTTTACATTCATCACAAAAGATCACTTAAGAGTAGTTTTCATATACTACTTTATCTAACTTATGATTCCATTTGTGAAGTTTACTTATAGCACTTTGGTTACTTCCATGTCCTTACCAAATGATCTGAAATATTCTGCATCATTTCTCTCTTATGTTCCCAACATCACCTTTTTCTTTTTTCTAAGTATTCTCTTGTTGGTCAATTTATTTTTTATTTCTTATTGCTCTTTTAATTTTTCTCGAGTATTGTTCTGTGTCATACTTATAGCTAATTTTTTCTTGTTCTTATCTTGCTAATGTTTTCAATTTATTTGTTTTGATTATTCTATAATCTCTGTTCAACTTTTGCAATTTCAAACTTTACTATCACTCAATAACTTTACAGCATCTTGTTTCCCTTTTGAGGTTTTGATCTATGGTTATATATATATATATATATATATATATATATATATATATATATGCGTGGGAAATTAAAAATATCAATAACGATGTAATTGTTTATTTTGAATACAATGAACAACTTTTGAGTTTCATAAAATCTTCAGACCAAATAAGTTATTGAAAAAAAATTCTAATAAAGTAAAAAGCTGAATTACACATGGTATATTTATTATATATTTAAGTCTATCATGAAGAATTTAATGACATCAGTTGTTTAATAGCAATTTTAATCTGAAAGTATTGACTTGCATAAAATCTGACATAGTTTATATTATTCTTTTTAATATTACAATTTTACATTTCTATTTCTACTTTTAAATGTCCAAATGATGGTGGAAATAGGGAAGGGTAAGATTATTAGAGCAAATATAGTTAAAAAAGTAATAGGTTTGTTGTACCTTTGTTCTATTATTTGTTTGATTTCTATATGAAGCCCAAGATAATTTTAATTTTGCACACAATAAAACTATCAAATTTTTATTACTTCAAGAATGAATAATCAGGTATCATAATAAGCACACTGGATTATTAATAATCAGTATGTATCATTGAAAATTCACACACACACACACACACACAGTTATGTAGCTAGATTTTTTTTACTTCAAAATTAGAAATTTTATTTGGCAAATATTTAACTTATTAATTATTGGTAATTTAGGTTTTCACTTGAAAAACACACACACACACACACACACACACACACACACACACACACACACACACACACACACAACAAAAAAAAACTTATAGATTTTGCCAATTAAAACATTTGTGTTACTCCTAACTTTAAAAAGTTGTTAACTGTTTTGTGTGTGTGTATATATATATATATATATATATATATAATATGCATACATGTTTTTTTTTCTAAAAAGGTTTCTTTTACACTGAAAGCTTTTTAGCACCCCCTTACCTTTAGCTATATATATATAATATGATATATTGTAATTTACTCAGTTTTTACTTGTGCTTTCATTCCTCTTCCTTTTACAACTTTATTTTGTTGGGTTATCTAGGGAGTAGTTTTCTTATCAAACTAATTATGTCTCATGAGATACTCCATCATTTCTTTGCTCCCTGTTTTTTATCCCCCACTTGTCTGTTGAAGAGAGAAAAATGAAACTCTGTATGTCATGGCTGTCACATGCATGTATGTACGCGTGCAGAAAAGGGAGAGAAGCCAGGAGTGTTGTGTATGCTGTAGTGATTCATTGACTGGGGAAACAATAGATGTCAAGAACAGGCTGCTGTGGATGTTGTAGTAGTGTAGTGGTGAAAGAGATGCAGTAGTGGTAACAGTGGTTGTAGCTCTGAAAAGGGGGCTAGGGTAGTGATGTTAAATTGCAGCAGCAGTTGTGGTTGCAGCAGTGGAAAGAACAAGGGAAGGGAGGAAGCTCATCATTGTCGCAATCGTCACTGTTGCTTCTGTCATTTGATGATGGTGGCGGTAGTGGTAATGGCAGTAGCATCAGTGGCAGCATCTTCTGCCATCTGTATGATGTAGTTGTTCAGGCAGCAGTAGCAGTTTGATGAATCATTCATCCCCTGGGGGATGCTGATGGTAGAATATGACACACACACACACACACAGTACCCCTCTTTTCATTTACCTCTACTCTCCAAAATCACACCCTATTCCCTCTCACATACCACCACTTCGCATCCACTGATAAGTCTGTCTCCCCAACTTTCTCCACATCAAACCCCCCACCCATAAAACATGGTAAAGCAGAGAATTAATGGTTGATGCCAGTTTGGCTGACTTCTTCTGAGATGGTTGGTTGAAAGGGGTGTGGAGGGAATGAAGGATATAGGGTAAGAGTAGGGTGTTTGGGCTAGATCTTGGCTTTGGTTATTTCTATGGTGGTGCCAGGGTGCCATTGCAGTTTGTTGCCTGCATTATAGTTGTCTCCTTTTTCAGGTTCGCTGAGTGTGATCTTGGGAGTATAGAATAAAACTTTTTCACATAAATCATTCACAGTTTCTCATCTAGCATAGATGAAGGAATATTTTAATGTAAATTCATTACCCTCAATTTTATTTTGTTTGCTATATTTCTCCATTACTTTTTTTAATGTGTAAATTATTTTTAATGTGGGGGGCATCAAACCATTCACTGTTGCACATGTTGGCATCTTAGACAGTCAAAAATATAGCTTCCCCTTTTGAGCTTGTAGACAACACCAAAGTTTGTGCTTCCTACTGAATTCATCTTTTGACCTTTTAATTTTCAGTAAAGCCTAATAGTTGTTTATTCTTGCCTTTCAAAAAGTTTTCTTTTCTTATTACTATATCACTAAGTGGTTAGCCATTGGTCAGCTGTTAACTGTAAGAGGGCTACAAATTGCCAAGCAGTATCCTGCTCCTGAAGCATGTGTGATCATGTGAAAAAAAATACCAAGTATTGTATTTATTTGGCATGGAATGTTCTAATACTGAATGCAGACACATCTAACCAATTTACAGCATTGTGTGTTGTTTGCCTCCAAGTAACAGGCATCATTTTGGGAAACTGGTCACATATCCATAACATTTAAATTTTTTTTTTATAACTATATATATATATATTTTTTTTTTCTGTTCTTTTTCCTTTCTAAAATTATTGTCTAGTATTTTGTGCTAACTGGAAATAACTCAATTTTGAAAATCATCTGATTATCATCATAACTACACTCAAAAGGTTTAAAAGATCACAAACTTTTTTTTTATATGAAAAGAAGCTTTTAATTTATTTTTCTTTAGTGGTTCAAACTGATTAAAATGTTTATGCATACATTTATAAGTATGACTTTTTTAAACAAAGGATCATGGTTCTAATTTAGAAATAACAATTAAAAAAAGACATTTTCAACAAAATTTAATATATTTCATGCAGAATGTAATAATTTTTTCTTTCATGATTACTTAATTTAACTTGGCTTATTTCTTGTTGGTGACATCAAAGCCAGCTGAGGTGTGCATTTTGCTTGAAGGCTTTATTTTTAAAATTCTACAAATTGTAAAAAGTGAAAATTTTCTTTTTAAAATATTCTTTAATAGATTAAAAGTTTTTCTCAAAGTACAAAATAGATAAATATTTGATTTATTTTGTTAGATGCTTTGTAAATTTTTATTTTTGCATGCATGAAAATATCTCTGCAAGCTGTTGTTTGTTGGTTATACAGTTTCATTTCTTTAGTATAAAATCAAAATTGAATTATACTTTTAAAATATTTGCATAACTTGTTCTGTTTTTTGTTATATATATTAGGCTTATTTATAACTAAAATATTCGTCTATTTTTGCTGGCAAAATTACAAGGTATCGTAAAAAAAATAAAGTCTTTGTTTTTAGTGCTAGATGCATACCTTAGTAGAACAAATATTTCTTCTAAAAAAAGAATTCTGTAAGTTTTTAAAATTACTTTATAGTGTTGAAGAAGGTTTACAAAATAATCAACAACACTCTAGGCTTGTAGATAATTACCAGATATTTATAGTAGTGAAGAATTTGTTTATTTACCTAATATATTTTATATTTGACTTTTTTACCTAGTTGTGGTAACCTATCAATCTATCTTCATATCAATGTTGAAATTTTGTTTACTGACCAATGTCTTTTTTTTTTTTGTGCACAAATACAAATAAAATAAAACCTAACTCCAGGCTACTGGTCATTTTGATCATACTTTTTTGTTTTTTCATGTTTCAAGTCCATTAGCTGCACACATTTTCATAAGAAATTAAAATAACTCTAAAGAATATACATAACTGTTTTGATTGATAAATATTTGAATTTGCTATACCATTTCTTTAAAACTAGTACAGCATGCCACACACACACACACCGCGTGTAACAGCAAAATAATCCAAATCATGCCAGAGCATAATTATACATCCCACAAAATGTTTAATATCTAAAAAATCACTAACCTAACTGAGTTTTTTTTCTAGGTTTTCAGATAAGACATTTAGCCATCTTGTTGTAAGAATCACTGAAAAACTGAGTTTTTCAGCTGGAAAGAGAACAGGTTAAAATCACTGTGTCAGCCCAATTTCTTCTCAACTGAGCAATGGTGAGAAGAAAAATCTTTCAGTAATCTATCTTCAAAGTCCATTCAAGAACCATCAAGAAAATGGTGAATAAGTTTAAAAAAGAGGGACAGTAGAGAGGAAAACTGGATCAGGTGGTCATAACAGGAAAAGAGATCATCATTTCAACTTAATGCTAAAGAGATCAATTAGGAAAGATTCAACTCAATCCATGACATGTTTGGTACATGGGAGAGGAGTTTCAGCTATAACACTCCAAAGATCAGTGAAAAAAAGACTTGAAAATGAAATTGTACATGAAACATGTGAGGCACTTTGTTACTCCAGGACAGAAAATTAGAAGTTTAGAGAGGTTGAAGATCATCCTGAATAAGTTGGAAAATGATCCTGGAATTTTATTATATATATATATATATATATATATATATATAACTTTATTTCAAACCTTCATGAGCTTTTGATCCTTATCTGTGATTAATTAATGATGAACATATCATTTTCATTTTTGATCGATTTTTTGATTTCATCATGATTCTTCTGTTAAGTTTGGAAAGTAATTATACATCCTTATTGCTCAAAGTAGAGCTCAATAGTGTTATAAAAACCTGAGAATTCCAGTAAAATATCTTTAATCAGTGCTAAGACTAATCTAACAATTGGACAATTTTGTTGTTACACCCGGTGTGTGTATATAGTTTTATTGAGAACATAATTCTTATGACTTTGGTGAGAATCAGAGATATAATCCTGCCTTATCCAACTTTAAAACCATCGAGTATCTTATCAAATGAACATTATTTACTTTCCACTGTCTAATATTTTCAAAGGTATAACTGAATAATAGAAAATATGTAGTTATTATATAAATAAAGATGTAACTTTGTAAATGCAAGGCAAGCCACACTGGAGAATGTATGAATAACTTCATTGCTTAAAATGTTCTTTTTCCAAAAAAAATGAAAAAATATGGTCATGAATTAGGCACTGGCGATAAAAATTGGTGATCTGCAGTTCCTCTGCTCTACAAGCATAACATTCAGACTATACAGTTTTACTTTTACAGTATTTTGTTCATTGAAAGATTTAAAAATTAAAAAATATTGTTCCAAAAGGTAGAATATTTCTCATGGGTATATTGATATAAAAGATCAAGTATTACCCACATTTTGTGCACTATTTTATGAAAGAAAAGTCAAATAATTGCAAACATAAAAAAGCTATGGTGTATTTTTATGAAGTCATTGTGGGAACTCAAGCAAATGTGAAAATAGCATTAAATATTTAAAGTAGAATATTAGAGTTACCAAGAAAAAAATGAAAGCAATAAAGATCTGTAATAATAATAAAATCAAATAAAAATAAAATAATCTTTTCTTTTGTAACTTTTATGTAAGTTATAAGTATTAAGTCTTTTAGTGTAAACCTAGGTGAAGGGAGAGACTTTTCTCTTAGAATTTATGAAACAATGACGTTAAAAGTAGCAATTTGTCTATTTATCAATTTTTTTTAATTCAACTATTGAGACCTATCAGTGCTATGTTTTCTGACTAAAGAATGTAGTAAATGTTAATGCTGATGATTTCAGCTGTTCTTGCATTGAAGTTATCAATTAATGAGTATATGTATATAAAAACTTAATCTGTTATTGGAAAACAACCACTCCTAAATTTAGTTAATATGAATTCACCTTGATCTTCTCCACATGTTCAGAAAGGCAATGAAAAGGTGAACTGATTGGTTTATAAACCTCACATTTTCATTGTCTCCAACTATTGACATCTGTTGTGCGTAGGTTATTATATGAAAGTTGTAGAACATGTATATATTGTGATGTATTAGAAACTTCTTTGTTGTTTTGCATAAGCAAAACATCTGTCTACAGCAGTAAAGAGCTGTTGATGTAGAATATTGTGTTTATTACACTGAACTTCTTTACATCCATTTAGCAAAGATGTTATAGTAACCTATGATGTCAAACTTGGTTGTAACAGCTACATGACATGAGTAATTTTATGTCTAAAAGATAGCAAGTTGTAAATGTCTCTCTTTACAGTTGCTTTATAGCCCCATTTTGGAAGCAAAATTTGTCAATTGATCATAGGAAATAGTCTTTTGGCTTTCAATCCTTTGCTTTATGGTCATTTTGTAAGCATAGCTTAGATGTGGCAGAAGTCCAAAAGTATGGAGCACCCAGTGAGAATCAAACTCCCTATTCAGTCACATTTGATTTAGTGAAACACACTTGCTAACTAATGCACCACATTGAAGGGCCCAAATACTTTGCTTTATGATTGAGAAGTTCAAATGCATATTTGCTATGTATTGTTAATATTAATTTTGGGAAATTTTCTGTTCTCAAATGTTTATTTCCAATACTGGACAATATAAGTTCGGAAAATTTTCTATCGCATATTACCTTATTTGTTAATATAAATTATTTTAAAACTATTAAAATTGCATATTAATAATCCTAAATTAGAAAGTTTTTAAGTTTCCAAAAACTTAGTTAATATTCTTATATGAATGAGTGGCTTTGCATAAATGTATTTTTCTCAATCATAAATTGTAAATATTCCTCTACTCTGGTTTTCATGAAACAAATTTTTTGAGGGTCTTTTTTCTTTTTTTTTCTATTTTTTTAAATAAAAAGACCAAATTACTTTTAGAAATGTAGATCAAAATAGGTTATATTTTATTTTATTATTTTTTTTTTGTTACTCAAATTTCACTATTGTCACTTATATTTCCTGGTGGAAGTAGTTTTTAGATTAGATTCACTCCATAACTCAATACCAAACACTGATTATACAATGCAGCCTGCTTTGCCAATTTTTCATGTTATTATATAAGATATTACTGGAAATGACACTATGTAATGGGTTGTGCTTTTCTCATCCAACTAAAAATATGGCTCGGCTGATGCTGTTATTTCAAATCTAATTTAAAAATGATTAGGACCATCCAGAAGCAACATTCTTTCTACTCTGAGAATTATATATATATATATATATATATATATATATATATATATATATAACAAACCCAAAACACATCATATTCACCAGCTTATGTATGGTTTACAAAAATATTTATAGAGATCATTACTCACTACAGCTCCTGTAAGACCCCTACACTTCAAACTTGATGAAATTTTGTTTAAATGTGCATCTTATTTGGTGGCAAATATGGTAGTTAATGCAAACGCTGTTAGTAAAAGTATACATAGTTATTTTTATATTCTTAAAAACAGAGGGAAAAGTAAGTTCATATTTTTGCTTAAAGATAATAGTATCCAACATTTTATTACTAGTTATTTACTTAGTTTCTTTTTTAATGAAATACTTGATACACTGAATAAGAGCTTCCAATTAACTTGATATATTATTGAGAGGAACTATAACTTTTGGTCATCAAATATTGTAAACAATCCTACAGCACATTCCCATGATTCTCAAGGTCCAGAACTTGATTATTTTTCTCCCCTCCTTATCTTGCTATCATTTTTTCTTTCATTTTTGTGCAGTCTGTTATGTATTTTTTTTCTCTCTCCATCTCTGAACTTATCAGTGCTCCCTTCAGATGTGTAGTCCTTCCCTTGTGGTTTAGCTTTGCCTGCTCTCGACAACTTTTCAATACATGTTTTTCATCTCTCCAACATCAATTATTATGTTTTCTTTGATTGCCTGCCTCCTAAATATTTTTTGTGGCATGTATTCTGACCTCACCACCAAATGTACAACCAATCTATTTCTTCTGGTTCCTTAACCTTTTTTTTTTTTTTTTACTGCTGTTTTCCTCCTTCTTCTCCTGCAATACTTATAAGAGTTCATTCTTGAGATTCTCATTATCCCCTTTACCATTTTTAACAACATTATTTTTGTTACTATTTCATTTCTTCCTGTTGAGGTGTAAATATCTGCTCATCACCATCAAACTATCATGCTGTGTGTCAATGTACCAGACATGGGAATGCTATGCCATGATGCATGGGCCACTGAAATTCCCTTCTCTTTCAAAGAGTCTCGCTTCATGATGGCCACCAACCCTGTTACAGGTGTATGTCTTTCACACCCTGCAGCCAAATTGATTGATAAATGCCTATGAACTCTCATTTTTTTTTTTTTTGTACCTTTGACAAGAACCTGAGAAAAGTCTTTAAAATTTTATTAATTTTTCCCTCTAATACTACTATTCTCAACACTCTGTAACATTTTCTACAGTTTGATATAATCAATATTTTTTTTAACACTCTTCCTACATCTTTTCTTTGTTTCTCTTATCCTAAATAGTTCTTTGTACTTTGGTTATTTTGAGAATCGAAACACTTTGGCTTTGCTTAATGTTTTCTATTAATCTTTTCTTTATAAGAAAAGATGGCTTGAATTGTTATTCAGAATGCTCTCCTCAACAGTTTTTAAAATGATTTACATTTCAATGAAATGATTGGGCAGAATTCTGTTGAGTAACTGATCAGAATTGCATTCTTTCTCTCTGGTAAAGAAAATATACTTCAGCTATTAATGTTCTGTATTATTATTTTATTTAGCAATATTCTGTATATTATTAATATTCTCTATTAATAAATATATATATATATATATATATATATATATATATATATATATATATATATATAATATTCATTCATTTAATTAATTAACCCTAAGCAAGGCGGGTGTGCCTCAAGTACCCAGTTACAGAGAGTGAAGGGGAGAGAAAAAAACTGGCTATGGGGGGGGGTACCAAGGAAAGGATAAAAGCTGAATGGGGTTCAAGATGTTGATTGACATTGCATTTAAATTTTTGAAGATTGTAGTTATCAGGGAAGCAAGGAAACGGAAGGGAGTTCCACTGGTGGGAAGTGCAAGAAAAATTGTTGGAGTAGATGTGGCAGTTACATTTACCTAATTCAACAATAAAAGGGTGGGACCTAGATGCTAATCTAGTAGCATGTTTAAACACATGGAGTATGGGCACTAGAGGGGGGAAAAAGCTCATCAGAGCAGTAGCCATGAAAATATTTGTAGAAAAGACAGAGGGAAGCCACATTATGTCGGTGAGAAAGTGACTGAAGTCAAGATGCAAAGTCAGGATCTGTTACATTGCTGGTCCTTATTTGAATTTTGTCAAGAACCTTGAGATGAATAGCAGGAGCACCTGACCAAATATGGCAATAGTATTCAATGCACAGATGAATGGCAGATTTATAAATGTGCAAGATGGGCTCTGATAAGAAAAACTTGGAATGACACAGTAATCTTTCCTTGCAGTAGATGCAGCTGTTGATTCACTGTAAGCATTCCATTTTAAGTTAGTTGAGAACATGAGGCCAAGAAGGTTCAGTGTGTTGCTCTCCATAAGTCTAGCATCAGCCATGCTGATGGTGAGCAGGAAAGTTTCTCTATGGTGGTTAAATGAAAGCAGTTTCGCTCTGGTGGAGGCATTCAAATTTATGAGCCATGTCCTGCCCCAGTTAACCACTGGTTGGAAATCCTTTTCAAGAACAGCAGCCAGGTTGACTTTGTCAACTCTGACATATTTGCTATTGAGACAGGAGTAGATGGTAGTGTCATCAGCATAAATGCCTACTTGGAAACTGATGACATCAGAGAGATCATTGATGAGGATCAGAAACTGTGTAGGACTCAGGATAGAGCCTTGGGGGACACTCGTGTTTGTGTGAAAGTATCTGAAAGCATGCCCATTCAAAACGACCTTCATTTAAAGATTTGTTGGGAACGATTGGATTAAATCAAACAATTGTCCAGTAATACCATAACCTTAGAACTTACATGGAATACCAGCATGCCAAACCCCGTCAAATGTCTTTGAGATATCTAGAGCCACAGCTTGAGCTTCACTGTTATTATTAAGAGCTTGATATACATATTCAGTGATGGCTGTTAGCACATCAGCGGAAGACCTGGCAAAATGGAAGCCATATTGTTTGTCAGAGAGTAGGTTGTGAGAGGTAAGATGCTTAACCATGTCAACATTGACTAAAGCCTTGAATACTTTGTTGAAAAATGGTAAGAGACTAATAGATTTAAGAGAGAGTTCTGTAGTCAGCAAGAGATGTTCATGGACATGAACTCCCAGGCTATGCATGTAGGCATTATAATCCTTCCTAAGGAGAGGAAGATAGCCAGGCATTGAGAAATCAGAGGAGGGGTTTGAAGAGTTAAGATTAGTTTCACAGAGCTTGGATGTCCAGAGACTGTTTGAAGAGAAATGATTTTACACTGCAGAAATTGGTATGAATACAATGAATGTAGGAGAAAGAAAGGTTGAGGGGTTTAGGTGATTTTTGTTGAGCTGGTTTAGATTTATATCTTTAGTATCTTATCATGGCATGTTGTTTTGGTAAGGAAAGGCCTAGGGTAGTAATAGCAGTCAGTCATCTAATGTAACATGTGCAAGAAGGGAACTGGCATAGACTGCAACAGTGTGTGGCCTCAGGTTGTCCACTGGAGGTGCTTGCAGGGACACCATTACATGTGTGACTTGGCACTGCAACAATCCTGATATTGTGGAACTGTTGATGAGAGCAACCTCTCAAGACACTACACAAGTTCTGGCTCCTAACTACCAGTTGGGAACAACAACCAGAAAACTACCAACCTGGTACCCTCAGTATGAAGGGACATTGCCACCACCCTCATATATCACAAAAAATCATGACAGTACCACTAAAGCCAGAGAAAAGGAAAAGAATTGAGAACCCCTTCCTAAACAAGAAAAAAGGTATGAGCCTCTACTTCTGTTCAAGAGAAGTGGGAGGAGTATAGACTGGGTGAGAGGAAAGCCTATCTACTCTTATTATTTACATTGTCAAATTTTAGCACTTTAATTACTAAGGAATTTTTTTTTTAAACCATTAAATAATGTTAAAGTTTGTATGCACTCTTATGACTTGTAAAGTTTTTGTTTTGTTACCTCCCAATATATCTTAGAAACTTGGAAAAACTTCACTTTGTCATAATTCTTTTTTCTCTAGCTTCCTTTCATCTAATACAAATTATCTTGCTTTGTTTAAGTATTTGATTTTTAAAGTTGTCAGGAAATGTTACCTTCAATTTTATCATGTAACTTCAATTTGCTTTATTGTATATTTCACTTAAAAATAAAGTTGAAGGTGTGCAATGTAAATTGTTTTGTCTTAACAACTGCACCACAAATCATAGAAATGAACTTTGTTTGTTACTGGTTCCTCATGTTATGCTGCATCAGTTTCTATAGTATTAGAATCTAAAACATTTGCATATTTTTCAGGAAATGCATTTTCTTTTTGGCAAATTATTCTGTCATTATAACTCATTGACTGGAGAAAAGTCTTGAGATATCTCTTGTATTAAATTAGTTTGTATAGGGGTAAATTTTAGTAACCATTAATCTGGTGAATAGTTATCAGCTTTCTACTTTTTCAAATTACTATATAATAGTGCAGTAAATCTTTCTTTTTTTTTTTTTTTTTTTTTTTTTTAGTTTATTTTCATAAAATAGACATTCTTGAATAATTACTTATGAGTCTAGTTCTCATTTAATATATTGTATAAAACATTTTTATTTTTTGGTTGTCATTAAAAATACAAGTATGACAACCTTAAATTTTTCAAATGTAAGACTTCATATAACTATGGCATTATTGCTAAAAGGCACAAAATGGTGATTATAACTTCACAAGTAACTTGCATGCTACAAATGTAAAAGAAAAGATGATCTTTGGTTGAAGGAATACCAGTGGTAACCACAGGAACCAGAAGAATTCATATGTCTAAATTTGTTGCTGACTGTATTACTTCAAAAGAATTATTCATGTACTTTACAGTTCATCTTAATTTGTAATTTAAGCTTGTTTTATTTGATTTGATTTTCTTCAAATTTTAGCAAATAATCATGTTGAAACATTTGAACTTTTATTAATATTTTTATTTATTTCTCCTTAAACATTTACTTTCCTTCTATTTCATGCATTTCAATGCAATTTTATTTTAACATTTCTTTTCCCCACTCCTTTTAACAACTCATCTTCAGCTGGAAAAACCTCAGTTTTAGTAGTTTTGAGATTAAATTATAAGTGTTACAATTGATTTACATTATTTAATTACAATTTCTGATACTTTAAATTTATCCAGTTCAGTACACTATTGTTTAATATACTTCTTTCAATCATATTAGACATTCTGTATGCATATTAAAAGTTAATAAGTAACCTCATAACATGTTCTAATAACTCTGCTGCAAATGAACAAAAAAATAATAAAAGTTGAATTCATAATTCTTGCTCACCACTTTCAGGAGGAATTTTACTTTTGTAATAATGAACAAAATAATAAATTCTTAAAATTTTCACTTTGAATAAAGATTGTTTTCTGCAATATTAAGACCAAAAAATAGAGTGAAGCATCTGCTCGTGATGTTACAAAAATAAGATCTTGGAAAATATCCTTGGAGAACAAAATCCTATCTCTAAGCTGCTTATTTTAAGAAAGCCTTCTTTTATTCATTTTCTAAATCTTATTTCTGATTGACTTATTTACTTGGGTTCAAGCTTTGACTTTTGTTTTGAGCCCCATGACAATGGCAAAACTGATTATAATAAAGGCTTTCATGCCTTGGGTGACGTTATTTCAAGTTGAGTCTTTTGATGTTAATGTACAATTCAGTGCTTTCATGTTTAAGACTTTATTGCATGAGTTTTTTCTTTTTTACTTTCCTAATGATTTCTGTGTGAAGACTTAGGAATTAAAATGATGTCAGTTCATTGCACTTCAACTTTCATAAGGATTGTGTCTTCTTTAATATGCACTCTGTATTTTTTGGTTAATTTATAATGCAGATTTTTTAATGTGTATATTTATCTGCAATTTCCTATGCAGGCTTACACGCATCCTGATTTGCTCAAAATGTACATAAGTATTGTCATTTTCTACCAACTCTGTACATAAAATGTATATAATTCAATGTAGAGATATATAGAAAAATGTATGTTTCTATTTTGCCTTAATACCATTGAGTGAAGAATGATGTTCTGTGTGAGTGCATGCACATAGTTGCATAAAGATGAATAAATAATGCAGTTAGAGTATGTGTTCATTCATTAACTCAACTTGTACTGTTAGAAACTAGTTTTGCAAAATGTCATATACTGTTCTGATGCTGAGGATATAGAAATAGCTGCAATTAGTGAAGAATAAAAAAGGAAGTTATATCGTCAGATACCAAGGAAACTGATTACCTGCAGGGTCAGATGGAATCTTTAACATTCCTCTGATTTGGCAAAAATGTATTTGCTTAAGAACTTTTTTTTTATCATTAAAAACTGCAAATGCACAAGAGGATGATCTTTATATTAGTATTGCTTTATTACTTTGTTATTCTAAACTTTCTTACATCTACAAAGATCTTTCCAAATGTTTGCAAAAACTCCCTCCCAGTACTTTCCTGAAATCATTTACTTCATTTATAAAGAATTCTAATTTTTTGTGTTTATTAAAAAAATGAATTTGTAACAGCTTGATTTGCTTATTTATATTCTGAATTTTAACCCATGTTAGATTTTAAACATGGGCCTTTTCAGTGTTAATATGGGATTTAAGTAAATTTTTAATGTATGCACTATCCAGGAGCATTAAAAGAAAATCATTCTGTGCATTGTTTTTTTTTTTTTTAATTTTTTTTTTTACTTTTTTATTTTGTTTTTGGCCATTATACAAGCTATCGATTTAAAATAAGATCTCTTTTTCATCATAGTTACAATTTTATGGAACAAGTTTACTAAATTAAAATATTTCATAATTCTATTTGAATAACAAATAGATAAACTTTTTTTTTTTTTTTTTTTTAATAAAGTTTAGTTAATTTTCTTTCTTAGATTAACTTGTAAATTGAACCATATCATGTTAATCCTCTGCTGTATCATTAAGTTCATAAGGAAGTAATTTTAGAGTATTCTGTTATAATTTAAAGGCAATCTATAACTAACCCACAAAATTAAGATATTTAAGAGTATTTGGGGTGTGATTAATTTCTCCTCCTTTAGTATATTTTGAGTAACTGACTGATAAATTAGTTTTGGTTTCATGTTGTTTTAACATTACTGTTTAGTTGCCTCTTCTTGATCTAATGACAGATATCATGGCATGAGTAATTTGTCACTTTTCATACATTATTTCTGAATTCTTTTGTTAGTGTTCAATTTTATATAAATCAAATTTTTTTCTTGCTTTACTTTTGTCTTTATTAAAATTTTTGTATTTCTGCTGCTGTAATTTTTCTTTTCAAATCCTAGAACAATCTTTCAAAATTTACTTTGCTTAAGTTTTTGCAATCCTAATAATGCACAAGGAACAATTTTTAAATTTTTTCCAAACCAAGTTGACCAATAAGAAGTAAGAGTTATCTTTGAGCATTTCTGAATTTTTCTTGTTAAAAATATGGTGTTGTGAAAACAAATATTTATTTGTGATGATTGCCTTGGTATTAAAACTTTTTTGAAAAAATTATTTTGGTTATTATTTACTGTTGAAAATTTTTGCTAAGACATTCAATTTTTTTAATGACAGAACATTTTTTCCTTATTCTTTTTGCTAAGTATAGCTTACTCTCTATATTTCTACATAATGTTTTGAAGTATTTCTCATTTTTGAATTTTAGTTCTGTTTTTCATTTTTTTTATTTAAACAGCTTTGCAAATTATTATTTGATATTTGAGTAATCTATAAAAAGTGATTAGAACCATTCTACTTTTTCAAACTGGATGATTCCTCGGTAAAGCATTTGAATAAAGATTTATAAGCGCTATTATTTAATCAGACATTGATATTTACTAAGCTTAGATTGACACAAGGATAAATAGGAGGAAACCGGGTTTTAGGAAGAGTGCTATACCAAGCATTCAAGTACAAAGACCTTGTCTTCATTGAATGATAACATTCAAAATCTTGACTTTATACCTGCACTCAAACACTAATTACTGACATGACTGGGAAATTTGAAATTCTCATGGCCATAAGACAGGATTCTCAATGAGACAGATGAACTTGTACTATTAGCATACTGTGTTCTGATAGAGGAAAAGTGCTATAGTAGAAATGTTTTCTGATAGAAATAAAAGAAAATATAACACATGTATGTAGTTTTATTTTCCCTAAATAGCATAGATTTGTTTATATGTATGTAGAGTATGAATATAAATTTGACCTTTTCACAAGAAAATTTGCAATTACATTTGCTGGAATCTAAGAATGACCTTATCTTTGGCAACACCAATTAGTTTCTTATACAACTGTCTGTTGAATGGAGATTCATTTATTTGTTTTATTTTATTTGTTTTATCTAACTTCTTACAATTCCTCTTATTTCTTGTAAATTTCATTTAGTTAGTGCACAAAAAATCATTTTATGTGGGATGGGGAAATCGGTTTATATCCTGAAGACATTTGTCAGTGAATACAGACTTAAAATTGAGTTGTAAAGGTGATTTTATTGTTAAATTTTCTTGCCAACAGCCTTTTTCAGAATAATAAAGTAACCTCTAGTCACATATTAACCCTAACCTTCTTTCATGTATTCCTCTCATCCTTCTATAATGATTTCTAACTACTTAATGAAATCTTTATAAATCATATTTACGTTTATTGAACAAGCTAGGACAGAGGCAAATATCAGTTAACCCTTCTGGCATATTTGTCTGACACTGATTTCAGCATTTAAATTTTTGTTATAAGTCAATATTGAACATTAACAAACTCACCTTTTCTTTTGTTTGTTAGGGGAGGGATTCAGGAAAAATCAATAATTTAAACAAATATATATTTCCCTTTTTAATAGTTACTATTATTTGCTGTCTTTATATTTCAGTTGTAAATTGTATGGAGTATTTAAGAAATTCACTCAACCAGTGCTTGCTGTTTGATTTTGTTGCCAAAATAGTCTGTTGCGAATGATGAATTACATTATACTTAGTATTAAAAGAAAAAAGTGGGAATAGAGGAAGAAAGATTGAGTTTAATACACTCTTCAGTTATTCAATATCGTCTGTGTTGGCTGCATGAAAGGAATGGCATTTTTTTAAAGTGTATTATAATCATTCATTCTTTGAGATTGTATCCAAAGCAATATCCTCAATAGCGTGGCACTTTGTTCTCCCTCTGTTATTTTTGATTTTTCATTCTCTTGTTTTTGACTGGCAGTTTTTCAACTATTATCAGGCATTAGAAAAATGAAGTTTCATGATTAAGAAGAGATGCTCTTCTGCTCCTTTATTTTAAGAGAAACAAAAATTATAAGATTAAAGAGATTCACTAGTTAAAAAAAATCTAAAATGTATACAGTTGTGATATAGCAATTTTTTTGACTATCTGATACACCAATAGTCATTTCATTAGACAATCTGCTAACAAAATGGCTCTAAGTTAGTGCCTTAATGTTTAGAACCTTGAAATCTATGACATTAAAACACAAAAATTGTGATAAACCTGCTAACTTTTCTGTTTCTTCCTGTGATCATTGACTTAAGCTTTTGAAAATGGGATTAAATGTTTCACTTGAAAACATGAGATTTCATTTTAATTTATATTTTATAGAAAATTAATTATCCAGTAAATAACAACCAAATGTCTTTAGGAGGATGTTAAAAAAAATTAAGCTAATTCTAGTTTGTGCTTAGAATCTGAAACTCTTAAACTGTTTTCTTCATGAAAAATCTATCAGATGGTGGCTTTTCTTTTCTAGCACAGCATTCTAAAAAATATTTCTGTACAAGTTTTCAGAAAAGTTATGTTCAGAGATATAAAATGTTAGTATTATATAAAACTTCAAATGTTTGTATTAAAAGTTCATTTATGAAATTAACTGCATAGAACATTTTTATAAAATATATGCACGTGTGTTTGTGTGTAATAGAAGAAAGGATAGCGTTTATCTTGCCTACTACTTTCTAAAGAAAGTGTATACTTTCATACTTAAAATATTTGGTTTACTTGCTTATCAGATATGTTACAAAAAAGTTTTTATTTGCTAGATTTTTGTTTTGATTACTAGTTAATTTTTTTCTCTTCCTCCCTCACAATAACTAGAAGGAAATGACCCATCTGTTTCTTTGCAATACCTTCCGCTCTGTATAATTATCAGCCTTTCATTATGGTCATTTAGCTTAATTCCTTCCATACATCAGATGACATGGAACCTTTTACAAGCAAGATCTGTGTGCAAGGTGTGATACAAAACCAGGAAACAGGAAAAGAATGTTTCCAAGGGCACTTGTTCTCACACACTTCATCCTGCTGCTCTTCCTTCACCAATTTCCGTTCCTCTTTTTCAAAATAAAAATTGTTTAAAATCTCTTAACATCACTCTTTTTCTCATTGGATCACTTAGTGTCTTAGAAATTATTTTTTTGTTTTCCCCATAAAACAAATGTCATAATTCATGCAAAGCTCCACTAATGCATCATTTTCAGTACTGGTCATTGCTTTTCTCTTTTCATTACCATCTCTTTATTGTTAATTAAGCACAAGAAACAAGCTTGAAATGCAGTAAATTGACATTGAGTGAGGAAATAAAGATTTAATTTTTTTTTCTTTTTGCACAGGAGAGAACAAAAGATGTAATTTCTGCTATTCTTATAATTCTAAAATAAATTTTAAAACATAGTTCCCTAAAGCTTGGAGATGCTTTTACAAATAACTCATTCATCTGCTCACATTTTTGAGAGAGAGAGAGAAAAACCTTTCCTTAATCATACAACATGACATTTAATTGTGTTGATATTTACTAAGCTTAGTTTAGTCTGGTACAAGGCCATATGCATTAGGTAGCCATTTTGCTAGACTAAACTAACAAGTACTCTATGCTGAGGCACTTACAGGATGGTCTGAAAGTCTTGTCACTCTTACCTCTCTTCCAAACTGTAGGAGTTCATGTCAGCCATCTGAAATAGAAAATTATGTTATGTAGGAGCAACAAGAGTTTCAGACCACCCTGTACATAAGCAACAAGGAACTATCATAGTCATTACGCTTTCCTTATATATAAAGGGGCTTCATGGACAGTGAATCTAATCTTCATTCAAAACTATTATTCAATGAAAGTAGATTGAGGTCACTCATAAGAAGGGTATAAAAAGGTTTATATATTACTCTTATCATGTACATAGATAGCAGTATGGTTCCATCCATAAATTTTGTGTGAATTTTAGTTTTTGTAAAGGAAGAATTTGAATTTAGGGCAAAGAGTTACAACCTGTCATGATTGGTCTGATACTGTCCTACAATATCTGCTGGGTATATTATGTCACATTTATTAACAAATCATTATCAAAGATTTCTTTTTAGTTCCAAGACTCTCTCTTGAAAATTATATAGACCAAAAGTTGTTGTATATTGATATTTTGGGAGGAACCCCCCACCCCTTATTTTACTGTTATTATTGAATTGATCACAAAGTCATATTTCTCAGATGTTTTAATCTGAAATAAGATTTTCATTGAAGTAAATATCACTGTGTGCACATGTTAGGCTTTTTAATCTTTTTGTAAATTATAAGATACTGATGTATAATGCATCATTAGTGTCTTATAATTTTCTTTAGACCATGTATATTTAAGTGTTTCTGTCATAATACACATTCATTTTGCACACACACAGTATTACCATAAAATATTTTGAGAAATTTTTTTCCCCAGTTGTCGGTCATTGCAGTTCTTGTCAGTCTGTCCTACATCAGTGAAACCATTTAATTTTCATTTGGTCTCATTGGAAACTAATCAGTTGCGCATTGTATGGAATGGAAAAAATTGATTTCTTGTTATTTGATTAAAACATTAAACTTTTGAAAAAATAAAATAAAATTGTATTAACTTATAAACCGTTCAATTCAAACAAACCAATTACATTTTAGTTTGTAGTTGTTTTTGCTCTTTAGGGTGCTCTTTTAGTTGCTTTGATAAAGAGATTACACAAACTCCAGAATATTACTTCTTTCTTTAATCAATAAAATGTGCAAACACTAAACCTGGCTTAAGTTTCATAACAAAAATAGTATTTCTTTCCATTGGAATACACTTGGTCTTATCTACTGCAACAATTATTTCAACTTCAATTCCTGGGTGGGATCTTTCTTTAATCCTTTTCTGGTTTCTCTTAATTATTCTTTTTCTGGTACCAGCTTGCAATTACGTTGGTCTTATTTGATTTTATCTGATATTTGGCAATGATTAACAGGGTTTAAACTTTCTAATAAAAATAACAATGGAAGATAATTTTAGTTAAAAGGAGTTAATAAATATCTGTAATACATTTTTAAAAAATTAAAATCTTTGTTATTCAGTATGTTGAGGTAAAACTGAGGCTTCATCAATAAATGTTCTGTTAATGTTTTTAATGCAACTGTATCCAGACAAATGAAATCAACCTGTGGTTTATTATTTAATATTATTTAGATATTTTGAGTTAGATAATTGTGTATAATTTATAAGTTGAAAGAATTTTATTTGTATGTCTGCTAATACCTAAGGAAAGGCTTTTATTACAACAACCGAAGTGGAAATGAAATGATGTTAATTATGATACCACAACTGAAGAAGTTAAATTTTCTTATGGAATTTCTTTTTTGTAAACTTCATTAAAATATCATAGACTATATTTTTCTTTTCTGTTTTCATCGAACTAAAAATTTGTCAGTCTGTTTCTGTACTAACTGCAACTTACAAAAAAGCTGCTTTAAAAAAGAAAATTTTCATTGTGCATTATTTCCCTCCCTACACAGATTCATTAACTCTGTTAAATTCCACTTTATTTGAGGAATTCATTTCAATGTTTCTCTTGTAGATTGGTAATGATTGATAGAAATGACAATTTGGATAATATTTAAGTAAATTTCTAATATTTCTGATAAAGTAATAGACATGTAGTAGATATTTTGTTTCCTCATTTGTAACTTTTTAAGGATATCAAAGGAAAAAAATCTTAAATAACTTACAAAATTCTTTGAGTATTAGAAATTCTTATTGTATATTTTACAACTGAATCATTGCAGTTCCAAAGGAGCTAATTCTGTGTGGGAATTCAATGAATTAGTTTTATTTAATTAATATACATATAAGGTTTATAACTCGTAAAATTTTGACAAAAATTTACATAATTTACATATAGCAAATACCACTTTCTTAATTTTGATAAAATCTTGAATATTTTTACTTTATCAAGCTGAAAAATGTATACGGCAAAAGTGTTGCATAAAAAATCCTGTTAAAATATGTATAAAATGACATTACCATTAACATTGTTTATTGTAGGAACAATGATTTTATGAACCTGGTGTTTATTTTCTTACCCTGCTCATTAAAATAATATTTTCTTGAAGGTTCTTTTATGGATTATTATCAAAATAGTTATGTCTGTGTTAATATAAACCAAAAAATAGTACTTGGTCAAAATAGACACTACAACTTGTCATCAATTTTGTGGTCTATCTCTGGAACAACAATGACATTTGATTACCCATAAGAATTGAGGCCTACTGAAACTTGGATAGATTCTGTCAATTTTTCTGTATTTCTTATATGTAGTTAAGCATTCTGTGTGTGTGTTTGTTTATCATCTGAGTTTATATAAAAATAGTTCTGCTCTGCTGATTTATCAATACTGTTGCCTTATTGGACTTAGTACTTTAAAATAAATTGAGAAAGTTAACAGCAAGTATCTACTAACTGCATTCACAAGAATGTCCATGTATATTGAGAGTTTGACTGTGTGTACAAGAGTAAGATAAACACTGGAAGTAATTATTGGCTCCCTACAAATTTGAGCCTGCAGTACATAATGATATTTTGGAGAAATTGTAATGTCTTGGAGAATAAGGACAGTAATGATTGCTCTCAGGCTACCAAATGCTTTTGAAAATGATTCCAAGAACTTTAGTTTGCAGCTTGAATTAAAAGTGACACTCACTTTGCTCCCATGTTAAATCTATTTAATGATTCATAATTTTAGCCAACATAGTTTATTTGCATGTTGGTTTTTATTTTTACTCTTTTACAATCCTCTTTCTTTAGCATTCTGTGGGTCATTACACTTTCCTCGTATCCTCAACATTATTTTTCCTGTTTCTAAAGATTACCTCACTATATCTTTCAATTGTAGTCCCCAGAATTACTTGTGTGGCTTTCATGGATTTTGAACAAATAAGAAATGCTAGAATTAATAATGTATTTAAGATCAGACATTTTTTACTTTCTTTCTTCCCTTTTTTTTATTTTTAAAAATTTTTTTATTTCATTTTTTTATATTATTACACAATATCAAGTAATCATCACTGCTTGGTTAAGATATTGCAGACTTTTCACAATGTTGTCAAAAAATTAGTTTAAAACAATAGAATGATCTTTTTGTATTGGGAATTCTGCAGGGCAAGATTTGATATAAGCTTGTCAACATTTTTTTATAATTATGTGTAACTTCTGGCAAATAATATAGAAGATGGGATTCTCACATCACATCATCTGCCTCATCAGCAGTCTCTATAGAGATCATGAATCCGCTGTACAAACATCTGGATTTAACAGAGTGGTTTCCTATAGGAAGAGGTGTTAGGCAAGGCTGCAACCTATTGCCAATGTCATTCAACACATAGTGAGGAAATTATGCAGGATGCATTGATAGGGAAGAAGTTTGGAGTCAATATTGGTGGGAAGAACTTTGATAACATCTAGTTTACTGATGGTACTGCCCTTTTCTTGGCCTCCAAAAATAACCTGATGATGATATTAAAAACTGTAAGTGATTCCAGTGCCCAGCAAAGTCTTTTGCTAAACATCAACAAGACCAAGGTAATGTTGATTGATTGATGAGCCTGCATAGACTTTAAACTTCCTGTTTGATGGTGAGAGGATAGAGGAGATGGAGGACTTTGTGTACCTGGGCTCACCATCAACTCCCAGGGCAGCTCTACACAGGGGGTCAGCAGAAGGCTGGCCAAAGCAAGAAGTGCTATGACAAAAATGGGAAACATCTGGAATAGTCTGAATATACACATCAGTCTATACTTGAAATTACTACAAGCTACTGCTTTTGTCATTGCAAAATGTGGGCATATCACAGTCCTTAGAATGCCATAGATAGTGGGACACACTAATAAGTGGGTGCTAGATAACCTCAGAACAAGGTATGTATTGAGAGAGAGCAGAAGACACTAAAGAAGCTCCATTACTTTGGACATATTATGTGATGGAATGGCTTTGATAAGGGCATTCTGCTGGGTCCAGTGGAGGGCAAGTGGTGCCAGAGACAACCACCCATGTCTTGGTTTGAGGATATTAAGAGGTAGACTGGAATGACATTGGCTGAGGCTGTAAGGGCAACATCAAACAGAGAGAGATGGATGGGAAGTGACCGCAGCAGCTCAAAATGCACTGAGTAAATAATGTGACTTGTTGCATCACCAAGTGAGGGAAATATTTTCTGATTTGCATTTGATTCTATGTCCTACTTTTTGAAGTGCAATACTAGAATTTTGTTTTCTTTCTCCATGCTTTCAGCTGTTAAATTAGTCCTGTAAAATTTCTCCATTCTTTATATGCCTGACAAGATACTGTCTGGGCTAATATCTTTTCTAATGGAGGCAAGTTCGTGAATATAGGTAATAAAGAATTAGGTGTATCTATTTCAATTATTCTTATTGTGCAGTTAGAGGATATTTTTCTATTCATATAAATGATTCTGGTTTTCATTCTCACTACAGATTACATAGAAGTGTGAAGAGATAATCATTTTCTAGCTTCAAAAGAAAAAGGTGAATAAAAAATAACAAAGAATATATAGTTATCAAATAAGTTATAACAGACAACTAACCACAAATAGTATTATATTCTTACAATGGCCAACATAATACAAAGCATCATAATTCTTATGAGATGAGAATATTACTTTTTATATAAATGGTTATTTTTGCAATTTTTTTTTTTTTTGGTCATGTATTGGACTCTTAAAGATTTGATTATATAATATACCTAAGTATCTTGAGTCAAGTCAAATACTCTGGTCAAGAGTAGAATTCTTGCACTATAACATGATTATGTAAGGTTTAGGAATGCTATTTTGCAAAATATTGAATGGGAAGAAACAATGTGACAAACATTTTAGCCAATTGATTATTGAATGATATAATTTAGCATCATTGCTGCACAACTCAAAGGCAGATGGTAGGACATTCAATGCTGTCATTGCATATTTCTAAATAAGATGCTATTTGTTTCTTTATATTGAACCATTATCTTTTTTAACTGTTGTCATCTATCAGAATTTTGGTTATTTTCAAAGGTGAAATATTTTTTTGTTAAACTCTTAACAGTAATTTTGACATTGGCTTACATTGGACTGGCCTTTTCTATTTAAGGTAATATGATTTATCTTCTCATGTGCAATGGAACTTTCTATGTCTATGTTAGCTTATTATTTAATAACTTTATGAAATTCCACCTCATTTGTTTTTAATTTCGGCTGTCACTTTTCCATTCATGACTACTTCTTACTACTTGCATTTTATTAGTAATGGAAAATGTGGTGTCTGCTTATAGATTTTGTTAGTCACATATACATGGCTTATGCTAGCATTATATAAGATATAGTACTGGGTTCCATTTTTGCTTTTAATAAATATTATGCTCTTTTAAGAACAATTGAGATCTTTTATTTTGTTAAATCTTCTTTTTTTTTTTTTAATCAGTACATATCTGTAGATATTTATCATCAACTTTTTTATTTGCATACTAAAGAATTGTTTCCTAAGCTTCAAAAACAGGCTTCAAACGTTACTTCTTGTATTTGTGTTTTGTTCCTCTAAAGTTATTGGTGAAATGCTATTATGTAGAATAAAAAAAAATAGTATGCAATATCTTCTCTTGGGAACTTTACTCAGAAATTTTTTTTTTTTTGTTGGTTGAGAATATCTACTCTTAAGTACAACACAATTCATCATCATCTTCTTTGTATTCTTATGTCTTCATCAATACAAGTTGGATTGTTGAACTTGTCAAGCAATTAGGCCAATTGTGTTATTTCACCCCCCCCTCCCATTCAAAACTTTTGTTGCGATCTTGGAAACATCTTTTCCCTTCTCACCATTCTGTAATTTCTTTTTCCTGATTCTTTTTCAGTACCACTTATTAAACTTAGCTGCTAAAACAAGGCTACAAGAGGTCAGTTTGTCCAGCACTATGATCACTGGCACTCTCTTAGTCAATGTTTCAGTTTCAGTCCCTGCATTACCTTTCCCGATTAATTTTTCTCTGGCTACTTTCTACTCTTCACAATTTCTCTCTTTGCCCTCCTTCCTGTAATTTATCTGTCTTAGTATTTGCTTAGAGACTTTCTTTTACCTTTCAAAGTGTCTGTATCTGACTCTTTTTTTCCTTCTCTATTTTTTTCCTCCCATACTTCACTATCAGTCTTTCCTTCTTTCTCTTTGACAATGTCTGTCTCGGTCTTATTTATTAAGTTATACAGTGTAAATCATTCAACACTGACTGTAACATTGATAATCCCAAGCGTTAATATTCCTTCTGTTACCACTTCATGAAAATTCATGATTAATCAAATATAATACACACCAAAAGAAATGTCCCAACAGAACAGTTACGATGAATAATAGACATGATTAACCGGCAAGCAGGCCATTTGGCTTGGTGACATATCTGAAGACTGTTTTGGTCATTCAGCTCTAGTTCTATCTACCACATGTATGTTGCAATTATAATAATAAACTTGTAGGAATCTGTGAAATTTTCATGGTAAATCTTTGCAATTTTGACATTGAATATTAAATAATTTATATATTTTAATAATGAAAAAAAAAGCATTACTTACAGAATTAAATAGCAGTTTATCTATTTCTAGTGTTTTCTACTATTGAATGAAAACATTTTTACAGTAATCTTTGTGCATAATATCATTTTTCTCTCTTCAGTGCTGTTATTATATTTCTAAAATTTTGAATGCCTTAGCCCTAGTAAAAGCAACAATATTATCAGTGGTTCAATACTGATAAATATGTCCCAACATTATTTAAAGTTTGCAGTGGTCTTTATTGATTGCTAGTGAATTTTCTATCACATTAGAATCAATGATAGATTTATAGGTAGGAAGTTGATTTGGGGTGGAGTAGATATGCGTTTTGGAAAAGTATGGTATAAATAGTTATGAACAAACATATAATTTAAGATGAGGATAATATTTGCTCATATATTGGAGAGTGCACATTATTTTGAGGATATTTTAATAATGTGGCAAGCAGCAGTGAATGGCAATATCCAGATTCCTTTCCTTGACATGTTCAATGGGAATTAAGTCTTCATCTATCTGAGCACATAATGGGTGATAGAGATCTTAACTTCTTAAGGATAATAGCTGGGTTTGGCTGTATGCAATTATATTTAACCTCCTCTTTGGAAACTAAGCAACTTTGTAGAAGGCAAAGGTGGCTTTAAAATAATAGGAAGGAAGGGGTTGATTATGTGGTGGAAGTGTATTAAATGTAGCAGAAATGGCTATAGGAGAACCAAATTGTAGTTCAAGTATATAAGCTGGCATCAGTTTGTCAGTCAGATATTCTTAATCTGTTGGGAGGTGTTTGGGGAATATCTGTACACTGGGATGAAATTAGTAAGAGCTATACTGCTTTAATATTTAAAAATATGCTATCAGAATTAGGTTTTATTATAGTAATCATAAATAGAGGCTTAATTTTTGTTTCAAAATGGATTTGATATGTTGAACAGTTAAAAATGACAAAAAGAGAATAGTGTGGATTTTCTTTTTATATTTGCAGTGCTTGTATATAGTAGATTTTACATGAACAGTTGGAAAGGCAAATATTATTTAGTTTGATTGAAAAAACTTACAAAAACTAAATAAAAATCAGACTTTCAGCTTTCATAATTAATTAGAACTGCAAGGAAAAAGTAGCTTTCATTAATTAGCAGTGTGACATTTTAACTGCTGTTATTAGTTGAATGGAATTATCTCTGTTCTGCTTTCTGATACTAAATCATAATCTAGGTTAATTTTAATACTTGTTCTCAAATTTGCATTTATATTATTTGAAATTTTAAGGAAGAAAAAGAAACCTCTACTTTTACCCCCCCCCCATTTTTTAAAACCCTTTTCCCCATTTTTAAAAGAGGGGGGAGGGTAAAAATTGCTAAATATTTTTAGTTTCAGGATTTAATGTGAATTTTACAGGTTTTTTTTTTTTAATTTTGTATTGTATTTATGTGAGTCTTCAAAAAATAAATACTTTAACTTTTTCAAATTATGAAATTGTTGAATTACAAAAAATAAAAATAAAAAAAAATAAAAATCTTATTTGTCTTTAAGGAATTTGTAAGAAGAGATTTTATGTAGGTAAATCAATAGATCTTAATGAAACAGGTACATATTTTTAGTATGGTCTTTTTCATTGTCAATGCACTTAATACTCATGAACATCCACATAGTTAAATATTATATAATGAAATTATCAGATCAAAATTCAGCTAATAACTTTCATCTATTTTCAGAATGTTATCAATTTTGCTCTAAAGCATTGTAATACATTTGAGCAGGTGCTTTCATCTTTGATTTGTAAATGGTATATTTTCTTTACTCTTTATAACATTTTAGGCATCATGATATGTTTATGATGGGGTGTAGGAAAGTTCTCATTTCAACCAAGAAGAGATTAAAATAATTCTGATACTTGGTCACTTGTTTAAATTTTGTGAAATGAGTTGAACTAAGAACTTTTCAACACCATTTGATATTATCAAATATCTTTTATCTAAAACAAAGTAACGAATGTGCAATCAGGAGTATAATTTTGATATGACTAAACTGAAGAAGTTTCTATTGAAAGCATACCATTGTTTTCTACAAAGACATTATTTTGTAATGTTGTGTTACCTTTAAATAAATGAACTTTTTTATTCCCCCATTTAATTAAAATGACTCTTATTGTATGCTGATTTTTATTCTAATTCTTTTGATGTAGTGTTTGTATTTTGGCTTTGCTTTAAATATTTCAGGCATTTTAACCTGTTTCCTGCTTTTGCAGCAAGTCCCTTTTGCACTGAATAATCTATTTGGCCAGATTAAGCAGCCAATGTTTAAATTGGCCAATTTGAACAAGTATATCTTGTTTCATTCCTCAACTGATCATGCCTTTGTCATTCACTGCTTTCCACTTAGACTGGTTTCACTATTATCTGTTTCCAGCCCAGCTGCAACAGTCTTTTTGCTCTCTTCAACTCCTCTTCTATTTGAGTGAAAAATGTAGAGATTATAATTGGAGAGGAACCTTGATGCATTCTAAATAATTGACCTCTGCCCCATTCAGATGCCACAACTTTTTCTTGTTAAACTAGCATATGTATTAATGATATCGGGTTTGGTATAGTGTTCTGGACTAATGCTAAGCTCCTTTTGCATGTACACTCTCTCTCTCTCACCATGTGTCTAGACTTTTCAACTGATTTTATTGGTTATCACTTGCATGGTCCACTTGATTGGTGCATCTTTCCCTACCTAACCTCAGTACAACAAATGCAAGAACCAGAATTGCTTGATCACTATTTACAGAGACATTGCCTAAGAGGCCATTATGCTGTAGATACTTAGCTGCACTTTAGGTTTTGGAAACTTTCTCTGTATTCATTTCTTCTCTTTAGTTTTAGTTTTTTGTTTTCCCTCTTGCTTATTAAAACATCTTGAACAGCTGAGTACTTTTGTACTGTTTTTCTCTCTCTATTCTTTTGTTATTGCTCTAACTCTCCTGAGTTTTGTGTACTTGGAATAGAATGTTTTTTGTTAACTCTGTTACAGGGAACATACATAAGTAACTTTAAAAAGTTTTTATTGGATGTAAAGGCATTTGCATATACTTTTACATCTAATTCTATTTTTTTAAATATTGTATGAGAAGCTAAAATAAACTTTGTTTCTATACTACTTGTGTTCAATTTTAAAAACATTTTCTTTCATTGAAGATTCTCTAATGACTTTTCAATGCATATTACAGTTAATTATGATGTAGTAATTGGTAGCGGAAAATAATTTCATGTTCATACTGGTTACAATGAAGAGGTAAAAAACAAAAAAACAAACAAAACATCATTGTTCTAATTAATGACTTTTTTCTTTGTTTATGGCAAACTTGAAATGCTCTTTAAATCTAATTATTTATGCACCATTACACATTCTTTACTTTGTTATTGATGATAAAGATAGCATTGCATTGTAGGAGGTTTTCTTGAAATATAAATCCGAGATTATATTTAATGTAACAGGAGCTGCAACTGTTTTGCTATGTGTTTACAATCGGCAAGAACATTATTTCAAATCAGGTAACTTTTAAATATTGATATAAGCAAGACTAATCTAACATGTCAGAATACTCTTATCAAATATACACCAGCCCAACAATTGCAAGTTCCTCATTCTTTGCTTTACTTTTATTTTAAGGCCTTTATACGTTTTCCCCATTTATTTCAAGTATACAGATGTATTTGTGTTTTTCATTAGAAAAGAATAATATGCTTCTAAAATAATTTTTGATTTCATCATTCAGAACAATAAGTTTTATAATGAACTCTATTTATGAGTATTTACACTATATTCAGACTATTGTCCTCATCTTTAAATAGTGTAAATAACTCCTCATCCCAGAAATTCAGATAAAATTTCTAGTTATGAGTATGTTTTTCTTTTTTGTTATTGTTATACATGCATACATATAGTTTTAACATGTATGTGTCAGATAAAACCATGCAGGCAAAATTGAGCAGATATTTACATAAAAAACATACCAGAGTTTATTTTCACACAGTAAACCTTGAAATACATTTAAACTATCTAGTTAAATTTTCTTTAGTCAATAACAAGGCCTTATTCTTTGCCCTCATCATTTTTTCTCCTTCTCAATGCAAGTAGCATCTTCACTGCCTTGGCAATTGCATTAACTTTTTTACCAGACAATTTCTAGGATATTTTTAATGATCTTGTGGCATGTACATATTTTAATTAGCAAATGTGCTATTTTAAAATCCATTATATTAACAGCTTGCTGTTGCTCACTTAGGGTAAGCTATAACCAAAATTAATGACTGTCATTTATATTTTCAAACTTTTGTTTTTTGTGGGTATGATAAAGCTCATCTCTTTTGTAGTTAGAATTAATAGCCTGTTACCTGATTTCACTCATTGTTTTCCTGGAGTGGCATATACCTATCTTAATTGATTTCTCATTATCCGAAAAATTCTGTTCAGCTCTTTTGCTAATGTGTTCACTGTTTTATATCATAAAAATGTAGTTTGCATAGCCGATATTGATATTGTCATACATTTAATGTATAGTACATTCATTGACAGTACATAAAAGTATATCACATCATAGGATATAAAAAACAACAACAACAACAAAAAAACAAAACAAAAACCCCAGAAAATGTTAAATTTAAATGCCTATATATTCCATTGAACCTAAAAAATGTTTATAGTAAAACATGACTAATGAACTACAATTTATTTTGGCATATAGTTTTTCCACTTGGTATTCTGTTTGTTAACATTTTCTTTAAGCGTAAAGGCATGTTTTTGTATTAATGTAGCAAAAAGAGTTTGTACTTATTTTTTAATTTTTTTACCCTCTAAATAACTCTTAAACTTGACTCTTCTCAGAGTCATGCTAAAGATTTTTATATATCAAAATGTTTTTATTTTATTTTAGTTTTTTATAGAATAAAATATTAAGACAGGTGGGCTTTATTTTCTAGACTTATCACCTATTGAATTATCCAGACAATTTATTTTGGCAGGAAGGCATTTTTTTGTTTTGTCCTTCAGTGAAAATGGTGGGCATTTTTCTATTTTTCACTTTTTAGATTAGAATTTTTTGACTTCAGCTTAACCCACTAGTGTCTACCACAAAATCTGGTACTAATTATGAAAATAAAAACATGGTATTAATTATAGGCCTCTACCTAATAATCTATTAATGCTCAATACAATGTATTTCTATTTTGGCTTAAGACAAACAATGAAAAGAATTGTATATATTTTCATCTGATCCTTATTGAAGCTGTGGTTTTTGACTTTGTGCATACATGTGACTTGAGTATATAGTAAACATTCAATAAATTTTATTGCTTGTTAGTTGTAGCAGTAGTAACAATATTTAAAAAACGTTCTCTCTGAAAATGTACAATGGAGAAAGGAGGAAAAGAATTACTGCCAACAGGCTAAAATTTGATGCAAGGATGACATGAGTCAAATGATGCTTTAAGTAATAATGGATCCATTGAATTTTTTGTCATTAATTCATTGTAAGTGCTGTTTTCCTAAGGTTGCTAATTATTACATGTAATAGCCTAATTTCTTCATGGTAATTTGGAGGAAAAAATATAACAAACCAATTCTTTAAAGATATTGTCATTTTTTTTTCTTGCAATTTTTTATTCACAACTTGAACATTTTTATTTATTTATTTATAATTTGTAAATGTTGTAATTCACATTCTTTAATAAGATTTTTTTTCCAGTATCAGCATTACAATTGTTAATTTAAATATAAATGATATATGTACTTATGTAGTAGATCTTTACTTTGATGGAGATAAGTGTATTATATATTTGCATACAGAGTTAAAACCATTAGATAACCTTATCAGTCCATGCATGATAGCTTTTTTTTTATGATGACAAAACAGTAGAATTTGACAAAGAAATACAAAATGGCAGTTGCTCTTAAGGGTTCAAAATGATCTGCAATTTGTCCACTAGTATTTCAAGAAATAAAAATAACCTTATAGAAAAACTAGCTAGGAAAAAATGCAAAAAGTTTTTCACTAGTTGTAGTAATAATTTCACTAATTTCCTTTTATTGCTTTCTACACATTCTAGTTTCATTCAAGCAAATAATTCACCAAAGATTTTTGAATGTTTATTGCATTTAAATCAGCTACTTAATATTGCCATGAGCTTTGTCAGTATTATTTTCCCTGAAATTCCGTGAAGTTAAACATTTATTTTGGCTGCAGCGTTGTATGCCTTTGGGTATGGCCAACAACAAGCACTTCCCTATTAGCCAACAATGTGTTTTGTGGCTAGAAGCTTTAAACTCTTTAATGTTTGCTAAGTTCCATTTATGTTAGCTTCAAAGAAACCATAACTGCCAGAGATGTCATGATAAAAATCAAAAGTTATTAGTTTATAGATTAGATTTGAAATGTAATGGGATAATTCTAGCTTGAATGAGTGCACATGATTGTCTTTTGTTTATGAACATTCTAAAGGGGGAGAAAAAGAAGAAAGAAAGGAAAATAAAAGAAGGGTGAATGTAAGAGATGTTGTATGTCATAGATATTGAATGAAGGATGGAGTAGTATGCTTATGAGATGAATGTCAGGATTGTAGTACATACATAAAATAGACAGAGAAAGAAAGGTGTTGAATAATATGATTGACAATGGTGGGTAGAGTATGGTGTATCCATAACGTTTATGTAAAAAGACAGGAGGAAATTGGTTGGGGGGGTGTATGATACATCAATACAAACAAAATACAGAAATTTTTTTTTTCTGGTAGTGAAGAAGGAGGAAGTAATGTATACAAAGAATAGATGCAGTGAAGAGGGAAAGATAACTTAGAGGGAGTGAGAAGCAGAGGAAGTCAGTAATATGAAAGAAAACCCATCATTTGATTCTGACTTTTTCTGTAATATTATCATCATCAATAACCTCTTTCCATTCAGGATTTTTTCTCTTCATCTGGGTTTTAATTCAACAATTTGGCTTTTATTTGACCCCATTAAACACACTGCAAAAGAATCTATTTCCTTTTCCACTATTTGATTTTTATAGCCCAACATGTAAAAATGTGTCAGTACCATATCCTTTATTCTAACTGGTTTTGTGTTGCACTAGTTTGGAATTGATTTTTTTTAAAATGCTGCTAATATTTGATAGAAAAGGATATTGTATATTTTAGCTTTTACCCTGTTTGCTGTAAAGAATTTATTTTTAAGCAATAGTTTTTATTTTTTAAGTTTTACATCTGCAATGAGAATCACTTTTCAAAGTGTCACCTTGTTCATTCTAAATGGGACACAATTTAATATTTTAAACACTTCTTTTTTCATTTGCATAGTGAAATTGTTTTATTGATTCATAAGAGTTTGAATGAATTCAGTTTTTCTGGAAGAAAAAGCTTTAAAAAAAAAAAAACAACAAAACAAACCCAACTTGCTTAAAAAAAGATTGACAGAAAGTCTGTTGCTCATGTGCAAGACATGAGTACAAACTTTCCTATTAAAGAACCATGTATAATAACTGTTCTCAGGTGAAAATGCATTATATCTTTGGAACAAATATTTCTTTGGATATATTGCCAGATAAGTGACTTATTAATATTATATTGAACTGGGACAATGTTTGAAATAAAGGGAAATAACTCTCACCTTTGTTTTTTTTATTTGTTAATGAGGAGTCAAAATTTCTGCTATTTAACTTTTTGTACAAGACATTAATTTAGGTTTATTTCCTGCTAAATTGTGGACAAATGAAATGCACGGTCTCTTTGAATATATGGAATGTTTTGTAATGTATATATTTCACTCATGGGATAAAATTTTATTTCATGATGTTTCAGAAAGCAATTTTATATCTATTAGATAAAAATAAATTCTGCTGATCTGGCAAATGGATTCTGAGGAATGATAGAAAATTCATTTAAATAAATCACTGTAGTCAATTTGTCAATCTTGTACTCATAAAATCTGTAGTGACCAAGTACCATGACAAAAATCTGTGATAAAGTAGTATTGATTACTAGGAAAGCTGAATAGTTTCTCATACATCATTTGTTCACTTTGTCTTCTTCAAACATAATCTCTTCTATCCTTTGTTGCATAATGCAAATGCCTTTGTCTGTTCACTTAACCATTACCTTTTCCTCTGCACATTTTTTTTTCTGAATGTATATGCTAATTGAAAGGCTAGTTCATTTTTACTTTAACTAATACCTTTTCATAATTCATGTATGAAAGGATAGTTTTCACATGGGCTGTACATTGAAAGCAGGACAATAAGTTTTGTATTTCCTCTTAGTACATTGGTACCTTTTGAGTGTGCTTGACTATATAAAGTATTGGATTGTAAGGATATTATACCTAATTATCTACAAATTGGGTTTGTAGATTTCTTTTTTCTTTTGGACAGTATGAATTGAGATTTTGTTCACATGAAGACAGAAGTATACTAAACACATATTAAAATATCAAACAAACCAATTTAAGTCTATTTTTCATGATGTTTTTTAGAATTAGGAAATAATAAACTTATTAGAAAAATGCATAAAAATGTGGCATTCGTGCATCTATAGGATTATTTGTTTTTGCATCTAAAAATAAAAGCAATTTGCAGAAATTATTTTTCGTGTTTGTTACAAGCAGAGCAAAACTTTGAAATATCTTTTTGTTGAAGATGAATAATTATTGAATATTTTTAAAATAAGAATAATGATAATGCTAGCATGTTTTAATTTATTTTATTGATGGGATTTGTCTGTGCTCTCTACTAATTTGGTTCTTTTCAATTAAACATGCTCCCCTTAATATTTAAGAAACAAACTGTTTGTGATAGACAAGAAATTGTATTTCTATTAAGGTAGAAATTGTACATTATTGTATTTTTACTATTCTATGAAGAATAAATTTTGAATTTGAAAATAGCAGTTAAAAAAAAAAATATATCTTAAATCCTTTATTAAAACAGTTGTAGTTTTTTTCTATATCAAAATGATGCTTTAATTTTATATTATTTGTGCTTTCACCTACATGACATGGCTGAATTTACTTATAATTAAATTTTAAACCATTCTTCCTAATTTTTCATTATCATTGTATGTTGTGTATCTGGATAGAGTAATGCAAATGCCTTAAATAAATGAAACCAGTTTAGAATTTGAAATTAGTCCATGCGGAATTTAAATTTTCTTTGGCAAGCATGGACAAAGAGTGGGGATATTTTCTTTTTTTCTTTATAGGAGCTTAATCTTCAGGCATATAGATACCAAAACATTGGCTAGGTATGATTACAAGAAATCTTTAAAAATGAAATCTCGAAAACCTCCACCTCCTGCACAGTTTGACTAGTACTTTTATATTGGTAGAATGTATACTGCTTAGATCATTATAGTTACATTTCTTTGAAGAATTACTGTATATACCACTCATTCTCTGTTTAGTTTATAAGGGTTTTTTTTAACCCCATAAAATAGAGAAAAAGGCGTGCAATTTTAACAGAAGACCAGTTTCTTTTTTCTTTGCTTTTAACACCTAGCATTGAACATTTCCATTTATTCAGGCAGGAGTTAAGTAAATGTTTCTTTTAATCTACTTTAACCTTACATGAATTGAACTTAATAAGTCGAGATTAATCTGTCACAATCCCACAAATTTGGAGCATCAACTGAAAATCAAATGTACTTTAGTCATAATAATTGGTTAGACTTATTTACTAATCAGTACTTGGTGTTAAATCATTTTAACTTTATATATAAACATATATGAAATAACACACACATACACACACACTTTTTAATGTAAATGCAGGTATTTCTGTTCTAAGAATAAAACAATTTTGGTGAAGTTTGAGGTGAGCAAAAGTTGTTTTATCTGAAATACTCCAAGTTTTTACCAGAAATGTAAGTCCTGCAAAAATAATGGCACTTTTGGCAGAGCCAGGAAGTGACTTAATTAAAATTTGTCGATGCTAACCTTATTTAGGAAGATCAATAAATATTTCATGTTGTATTAGAATCACAATGCAGACCCCCACCACAGACACATACACTCAGTTTGAGTCTACTTGAGTCATACACATAAAACTGAACTATAATAGTAGGATGCGATGTTTGAAAAATAGTTTTAATTCTCTATTGGAATAATTATAGTCTTTTAATTGGAAGGAAGTTGGCAATTTTAAAAAATTGACTGAGAGCCAAAAATGATCCTGTTTCCCTTGCTTTGATCGGCTGCAATAAATTGATACACTTTAAATTAGTAGTTCAAGTATTTATTTTTTTTTTGTTATATATAAATCTTTCAATGGCAATAACTTTTTATTTTTATTATTATAAATGTTGGACTAACTGCTGTTTTTGTTAATTGGTTAATGGTGATTTTTTTTTTTTAAACCACATGTACTTTGTATTATAAATGACTTGTTTAAAGCTTGAACTACACATAAACTTTAATAAGATTGGAGAATTGCTCTTTCCAAAATCATTTAATAAACTTAGAATCTGTTATATATTCTCATAGAAAAATGGGATGATATTTGTTTATGATCATTATACATTTGTTTTTTCTTAAGTTATTGTTAATTTTTATATTTATTCTATTATGAAAGATTTGATTTAAAAATTTAGGAAAAGGATTTTTGGTTTGTAGCTGTTTATCTTCAAAGAGAGCTGTGTTAACCTTTTAAGACTGGAAGCATCCAAATACACCTCTAATTGAGTAGCACTGTATTTCAATACATCATATTAATGCCTATAACATGATCAACTAAAGGTGCCAGAAATCTATAACATTTTGGATATCTACAACTTTGTAAAAGTTGTAGATTTCCAAAACCATATCTCATAACCAGTGGTATCAAGGAGGTTAAGCTGCTGAAGTAAAATGGTTATAAATTGCAAAATACTAATATGATAAACTCTTGTGTTCTTGCTTTCAGCTTGAAATCATTTTGGTTATGATGATTTACCTAGAAAATAACGTGACTGATATGTTTAACACTTTCAGTACTAAAGATTTTGTCTGATCATCTATCATATATGTTACTGTTTTGGTTAGGAATCTGTTTAGAGAGGCATTCATAACATATTAAGGTACTTGTTAAATATTCCTTGTAGTTTTACTTAGTTTTAGTAGCAAGAAGTTTATTTTTGAAATATTATTTTTAACTTTTACAAGTTCTTCTGTTTTAGATTAGTCAACAAATACATTTATTTTTCTTTTTGTGGTTTAATGTTTAGTTCCTTTTTGAAGGACAATTTTGTAAATCATTTATTACACATTTTTATTATATTTTGTGACAAAATTTCCAGACAGATGTTTTATTTTCCACAATGATCCTTTTATTATTAAAATAAATAAGTAGTATGAAAAGAGTTAAAAATTTAAATATCCAAATGACTTAATCACAATTCATTGTAAAATAATTAAATCTTGACAAGTGTTGTATGTCTTATTTTAATCAATTACATAAACATACATGCACATAATCCTATAATAGATGTTTTTAACCAATGTGGTTCTTGTTTCCTTTGAAAACAACCCATGTCAGGCCTGGTCTGACTATATTTTTATCAACTGAGTGTCTTCATCCTTGATTTATTATTTCTCTCTCATCTCATTTTCTATCACTGCCTGCTTCTAAGGATTCTTTCTCTATATTTCTTGTAAATGACTAAATCAATTGGGTTGTATAGGAATATCAAATATTTGCTGTGCTATGTCTCTGTCAGAATATGAAACTTGTTTTGTGACCTCTGATAACTTTGGCAGTTTCTCTCAGAATATATCTTAGAACCAATTCCTTATCTTTATTTTTTTCTCTTCTTGCTCAGATCTTAAAGCTCTTCATTTTATTCCTGTGTATATATTATGTTGGCTTGTTTGTTTTTGTCTCTGCTTATACAAATACAGGTATATCAGTGACACTAGAAAAAGTCTATATTATAATATTTCTATTTGTGTACTTTGTTACGATAATACAGCAAAAACAGAACATTGTAGTGTGATTTTTGTAGAGAGTATTTCAGTGGTATTGTCTAAAGCTAAAGAATAAAGCAGTTTCCAGTTCAATCAAAACTTAGTGGGGGGACTGCTTTTGCACTCACATCAATAATAATGATCAAATTTTTATGTTTGTGTGTTATAAAAACTGAAAAGAAAAAAAATCAGATCAGCATTGAAAGAGCTTTATTTTGTATTTTTATTACATATTTTTGCATGGAAAATCTTTTACAAAACAAGCTCATCGTCATTTTAAGCAATTCTTATTCTTTTTTTCCTCTTCCATCATAAAATTTTTTACTCTTGCTTATAAAAAACAATTTTTCTAAATTATAAGCATGTATATTAAAAACCATTTAAGATTAGATTCCTACTGATTATGGATTAGAAGTAAAAATAAAGCTAACTAAATTTTAAGTACAGTTGGAATTTGGTTAAACTACAGAGTAGTTCCTCTTATTTATAAATTATAGTTCAATAGTAACTTGATAGCAGCTTTTAAGGAGATATTTATAAAAATTTATTTTCAAATATTTAAGAAATTAATGTCAAAAGATGTATGTTTTTCAACTGTTAAATTTAAACCATGTTAAAGATACAATTACTAAAGTTAGCTTTTAGTATTGTGGTTTTGTAGGGTCTAAGCACAGATTTTGGATATTTTTATTTATTTTAATATTTGTCTTTATAGGGATTTTTAAAATAAGTACAGGAAAGTAATTAGAAACATGAAAAACTTTTAATCAAAACAAAATTGCTGCTGTTCATTTAAACTTTGATTGCTAAAAGAAATGTCTTTGAATAATTCAATGATTTATAATAATTCTCAGTCTGAAGTTTATTTTTTAACATGTTCTGGAAATTAAGCTGTTTTTGCCATTTTTGCAATATCTAATATAGAAAACTGTTGCCTTATTTGATTCTTATGACAAATGAAAGATGTTTTAATATAATAATCCCTATACACATGTTGATGCAAAGTATGCATTTTCTTAAAAAAAAACAAACAAACAAAAAACAATGCAACAAGTTTAATTGTAAATATTTCTTTTATTTTATAAATTATACATTTATCTTGAGAGCAGCAATAGTTTCATAACTTAGTTTTTGATGAACTATACATAACATCAAACAGGTTGGTTCCCTGTAGTGAAATTGGAAATAGAATTTCTAGGTTTCTTTTGAAAGGTATTTTGAAACCATTAGCCTATCCAATTGAGGAAAATTAATTTTATTTATTGGCAGTTATTATTTGCCAAATTGGGTATTATTAATGTCTGTTTCTCTCACTGTGTGTGTATTCAGTAAAAAGTAGGCGTTTCACTTGTTTGTGAGCTTTAAGGGAAAAACCTGACATAGTCAATAGCACTGATGATATCCAGGCTCTGCTTGGCTGTCTGTGATGCAGGGAAACGTGGCATCACATATGTGTGATTAATTTCCCTCAACTGAACAGTTATGGGGATATTTCTCCACTCTATCATTCAGAGAGGGCTTCTGTACCACTGGCCACACCCCAAGGGATTTTGGTGTTAAGAAATAAATTAAGTGAATGCCTTTTCTGCATATATATGTGTATATTAATTTTTTTTTTCATGCACATGTGTGATGATCAATAAAATTTGGGTCTGACTAAGCTTGTGAAATCTGTCCATTCTTTTCCCTTCCCTAATTTAAGTACACAGAATTATTGCTCTAAGTATTCTTATTGTTACATGAGACTTTTTTGTCTTACATATAAACAGCATTGATAGCCAGTGGCTAGAATTATAAGTTTCCTTAAAAATTACTTTCTCTCTTTATTCCAGAAAACCAGTGAAACTTTAGAATATGTATGTATGCTTATTCCATTTTTTTCTTTGCTGCTGTCAAATCTTGACTGTTAAAATATAAAATGTTTAAACTTGTCTCTTTGAATATTTTAATTTAATAATAAGTGAAAGTAGAGTCCTAGCAAGATACTAACTTATCCATTGATAGAGTACTTATATATAATTGTGTGCAAAGATGTATTTTTCTTTATCTTTACTCTGAACCATGATGTAATTCCTTTCTCTGTTCTAGATCTTTTCAATTTGAAGATTTACTTCCATTTTTCCCCTTTCCTCTTAGAAAGCTTTTTAGTTTTGTCCACACATAGATGTGATAGGTGGGCCAAATAATGAATGGTTACTATACATAGATCTTAGTGTAGTGTTTTCTTTTTACAGCTGTCAAGATAAAGTACAAGTGAAAAAGGACATAATCATTCAGCAATGACTTTACTTAAAAATTATTTAATGTGGTCAGTATTGGTTAGCATTGCTAGTATGTATATGTGATGTATAATTTGTTCTAGAATAACTTTGGAAGAAAGAGCATGTGAGTATTAATGGCTTTATGAAATTTTTATCTTAAGATAAGGAAAGAATCAATATTATATAAAGAATAAATTAAAAGAAAAATACTAGTATTTTGTGATATGATTTTTTTTTTTCTGAGAATCTATTTTAACATGTCAGCAAGATATCATGTATTCTGAACTAAATGTGATTTTAGCCAGCAGGAAAGTGTTTAAAATTTTTATATTTCTTTACAGAAATTTCTGTTTGTTTACTTCAACCATGACTCTCATTAAAAAGTACCAATCTATTTTTACTGTATAGTGTAACAAATTATATCTTAAGCATGTAAGACATCTGCTTATCTGAAATCTGCAGTGCAGTTACAAACATATAAGGAGGAATGCCTTTCTAGATATTGTTTACCTTATTTACTACCAGCTTATGAACCATCTTCCTGCCATATATGACTTATTGGCTCATTACAATTATGTTACTTTTTTTGTTTTGCACCTAACAGTTTCAGAAGGCTTTAAATTAATCAACAGCTGTATTTCTTGTTTTTGCTATGAACTTTTAACTTTGTAAGAAATTGAGAGAAAAGAATATTCCTTGTAAAAATGTTTTTTTTTCTCTGATGTATCATATAATTGGATCAAGTCTAAACTTGTCATATTATTGAAGTTTTCTTTCTCAATGGAAGATTATTGCAGATCGGCCAAGATAAACTCAATTTTACATGTCTTGATAGATATATTGACATTTTTATTTCTCATTTGATTATAGATTTCTTGTTTGGAACTTAAATGCTATTACCTGATCTCTTAATTTCATACTATCAACCTCAGTGTTGCTGTTTACACATGTATGCATGTGTTATTAGCTCATCTAATAGGGTTTTTGGTTTTTCATTAAAAAAATAATACAGCATTGAAATTTAAATTGATGATTTGTATTCTGCATGGATGATTGAAAATAGGATTTTATTTTATTTTATTGTATCCTGCTGCACAATAAAATAACTCTTTAAAAACTTGGTGGCATATAGCCAACAAATGTGGCATAGCTTTTTGTTTGTTACTTTGGATGGAAGCTCACAGGCTGATAGAAATAAATTGCAGAGGGTCTCTGACCATGTACAGTTGTGTTGGTGTATAATTTAGTGTTACACTGCTTCTTATAAAATATTTCAGTATTTCATGCACATTTTTTATTAAAAAAATGTTTGTTGAAATTGCAGAGAGAACAATGATAATGCAAATTTATAAAAAAAGAAAAATACACTAAAATTCTATTAACAAGAGAATATGAAAGATGAATTACTATTTAAATTATTGAGAAACAAAAATAGAATACAAATGTATGTGATAAAGATAAATTAAGAATGAAAATAGAAAAATGCTTCAATAATAACAAAGGAAGTGACTTGTTTCTGTGGACTGAAAAAATGACAAAATACTGCCACCAGACATTTGGAAAATGTTCAACAGAAATTGTCTAAAAACCAAGAAGCAACTCAGTTGTATTGCAAATGTGATTCATAGTTGTTTCAGCATTCTTCTGCATTCAATTGGTGGTGTTGGTGGTGATGGTGGTGGTGGAATGTTAGCTGGCATTATTTGCTGTTGTGGTCTTGAGTGTTTTGGCCATAGTCTTTACTGAGTGACAATGACAAATGAGAACAATTCTCATGGACAGCATCACCAATCGAGTAAAAGTTATTTGTGCTTTTTCTACTTCCCTTCTCTCTTTTTCTTGTGTATAACTTCTTTTTCTTTTCTCCTATGTCAGCCAATTCCATACTTTTAAAGCCCTCCATGGCTTCGTCAGCAGCCAATGTTTACACCTCCATTTTATTGGCTCTCGAGAGCTAGGACAATGGTTTTAATGATTGCTTCGAAACAGATGTATCTTTGTATTCTTTGGGGCAAGAAGAAGAAGAAAGAAGTGACATTAAGAAACTTGCCAAGTGTGTGCGTATGTGTGCAGTTTTTGCAACTAGTCTCTGTATCACTTGGGTGTTGATTGGCTTGCTGTGATCAAACTTCTGCAAACTTTGTTTGCTGCAGAGATTAGCCACATGCAGTCATCTTCAAGCCACTCTCCACTGCAGATACTGGTCTTTCTACTTACCTATGCTGTGTTGTTCATATTTCATTTTACAAAATTAACAACCCAGTCACTGGTGTAAAACTTTTGGTTTGTCAAGCTAGCACTCAGTCATTCTGTCCAAAAAAGTATTATTAATAATCATACAAATCCATAATCAAAAATAGAATTTTCTTTGCAAAATAGTATTATTCGTCCTTTTTTTGTCATTTCTCTTTGTTTCTTTCAAGTAGTTAAAACAAAATGACTAAAAATATTTTCTTTTTTTTTCTATTTTTTAAAAAGTATTTGGACTAATGGTCATTAAGAATAAAAATCATAAATCTTTATTACTAATTCTTTTTCTTCACAATTTCATCTGAAATTTATTTAGAAAATAAAAACAAAAGAAACATTGTTAGTGCTTTTATCAATACATAGTATAATTTTGATGTATGTTAAATTTAGGCTCTTTAAATATTTGCTATATTAGTTTTGCATGTATATTTTTATTTGTTAAATCCTGTCCATAAAATAAAAGAAAAAAAAAAGGATCTTTTTTTCTTAACTTTATGGGTTTAACCTAACAAACATAACAGCCTCCTTGCTCAAAAAGAAAAGTAAAATAATATATCAACTCTTACTGAACCTAAGAAATGTAATTTTTCTAATTTTCACAAAACTTGTACAAAATCTTTTCAATTAATGACAACCAATGTAAAAGTAAAATAGAAATTTACATTTAAAGTACCGAAACACATTCTTCTCTTTGAAGCATATTAAAAATGCATTGTATCTAAGAATAGAGTAGGATATAGAAGTAAATATTCTCCATTGTAATTGATAAAATTAACCTTTCATTTACTTAGTATTAATTAAACAATTGAGTAGTTTTTATTTTTTACATTTAATTCTGTTCATCTTTTCTTTTTAGTGATATAATAAACTATGTAAAAACTCAAATTGTAATGTTATTGGATAAATTAATCCAATAAAAGTTAAAGAAGTCATGTGACTGACAATTGTTTGCATTTTTATTTTGTTATTTACTTATTTTTAAAAAAATAAACTTTGGAATCATTTGTCTTGCAGATGCTATAACTTCCTGGATTATATGCCCAGAAAAAAAATTTTCCTTATCATATTTGGCTAGCCTTTAAGTTGTATTTGCATTTTTGCTTTTGCTGACTTTTTCCGCCTTCCTTCCTCAACAAAGTGATATTTTAATTGGGTAAATGATACTTGTTATAATGGATTTCATATTAAGCAAATCAAATTGCCTCAAATAAGAATTCCATATAAAAGTGTACAGTTCTTCTTTACTCTGCCCCCCCCCCCCCCTGTATTGAGAGGTTTGTTAAGTATATTTTTAAGATTATTGACAATTGGCTTAGAAGATGAAGGAACTAAATGAAATATTGTTTTACAAGATAAATTGTTTTGTTTCTCCCGTTTGATTTATTACCTTCTATTGTTTTTAATTTTCTCAAAAAAAAAATAAAAAAATAAAAACAAAAAACAAATGGTGAATTTTTTTTTATCTAATAGAACTGTCAAAATTTTATGAGTGCAATATCTTGCCTAAATAATTTATTTTTTATTTATTTATTTTTTTTTTTCAGACTAATATATTTAACAATTTTCAATTTTTTTTTATTTTTTTATTTTAAAATAATGAACAAACATAAAACCTTGTTTTGTTTATTTAAAATAATTTTACCTATGCTATGTCATCTGATAAATTTTTTTTTAATATAGCATTCTGGAAAGTGTAATTGTAGGAAAAGTGTGTATGTATATGCGAACATGCACACAAGGGGGTACTGAAAGTTCTCAGCCTGGCCAAGACTAGATTAAAAAATAAATTCTGATATTTTGTCAAATTTTTGGAAATAGTTCAAGTTGAGAACTTTCTAGCACCATTTGTATATACCATACTTACTACAATTTACCAAATATCTTTGCCTGCCTGTTATTGTATAACTTGATAATGGCTACCATGTTTTTGATTATTAATAATAGGACTCTAGTATATGCTTTTTTTGCATATTTGATAATTCCAGAATTTGAAAGTTCTTAAGGAGGAGTTCACTTTACAACATTACTATAATGATAAACTGGGCCATTACTTTCTGTCCGTCAAGTAAGCCAAACAAAATTCTTACCTTCCTGTTTTATTTAATAATATAAAACTGAACATTTTCTCACAAAAAAAAAAAACAAACTGTTATGACCCCCCCCCCCCCCCAAAAAAAATCATGATTAAAAAATAGTGTTTGCATTTGTAAATATATTTAATTTAAATGTGTCCCAAGAATTCGTGGTGGTGGTTTCCAAATAGGATATGACTTGGTAAATACATGATTCAAATCATTGGTCTTTTACTGGAAACAAAATATACCATTTTGTTTTTCCTCAGGAACTAGTTTAAAATCTCCCTTATTGGGCATGTTTGCCAATAGTTTAATAAATTATAAAACTTTATTGATAAGTCTAAAAATAACTTGATTTTAAATCATTCTCCCACTTCAAAAAAAAAAAAAAAAAAATCTTAGGCTTGTTTTTTGTTTGCTTGTTATCCAGAAAGTTTCTGAAAATTGCTTTAAAAAAATATAGTAAGAAATGTAATTTCTTTTCCAGTGTGCACACATACACTCGTGTGTGTGATAGACTTAGTACTCTAGGTCAGAAATTTTTATTTTTGTTGCCAAAAAGCAAGTAATGGATGACACTCATACACATCTCTTGGTTATTTGCTCGTAACAATTGAAAGTAATTTGCCCTCATTACTATGCAGATTAGATTTGAATGGGTTAAGGGACAATTTTAGATGATTATTAAAAATAAATAAATAAATAAACTCTAAAAGGTGCCAGTGTTCTCAATGATTCTTGTTCCTATTTCAAGGAAACCTAATAAATGATGCACACAGGTTGGATGCAAAATTACTTCTGGGAATTACCTGAAAAGATTATCATTTTTCCTCCATCTCTCTTGTGTCTCCTGGAAATTGCAGTTACTGGATCAATCATCCACAATAATAAATCTTTCCTTTTCACTTTCATGTTTTTTTTTCTTCTTTTACCTGAAAGATATAAGAAGAAAATAAATAAAATGATTGCTTCGTTTGTTCCTTCTCTCTTCATGTATTTGGAATTGGTCCATGTAAGAATATATCTTTCATAATACCATGGACTAAAATAATTTTCAGTGCTCTTACATTTTACTGACATGTTTTTTCATTTTATTTATTTTTTTAGTTTGTCTTAAAGGGGTAACAGAGCATGATATATTTTATGTCCGTCCTTACAATCCTAAGCAAATTGTTTGAGATGTTTTTCACTTTTGTATTCATTTTTTTGTTTGACACCATAAAGTTTCAATGATTTTTGCATTTAATTATTGCAACATAACTTTTCTAAAAGATGATATATAGCTATTGCACTAGCAAGCGTTCTTAACTGTTCATTTGGTTGTCTCCTTTTTATCACCATTACTTTGTTTCACAAAGAATCTACAAGAGCTGGAAGTATGTAACTTATAGAACTGCATGATGTGACATTACTCCTCATCTAAATACTGTGTTGCTTAATCGGTGAAGCAAAAACTAAGCACTAGAGAAATTTCTTTTAAGATGAAAATGTTGCAAATGAGTGTATTTCTCTCATGTTGAAACACACATGGGTTTGTAATATTTTTATTATTAAAGAAACAATTGCTTGAAGAAAAACATTTGAAATGAGTTTTCTTTTCTGTATCCTGTTTGTAAGTGAGAGTATTAATTTGTCCAATGCATTAAAAGAGTTGAAAACAATGTGAAGTAATAGTCAAATAAGGATTGCTTTAGGTTAGATTGTACCTTTTAAACTTGTTATATAATCCATATTAATTGAACCGGTGATGTTATTCCTTGTATTTATTTATTTTTCAAATTGATTTAAGAAAAAGGCAGTTATCCCTTCTTTCCGGGAAAAACTAATTGGTGATAAAAATATAGTTTATAATGTTAATTTCTGGATTTTAGCATCAAGTTTCATTGATGCTGGGGGAGGGGGATCTCAAAGTTTTGCTTAGTACTCAGAATGCATACAATGTATGAAATTAAAACTTTTCAGATAAGACAAAAGAAATCAGTATCATTTAAGGTTTATTTTTTTAATTGCTATTTTTTAAAGTTGATTTTAGTCATCACATTCCTGTAAATGTTGATTAACTGGAGTTCTTAATTTTTGTAATTTCTTTTTATTGAAAGAATTTAATCTTCGTTCTTAAAGTCTGTCATTTGAAAAATTATATTGAGAAATTTCAGAACCTTATTGTTGCATAATGTTTCCATTGTTATGACACTAATACTGTGTTTTTGTTGTTCATTTATATATTTTATTTTTAAGAACTGGCCACTTCATCTTTTGCTTCACTTTTTTCTTTTTTCTTTTATTTTTAGAAACTTCTCAATTAGTTTTAGTGGCTGAAAATATGCAACCAGAAACACTGAAAACATTTTTATTTGCTTATCATAGAATTTTTTTTTATAGAAATGATAGAATTAAATGATTATATTTTTAAGGCAGAGTATTATTAGTCATTATTAGTGAATGGCAAAATTATTTAACTAATAACTAAAAATAATTTACTGAATTAAAAATGTGAAATTTAACTGTTATTACATGTATATAGAATTTGCTTTTTGTTTCATTGTTGGTGCCCAGGCACAGATTGTTGTAGTGTCATCATAATGGTTTCTGCAGTTTTATAGTTTTACTTTACTATCAGATTGTATCACATTTAAATTGCTTATTTTGTTCTTCTTTGGTAGCTCTTCATGTTTAACAATGGTATTTTAAATGATAATTCCTGTAGCTAATTTATGATCAAACTCTTGTTATTAATAAGGGACATTAAATATAATTTCAAAAACAATAATTGGAAAACAACTATTAAAAAAAAAGACAACTTGTATATAAGTATTATTCTGAAGGAAAATATATAATAGATGTATTTAAAATGCAAACTAATTTTTCTGAAATAAAACTTTCTAGAGTTATTATATAGATTTTGTCATTTTAAAATTATCTAAATATTTTGTTTCATTTGTTATACACGCACATTTGGAGACTAAAGAAATTTATTTTCAAAATTAAATTTTTTTTTCTTACATGAATGTTTATTAATAGTTCATGGTTATCAGTGCCTTTTCTGATAATATTTCTCCATGTACTTTCAAGCATTTTGGCCATCTTCAAGGAGTAAACTTGTTTTTAAAAACAAGACCAATATAGAATTAGCACCTTCATGAAATTTTTCAACCATCTGATAAATTCAAAGTCAAAATATGACATCACAACATATATGTTAAAAAAAATTAAAGCTGTCACAATGATAGAGAATGCAAGCAGGTGTCCTGACATTGAAGATGCATACCTGCTCCTCTTGGTCAAATAGAGAGTTTTAGGAGGCTGGATGGCTATTTCAGATAATTTCTGTATATGTTGGATGTGATGCATTGGTGTTGCTTCATTGTTGGCACTGGTGGGCAAATGAACATTCCTCCACCCATAGACCAGATTCTATACTGCCACATGTTCCTGGTAGTCAAAATAGATTGTTAGGAATCAACAGGGCTATGGACACGCATGCCTCTATCCAGAAATTTACTTATGCTGCAACACCATCATGCATGTCTCTAGTGATTCTTTGAGAGGATCACATTATCAGTTCTGCCTTTGTGTATGTGATGAGCGTGCGTGTGCTTTGGTATGTGTAGAGGGAACATTGAAAAGTACATCCAGAACATTGGTCAAGGCAAAAATTGCTGATTCAGCTGGATAAGCCCTTATTTACAATATGCCCATGTTACACAACAAGATATTTCACAATCTCTCTGGTTAGCATGCTTGTTAGACTGAGCCCTATTGAACATGTATAGAACAATGCCTGGTCTGATCACCTGCAACTCTTGCTATATTGTGTGAACAGATGCAAAACATATGGAATAATATATCACAGGATGGTGATTATTTGTGTGATAAGTGCACAAGAGTACAGGCCTTTGTTAAAGCCCAGCACCTCTTATTTTAGAATCTATGAATGCATTGATCTGTATCTATGATCATTTTCTGTAATCCAGCAATATAACTTATCCATTTAATAATTTGAAATTCATATTCAGCATACTTCAGTTATATATATATATATATATATATATATATATATATATATATATATAAAATGTGTGTGTGTACTAAAAGGTAATTATAGCATGACAGCAAAGTGAAGCAGAAAGATTGTGTTACATTTATTTTCCAAGTTGAAGAGCCTATGAACTTGCTGTAAATATCAACATTTGAAATTCTTGTTTTTGTCTTGGCTCCAATACTTGCACTGATTGGAAATATGCACAGGTTTTAGCTATCAGGCAGTCTCATCATCATGTATGATTGTAATGAGATTATTAAATCAAAAATATTTTTATTGTATCTTTGCTTCTGAGAACATATTATAGGATTCAATTATAGAGAACATATAGGATTTAATTAGTAACACAGTAGGTTTTTCTGTTTTCTCTCCATTTCAGTTTTCATTTTCCCATTTCCATCTACAGCTTTTTTTTATCTGTTACTTAAATAAGTGTTTCTTTTATACCTCATGTTAATTTCTAAATTTTAGTGACTCTGTACAAGCAATGTTTTTAATTTAAATGAATTTGGCTACATTGTGTTGTGTAGTTTGTATGTCTTATTATAGACAAGGTTTGTTAACATGTATATAGAAGAAAATGTGTTAAAATAATTAAGAGACAGTAATAAAATACCCTATTGATATGCCAAAAAAAGAACATGTTGAAAAGAGTTTTCAAAGTGTACTGTAAAATATGCAGACCTCATGATGAATATTCAAAACAGTAGTTTGATCATTGTAGGCATCCTAATTGCACACTAAGTTAACAAAAAAAACAAAAACTTAAAAAGATTTCTGTCTTGGAATTCTTGAGATTAAACTTTAGTTTGTTTCCTTTTAATCATTTTTGTGTAAACAAAGTAATGCTACTATCTTGCGTTTGAATTGACTGGCATCAGATGTATTAGCAACATTTCTAGAACTTTTCACCTTTTGGTGGCTGACAAAGTGCATTGATTTTATTTCTGTTACTTCTGATTACTTAAGATTTTGTGAGAAATCTTTTGCTGCTTTTTTCTTGTCAAAAAAGGTAGCTTCCTTTCTTGATTATTCAAAAATGGGTAAAATTGATATTGCTGGTCTTAGGAAATGGAGTATTATTTTGCAGTAAAGTTTAAGACATTGTTTTGTTTGCAAATCATCATAATCATCAGCATCATCTGTGAACATTTTTGTTTCCTTCCTTCCCTTTTTTTTTTTTTTTTTTGTTTTCTCCATCCTGAAGCTACACCATATTTTTGGGAAATATTGCAAATAAATCAACCCCAATCTACTTTGAGTTGAGGGGAAAGAATTGGACACACACACACTATATATATATATATATATATATATATATGTGTGTGTGTAAAATTTGGTATCTATGCAAGTAATGTATCATTAAGTGGATGGAATCAATCTTTGCATTTGAAACCCTATAAAATTTTGTTGATTTGGTTCTATTCTTATAACTAGTGCACTTGTCCAGAAGCAAAAAGGAAAAGAATGATACTTTGTGCATATCTATATAAAATGGCTAGTGGTCATTTTCTATGGATTCATTGCAATAGAAGCATTCTAAATGATTCAGGAAATTGGAGAGAAAGAGAAAAGAAAATGGTGGTGGGGTCTCCAAATGACCAGCATGAATTGTGTTTGTCCATTGTGGTTGTGTGCAGCATGTGATTTAAAGCCGTTGGCAAAGACAACCCGGTGCGTTTGGAAGACTGACACGTTTCCATTGCATTTCATATGCTTACAAACACTTGCAACTAAAGACTCCAGGGTGGTGAAAAATAAAGGTAATTTGGGGTTAGTAGAGAACAAGAATAATGATAGTTGTAATGTTCTATGCACTTATTATACATATTTGTTCATTGTTTTCTCCAAAGTTATTTTATTTGTGCATCTTTTGAGATGTTCATGTTATGTTTTGTTTAAATACCTTAGCACCAGAATAGAAGGCATACATAAGCACATATATGAGTTATATATTTTTGTTTATATTCTCACACATAGAATTTATATAGAAATTAGTTGGATAAAGCAATAATAGATAACATTCTTAGAACATAGTTAGAATAACCCTTTTACAGATCCACACTATTGCTTGGTGGCCTATGATCTGTAAAATTTATATTCATGTATGCATGTCTGTACACATAAATAAAAAAAGAAGCAATCACGATGCATTTTTCTGATTAGTCATTGATTTATAGTGAATGTAATTTGTCTATACTTCTCGTTATTGTTATCATTAGTATATGTGTATGAGTAGACTTGCACAAGTGCACATTTTGTCACCCATAAAATGTGTCTCTTATAACAGAATCCAGAATTTGTTATGGTCTCAGAATTCTGATTAAACATCGCTATTTGTGTGTGCATTTAATCTATCGATCAGCACGTTTTATTGTCAGCTGTCCACCAAATTAGAAATTCAAAAATTATAGTTGTGATTGGCTATTAAAATTGTTTTCCTTTCTTTTATTACCCAACTTTTTTTTCCACATCTATATTCATTGGCATGCAGTTTTAAACAATTATAGACAAACTTGATCAACGCTGAGGCCAGATAATGGAAGTGGCCTTTTCAAGTAGCTTACAAAACATTTTGTCTGTTCTGCTTGGCTGGTTTATTGATTGGTGCCTGAAGCAGTAGTACCATTTTCTCTTCACTTGTTTATGAGCTTCGTTCATGCCTGCCAGCCAGCTTCATTGGCCTAAATGGGATTCTTGGCCACACCATGCATTGCTTCCGTGTCCAAATCTAACGACACTTGCTTTCATTTCACCTTTGCCTACTCTTTTACTGAGGCAGTATAGTTAACAGGGTGCTCTACAGTACTGTGGATATTATGTTTTAGAAAAGAAAACTTGCTTTCTAAACAGAAAAATCACTTATCAGTGTATGTTTGATTAAACCCAATTTTATAGCATTGTCATATTGTTAGAAAAAAAAAATGACTCTCCAGTTTTTCTGTTTCTGCCATGTTAGTTGTTTGGATAAAGTTTGAGTCTAAGTGAGCATATACAACTTGGAAGAAAATTTCTGTTCACACTGTCTGCTGAAGTTTGATCAATTCATGAACCTGCAGAATTTCATATCAAATGATACTTTTGCTGTTCTTTGGATGACATTTCTTTCACTCACTCTTGTACACACAATGCCTGATGGAAAATACACTGATAGAAAAAATCCCCCCTGCCCCCGAGTATTTATAGGAACAGTATTGTTGCTTAATAGAGGCTTGTCTTCATGATTTTAATGGCTGCCATGAACATAAACTATAATTATTTCACTTTTATTTTTTTTTAGGTTTTGTGGTTACCTCATAAAAGATCTTAATGTTTCACCTCATTGAAAATGACTGCAAAGGATAATTTATTACATTTAGTTTTAGTATTTATTTCATCATAGCATCAATAATCATATACCTTATATTTTGATGCCACCAGTCTCAATTTAGGTATTGCTTCCTCAGTAAAGAAAGACATACCCAGGAGAACTATAAGTTACTTGTGGAAATTGATTGCCCTTTGTCTGGATTTGATTATCAATGTCTTCATAAATTTATATTAAATCATTAAGCCCTTTTGGCTTCCAAATCAAATAAAATTTGAATCATTGCTTTAGAAATATGATTTTGCACTTGGGACATCTTAATTCAGACATAGCCTATATTTCTGTTATGTAGAATTCTCTCTTCTGTGTAATTATGCAATTTGATGACTTGGATTGTGTAATAAGATATCAAATCCTCTTTTTTCTTTAAAGGAATAAAATTAACAAAGATGAAAGATATTTTAATTTTTAGTATTCTGATTTTATTTTCTTAATGCATGCTAAAGGAATTTTCTATAATGAAAAATATCTTGTAATAGTGTTTGTAACTGCTAGTTCAATTCCTATTTAGGAACAAAAACATTCAGTTCCAACCTATATAAAATATTTTCAATTGTAAAGAGATTCATAATCGGTTTATTTATAAATTTAGACCAAATGTTATTGATAGATATCAGTGTTAGTATCACTAAAACTTTTGTGCTGGTAGAAGTGGAACAATTTTTGCAGCAATTTATTTTCAATTTGAAAATACACTGGACTTGTTGGGTGTTTGTCTTTACCTGATATTCTGTTATCTATGAGAGAAAGTCTTTCTTTAGCCAGCTGTTGTCTAGACACAATACTCTTAGGATATGTGTAATGCATACTTGAACATTTTCTAAATTTTTCACTTAGGAAGGAAATTGTTGCCTTGAGTAGCTTGAAGGAGAAAGTGTTGTGTGTATGTCCATAAAATGTTTGTGTTGGGTTTTTGCATTTTCTTGTCTCCTTCATTTGTTGCTTATTGGAGAAAGTAAAAGAAGAAAAAGCAAAAAGTAATGGTTGGCAATTATTGTGAAGTAAATGAAGTAAAAAGTCTCCTGGCTTGTACCAATGTCTTGCAAATGTTTGTTTTTTCAAGCATCTGCCGTGCTTTGTGGAATTGTTGATGTTCTGCCTATCCTCAGCTTCCCTTTCTAATCTGTTTGTTCTTTTACAATGACTTACTGTAATATTTCTCATTATGCTGTAGGCACCTAGGATCTTTCATCAGTATGCTTTTGAATTACATTCTAGTGAATTCTGTGTGCACTCATAACTTTTGTTAAGGTTTATGAATTTGGCATTTTTTTTAATCAAGAGATATTCATGTAATTTCTAATATCTAGAGGGAAAAAAAACTCTTTAAAAAAACTGTTTAGGCATTATTATTTTTTGATAATATTGGCAACATTGGAAAGAGATTACTTTGAAGATGGAGAGCAACATTAGTTTATTTATAATCTCTTTATTGATTTCTTTTTCACATGATCAATCTTTAAACTTGTGGTGCACATACCATCAACATGCAAGTTTTTTTTTCTTTTTAAGGCCCACATTTTTATGGGTTACAGGGAAAGTTACTTTTTAAAGAAAGAAAAACTTTGTGCAATTCTGATAAACTGGAAGAGTTTATAAATTAAATTTCAAACATATAGTGAAGTGGATTTTAAATATCTGTACTAATTAAAATAACTTTGAACCTATGTTCTGTGTAGAACTTTATTATATTAAAATGAACAAAGTGACTGTAAATTTTGACAGTTTTACTGCATTTTTGACAAAGTATTGAATTATTTATAAATATACTATAATTGCAATTAAAAATGTGAATTGTTTAAATTATTGTTTATGTCTTAATACATGAGAATATTTCTTTCTTTTCTTGATAATTTATCAAGTGTTACATTGTATTAGGTGATTGTGCAATTAAACAAACTAGATTTTGGACAAATAAAAAAAATAAAAAAATCCTGGAGTTAAATCTGAAATAATGATTATTAATAAAAGTTAAAGATCTCAAGGTTCATCTGTTTTTAAAATAATGTGGTCTTAACTAGTGAAAATGTTTTAACAAAAAAATATCTCTAGTTGAAGATATATATAGTGGGTTAACAAATTCATTTTGCTATTTTATTTTATATAGTATTAGTAGCCTTTTAAACAATTTCATTAAAAAAGATGATTGTTTTTTATTGTATTGTGACAGTTGTCATTAAAATGCATTTTAATGTTACATTTTGGGGACAAATTGCAATGAAGCAAGAAACTGGGTATTTTACAGAAACATGTTATGTAGGACAAGTAACCATTATTCATTATACCAAAGGCTTCATCCAAAGAAAGTGATGCTGTGTATATTGTGGGATTGGAACAGTCCTTTACTATGAACTGATTCAGAAGAATCAAATAAGCATTGCTCTCCTTTGAACAAACTCATGGCAGTATTTCATAAAAAGTGTCTGGAATTAGTTAAGAGAAAGAGTATATACCATCAGGATAATACTAGACCATATGTTTCTTTTGTGATCAGGCAAAAATTGTTTCAACTTGGCCTAGAAGTTTTCTATTGTCTACAATATTCACTATTGTACTTTCAGATTACTATTTACTCCATCTTTGGAAACTTCTCTTAAAAAAAAAAAAAAAAAAAAAAAAAAAAATTAAATTCCTCAAAAATGTGCAAAAGACATTTCAAACAAACTTTTTCTTAGACAAAAGTTCTTGGATGATAGAATAAAATGTTACTTACAAGAGGTGCTGAAAATTCTCAGCCTAGCCAGGAAGTGATTCCAAAAGAAATTCTGTTTTGTTATTTGGTCAAATTTTGGGAAGTGGGTTGTGCTGAAAACATTATCCTCTGATATATAGGTTCATTAATAATTTAACACAATAAATATTTCCTTTTTCAATATAATCTTTGTCAATGTATTATTTAATTAAATGGGAAATATTAATCACATAGATCCAAATGGATACTTGCATGCTTTCAAGTTTGCATGTATTTCTTAGCTTTTTGTGATTTCTGATGTTCTTGTCCCTCTATTTGAATTTGATGAAATGTTTGATTTCTATTTGTATCCACCATTTCATATTTGTGGATAAAAATTGCAAATAATAGTAAACATTTTATTAGATTAAATTTATTACATTAGAAGGTAATTATTCTGCAATATTTGATCAGGCTCCTATTTATACGCTACTTTGCCAACCAGTTCTCCTCCCATGTCAGTGTGTGAGGAGCAGAAGATAAGGTCTGATCTGGTGCATTCACTTGGGATCAGATTTCTAAAGAAAAATGTTGTTCTCTTTCTATTCACTTTTTATTCTTGCATCCTTTTAAAGCTGCTCTTTTTTCTTTCACCTGCTTTTCCACTCCATGTGTCAACTTCAATTGAGATGTCAGCTTTGTTAAGAAACAGAAAATAGCATCAGCCGTCTTGTTTTTGCAGCATCCTGTTGTCTCATTTGCATTTTGGTCATCTAAATGAAAATTCCAGTTACTATTTAAATGGAAATTGAGATGTAGCCAGTTGTTGACTAGATGGTCAATTTGGATAAGGTGTTAATGTTGTCTAAGGAAAGAGGTTTTGGTATTTAGATTTATTGTTCCTTACATTGAACAGCTTCAGTATGGGGTCAGTTTCATCTATTAGAAATTTTCCTCTGGTTGCTATTCCCTTTCTTTCTCCTTTGCTGTACTCATGTTGATTGTATTATTGATGATGTCTTTTTGTTCATTTCGCACAAAGCTGTTCATTTGTTGAATAAATAAATAAATGCAGGTGGGATTTGCACAATTCCTTCAACACTGCAGCTATCTGCTAGTATTGGACAAAACTAAATTTAAGCAACCCAAAACTTGTATAAAGAATGCTTTCTTGTGTGCTCAAACTGAATTTCAGCAATGTTCTAGAGAATATAGTCTGAATAATATATAATGCTTGAGCACATACTCTTATCTTCAGGGATGTTTAGTACGCATTTACAATCTCTCACTCCTTATCAATCATTTTCTTCACGTGAAATATTCAAGTGGGCCTTCTCTGATTCCACTATTCATACTTTCCAGTATATTAGTATTTCTGTATTCAATTTAACTAGATACATCTCTATCCCTTTTTCAAATTGGCACTAGTATAATTTCTTCAGCTGTTTCTCTCTTAGGGTGTCTTAGGTGAAAACTAATGGGGAATTTTTTTTTTTTTAGTGACTGAATAATTTTGTAAATAAAAATGAAAAATCAATAACTCATTGATAAGGCTTTTAATATATTCATGAGGAAAGTACTGGATAGATTTAAATAAAAAAAAAATGGTGGCAATCTAATGTAGCTCTGAAAGTACCAAATGAATTTCATCTTTATACTTTTTTCTTTTTTTTCTTTTTTTTCCTTCTTGAAGCTGACTATTTGAAAACATAGTTTTCTGTCTGTATTTTGGCCAGAATTCAACATTAATGCATCATCTTTTTCCACTTACTGTAATTGTCATTTAAATCACTTTGCTATCACAGAACTGCAAAGAATTTTGGCAACTTTACTCTAGAAACGTCTTATTCTCATTTATATGAATTTATTCTTAGTATCTTCCCTGTAGCATTAAACAAAAAATTGTTTCAGACAAATTGCAACCTATTTAATTTTTAGTGAAATTGTTTTATTGTGTATTCCATGAAAATGAAATCAGTGTTGATTATATATTTTATTCATTTTTTCCTCTTATTTTTGTGTTGCTTAAATTCACTGCTGTTCCAAGTTCTGACAACTATAAGCAAATAGTTTTTATATCATGCAAAGCAGAGGAAGTATTGGTATCTCTTCATTTTGTCATTAATGCTAATCATAAAAAAGAAGAAAAATCCTTTTAAGAGCATCATGGTTTTTCTTAATTTCTCTTCAATTTTATTGCTGTGAAAAGTTATTTTTTATTGCAATTTTAACAATTCTGCTGAAAGCGACTGCATCAAGATTAACTTTAGTTCAAGCCTATTTTGTTGTGAGTGGAGAAGATGGTGATTACAGTGATTTGTGTGTTCAAAACTACATGAAATATGAATCAAAATCAGAGCTAAATAGATGATCTGGTGTCAGTTCACGTGAACAACTTCGAAAATTACATTCCTAAATCTTTTAGACTTCTTTCGTATTAAACTGTTTATCTGTTGTTTTTTTAAGTAGTATATTATTGGTATTAAAACTTAGAGCTTTGTTTGAATCTAAATTAACTTTGATGTTTACTTTTTTATTTATTTATTTTTTAATAGGATAATTTTATAAATTTAAAATCTTTTAAGCCCCTCCCCCCCAATTTTTGTTTTAAATATAGATTTTTCAGTATTACTCTATTTGGTATTGAACACCAAGTAATTTTAAACTGCTCCCTTGTGATAAGTTGATAGGCAGTTTTTAGCTGCTTCTGGCATTGCTGGCCTACAAAGCATAAAACTGTGATAAAACATGGTCCATTTCATCACAAATGGTGATTTTATTTATATATATATATATATGTGTGTGTTCTAGTAAAACATTTTCCATTAATATAGATTGATTAGGATATATTCATTGTGTGTATGTAGGGACCTGGATACAAGGGGATAAGATATGATCAAACACAAACTTGTGGTGATATTGATAACAAGGGAATCAATACAATGTATCAGCAAGTGTATAATAAGTAGACAGCTATTCCACCATTGAAGTAGAGCAACACAAAAGCTATTTGAATAGTGAACAATAATAGAGGTTATAATCATAAGTCCTGGAAAGCACTGATAAAATAGTTCTGTCTGTAGCCATTTCTCTAAATGTATACTTCTACTGGTAGAATTGTTGACACTTCACAGGATCTTCAACAGATAATGCAAATGAAATGCAAATAAGTTTTTACCTTTATTGCTTTTTGCAGTTCTGAATAGAAATCTCATATTTAGAGCTAGCTTACATATTAGCCCTGTCTAGCTGTAGGATTTGAGTTTATAAGAGCATCTCTTTTAGTCTTTCACATGTAAACTGGATTGAGTTGCCCTGAGTAAATCTTGCTGGTGTCGGACATCTTGCTGGTGTCGGACATCATTTCTTTTCAAGATATACCAAAAGTTCATTGTGTTTATGTCTGCCTGTGCTAATCAGAGAAACCTCTGCTTTTTTTCTCCTTTTCATCTCCATACATGCATGCAGTGTCTTGTCAGATCTTTCATATATTGAAAAAGGATCGGCTGTGTGCTTAGGACATTGCTTCCTGTACACATGAATATATAGTTATGCACCTTAAACTAACCCTAGCTAAGTTTAATCATTGGAAATCAACAATCAATGTTTGACCAAAATATTCATACTTGCTAATTTCTCTACTTTCCTTTCCTCAAATGCAGTGCAAAATGTCTTTGGCTCTATTTTAAGATTTATAAGTCAATCAGGTATTGCTGTATTGTAAGTATCCTTTCTTATAATTCCTTACCATAAAGATTGAATGATTAAATAGAAATTCTTGAAACTTTATATGAATCTGAATTTTAGGATTTAAAAAAGGGGTTAAAAAAAATGCATTTTTTTTTTTAACAGACTATCTTGAACTTAAAAAATAAAACAATACTTGCCATAAAAGTATATTATTATCACTTTAAAAAAAAAAAAGAAAAAGAAAAAAAGTATGTGCAAAATATATTTATATGTGTATTATGTGAAAGTAAAAATTAAAAGATTTTTCTTCTCCACTTGTCCATGGATTCTTGTAACCTGAAGCTATTGGCAATCTATTTCTATTCAAGAAGCCATTTCAGTGCTTATTCGCATAGACATGTTATCAATTATCCATCCTAATTATTTCTGGTAGATATAAACAAGTGGAATGTTACATCATTCTGTTTACCATGATACACAATTAGACAGTTTAGCCAGATGTCTATGCAAAGTTGAAGATACATTTTTTTTTAATGTAAGATATTTTAATATTCTTTTTAATTTACATTTTTTTTATAAAATATCTTCCTAATTTATATGCAGTATAGATTAAAAGAAAAGCAAGTATCTTAAAGTTTCCTCTCATTTGTGATACATAATTTGATAATTTCTATGATTATACTATCAACTGTAATGTTTAGATAAGTCTTTCATTATTTCTATATCTTTATTTTCATTAAATATCATTGATATTTCTTTTTCTTTCCTTTTCACAGTGTTCAGTGATATAACAATTTCTACTTTATTTAATGAATTTGATTTTTTCCACTTCAATTATAAAAAGAAACTCATGATTTAAAACATGAGATTTTAGTGAGTTTGACACCCTAAGGCATGCCTTTCATATCCCATACCCACTGCATTTGTGTAATTTGACATGTGAAAATAGCATAAATTTCAATATATTTTTTTGGCAAATTCCTGAAGTCATTAGAACAACTGATTGCATCTGTCTAATTTCATGAAAGAAATAATTTAAATAATTCCTGATGTCTGTTACATTTTTTAGCTGTCTCTATTCTCTCAAGAACCATGTTTTATGACATTACAATCTGCAACCAGTGAGATCTTTTGTCATTCGTCATTGCTAGTTTGCAGTCTACTTTCTTTCTTTGTTTTTTTTTTTATCTGAATTCTTTCCCCAGAACAAGGTATCAAGTGGGCTGGTTATGTGCATGGCCACTCCAAAGTATCTGTCTTGACAAATGTCTAACCTTTCTTAGCCTGATAGCCAGCTACTACCACCACTGCTGCTGTCATCATCATTCTTTTGTTGAGAATCAAAAGAGAGCATCAGTTAACTGTTAATAAGCCATCCATTCAACAAAGAATTGACTCTAGAAACCATAAGTGTTTCTTTTTTTCTTTTTTTCTTTTTTTTTTTTAAAATAGCTACCATCAAATGACAGAAAACAAAATTGTCATGTTTTAAAGCATCCATTTGCATGAAAATTGTTGCTGTGGATCAAGAACAATTTCAAGAGAACTCCCTGAAAAATAAGTTTTAAGTTAATTTCATGTTTTAAATTTTCTTTTCCATATCAGTTTTTGTTGTTATCTTTGAGTGAATGGCATCTGCTTTCCTCCCTCACTTCTGCCTACATTTGCTTCTTTTATATAAACCACAAGGTTTTGTTTGATACATTCCCATTGATGATAAAAATACTTGAAGAACCATCATTTACTAGTGAAGGATGCAATTTTGGTTTCTCTCTCCCCACCCACTTTCTTTAAAAGATTACCTAAAAATTATCCTGTTGTTAAAATGCTGCTTTAAATTGAGTAATTTTCTGCTTTTATTTCATCCCACTTTTTTTTCTATAACTGTAGACTATTTGTTGGTGTTTTGTTTATAAAACAATTTTTTTATCTATATGCAAAATACCTGTACTTTGATTCTATTAAAATTTGAAGGAATTATATAAAGGATGGTGAAACATCAAAAACAGATAATTGATAAGCAATCAATAAATGCAGAACATATAAATAATCAGATATATTAGACTTACATATTGAACAGTAAATTCTAAAAGAAGCTCAGTTTACTCCAGTCATTTCTGTTGATTATAGCAAATAAAAGTTTCTTAACTATGATATAGTTTATGAAATGTTAGGAGACTTCATTTCTCTTTTTTTTTTTCTTTTTTTTTTTTGCTTTTATGAAAATTTTGTTAGGTTTTATGCATTCATTTTAAATAATATATAAATAAAAATGTATTTAAGTGACTATAATCCAATATTTATTCTCTGGGTTCCAACAATTATTTTTTATGTGAATTCAGCAATACAATTTTTATCTTTGCTGAATATTTGTAGAATTAGATATTAAAAGCATGGATTTTCAAACATTCTCATATTTGTTATATGAATGAAACAATTAAATTTTTCTATAGATGAATCTCAAACCGTCACCAATAAAATGATGCATCCTATCTCAAGAAAACGATGGTACAGATTTTGTCATTTCATTTCTAAAATTGATCATTAAAGAATCTATAATAAATTGCAGATTAATTCATATTTAATAACTATGAAATGAGTTAATATATAGATTGATATTTTATCATTTGTTTTCATTTGATACAATTTAAATATACTTTTTTTAGATTTTTATTAAGGATATTAATTTGTTATGCTCAAGCTATAATTAAAATTTGAACAGTGTTATTTCTTATTGGGATTTAAAAGTTTCTCTAAAGGTTATAAAATTTAGATAATTGTCATTGTCAGTTTTATGGCCTACATATTAAACTATTGTAATATAATTTTGGGAAATCAGTCTGCAACTCTTGTCCTCATTTATTACTTCCCTTAGAACAGTGTTAATGCCCTACTGAAGCATGTTAGCTATATCTTTAGTTTTATTTTTTTCATTTTTTTAAATATTTTTTATTAATCAAATTTTTTTCTCTTTTTTATGATCTGTCTTACTTTTCTTATTTGTAATTCCCAATCTCAGTGGCATTCAATTTAATGTAAAATGAAATGCATTTGAATTCTAAGTTTTTTAGAGTGGAATGTAAATTTTATTGAATTATATATAACTTGAATCTTTCCAGGAATTACTGAGACTTTCTTGTCTATAAATCTGAATTGTACCAATGTTTCTTTGTTTTTAATTTGTTTTCTTAGCTCTGTCTTTTTCTGTTTAATAAGAAACATTTTTTACAGGTTCTGTGCTTTATAACTGTTATCTTCAGATATTAGCAGTGATCACTTTACCTGGAAACTTTTATTAAAGTAAGGTTATATGGGATATTTTTTAAAAATTAAATTTTTCTGTTAATTTTATTTATATCCAGTTAATTTATTTTTGTATTTATTTTTATAAATCCTGCCATTTCTGATCATCACTTTGTGATGATTTCTCATCACAGAAATACAGATGTGAGGATGTTTGTATTGTTTTACATTGTTGCATTAAAGTCAATATTTTTTCTCTTCATCATTCCCGCCAAGCAAATATGTATTAAGACAACTTCGTTACTAAAATTAAGGCATAAAAAGTTTTTTTTTTGTTTCTTTTTTATATTGTTATTGCATATTTTTTGACAAGTCTATTTATTGCTCTAAAATGGTTTCTGCAGATTTCTGACAATTTGTTTTTTTGCTTCTATATTGTCATTTATTTTCTTGTTCTTTTGTCTATTTCTCTCTCATTTCCTGTCAAAGGGCTAAGCCCCACGAGAAGGGATGGAGGATTAGAATTTGATGTCTAAATCCAATGCGACATATTGCTATAAGATATTTATATCTTGTCTGTAACATTCTTGGTACACTCACGACTGGGATAAAACTAGCTTTTAGGAACTTGCTATATTCTTGTTGCTGCTGCCATTCAATGAAAGATAAAAAGACACACTTGTCTACTTTAGCTTTTAGGAAAATCTTGCATAAACTTAGACAGAATAAGAAAGAACAGAATTCCATTACAAGACTTTACTAAAATTTAAGAAGTGTCTAGGGTGAAGTAGGGACAGAACCAAAATGCTGAACCGTTTTTAAGCTTATTCTTTGAAATTTCAAGTCTTGTCAATTTACAATAGAACAGATCTTATAAAATAAATGTCTTTTTAAAATAATTTTTGTGTTTAGTCATGAGAGTATGTATAGGTTCACACTGTTTTCTATTGGAATTTTATTGCCTTGACTTTTTAGTCAATATAAGATTAAAGGATTTATTTGGAAGCATAAAGTTGTATGTAGAAATTCTGACATTGATTCTTGTTGCTCCAGTTGATGCCCAACTACTGTGACTTGTGTTCTTTGGCCCATAGTCAGAAGGAAAAAGAAAAAGATCTTGGTGAGAGAAGATTGACATCTCACTAGGTATTATTGACTTGTTCCTTGATACCCATGCCTTTTTCATACTGATTACCATCATATCTGTCTATTTTTATTTTTGATCAAAATATCAAAGGATATATTTTATCCTGTTACATATTCTAGAGTCTTGTGTATAACACCCGTGTGTGTGTGTGTGTGTGAAAATAATGTATTTAAACACAGTGTGAAATTCTGTAAACTTATAATTGTGAATTTGATTATCTCTGCAACACTTTGAACACTAGTTTAGCCTGGGTTTGTATCTCCCAAAGCTCAGTTGATAGGATTTCTGGCTCCCCTTTGTCCAAGAATTGGCCACAAACAAAGAACTCTCAAACCAAAACTTGGCTTCTCTCAATGCTCAAAGGAATAATTGCCAACAGACCAATTCTAGTGTGTATTTTATTGGAATTATTGTGACAATGCCAGTACTGAATATGTATGCATTTAGATGGGGGATATTATTTCTGGCGCTCTCTCTCACTCGCTCACTCTCTCATATACTAACAAAATAAATCCATTCTTTTTACTTCAATAACAAGCTGAGGATCTGAAACATTAAAGTTCAGTGATGAAATAAAAAGCTACATTGATTCATTGGTTTGCTTTGACCAGTGCAAAGTGAAAGTATTTCCTTTTATGGACATAGTAAATAAACTGATGTATGGATCAAACATCAACTGCTATCAAATGTTACAGTTATTAGAATCCAAGAAGAATGTACCAGAATATTTACTGCATCTTTCTCATTGCAAAACTAACTTCTGTTCTTAATAAAAAGTATTTATTACTTTGTTTTTGCAAAGGATTGGCCATTTTTCTTATCCATATTAAAAATTTTTTTTTTTTTTTTAATCTATTAACTCGTATAAAGAATGTTAAAATGTTATCTTGGCTTGGTCTATTGTCACTTGACTATGACATAACTTATCCATCTTGATAATGAAACTAGTTGATGGACATTAATTAACAAATCTAAATGTAAGTCTACCTGTGTGTCAAAAATTGCAACACACACACACACACACACACACACACACACACACACACACACACAGTATCTATAAATGAACATTTTTCCCTTTCAAAGATTTTTTAATTTACTTTCATTCAAATTAAATTGTTTCACATTGAGTTTTTTAATTCTTAAAAAATAGTGAATTCTTTGAAAGATTTACATCATAGAGTGGCTATAGAGAAAGATGTAATTGTCAAATATGTATGCATACAAGAAACCAAACATAAACAGTGTCAGTTTCAATTTTCAATATTTAAAAAGAAATGTTCATGATTGGTCTTGTTGATAAGACCAAGCTATCAACTGATAATTTCTATTTAGTTATATAAAAAATAGTAAGTGAAAAGAACAAATGCAGATATGACCTGATTCTAAATAAATCAAATTACCAGGCTTTTTTAAAGTAAATCATCACTTGAGATCATGCTTACAAAATTGTTTGAAGTGTTTTTCTTTGCCTTTTACAGTTTCTTGTGCCTTTTGTATAATAGAAATTCTTGCTTTGAAGAACTCTAGAACTAATCATATTAGTGTATGTGTTGACTATTGTCTCTGTCTCTCTTCATTGATTTGTGTGTGTGTGTGTATCGTATACTATGACAGCAGAATCTTTTTTGTGAGTGCTGTTTTTATTTTATTTTTTTATTTTTCCCTCTCCTGCATTTAGCTTGAATATTACTAACCAATGAATATGTGGCTCCTAAAATTGTTAGACAAGAAAACACTAAAGATGATTTGAAAAAGAAAAAAAGTGTGTGTGTGTGGGGGGAGGCATGACTAACATATTCTATTCACATTTACCCATTTGCTATGCTGCCAAAATGGGGTATCAAATAGTGATAAATTGTAGTTTCCCCCTTTTTTTATTTTATTTAATTTTTTTTAACCGGGCAACCTCTTTAGGATCATTTAAGTTGTACTGTAACTATTGCATATCATGTCACTTTATAAAATCTTTGTGAGTTGCTTAATATTTATCTATAATTGTATAGCAGACAAATTGATATAGTCTATATTAATTGGAAAATTTTTATTTAGTGCTTCCCTAGGTATGCAATAGAACATACTCAATTCAAATATAATTCTCAGCCAGGCCCTCTAACCTATTTTTATAGCAAGATGACATTATTCTGATGCCAAATTGAATTGTTTTGCTACAAGCTTTCAATTGAGAAAATACAATAGAAATTTTGTGTGTATCATGGATTTTATAAGTAAATGAAAAATTTCATCATCTCATTTTTTTTTTTTACTTGCTGTTGCTTAACATCCTCATTTCTTGCCAGCTTAAGATTACTTCATAACACAGGTCTTCAATTTTAATATCAAGAATAAAATATTCAGACCTTATGGGTACCAGTCCAACTCTACAATAGTACAGCTTCTGCAAATGTTCACTCTGTAACTTTAATCTTTAAAAAAAAAGGTTGTGCTTTTATTTAAATTTAAAAACTCCTGAAAAAGATATTCACGTTTGGCAAGATTAATTGAGACATCTGCTAGATAGTTTCAGATTAAGTGCATTCTTTGCTATAAAATACTTCGATCTTGTTTTATGGTATATAGATGTCACAAAAGGTTTTTATGATTTAACTCTAACTTTGCCAAAAATGTTAGGACAGCCATATAAATTATATATAATTTTTTTTATGTATAACATTTATTTCTCTTTTGTAAATTTTATTGACAGAAATAAATAAAAATAAAGATATTTCGGGATTTACAAATTAAAATCTTTTTTTCTCAGCTGCTGTGTGATTTTGGCACACCAATATATTTCATGTCTTCAGCATTTAGTTGAGTTTTTCTTTATCCTCAACCTCTTTTCCATTTAAAAATTGTTGAATTACATTTTCTGTGCCATTAAAAAAAAACAAAAAAAAAACAATTGTATTTTTATGTTTTTGTATTTTGCAAATTGAGACAGTTCAAATTAATAAATTTCATTTTTTTTTCTCTTTTAAATGATTATTTAAATTTTAAATGTCCTCTCTCATACACACACACACACACACACACTCTCTCTCTCTCTCTCTATATATATATATATATATATTATAAATTAATTTAAAATATGGGTTTTTCGTTACACAGTGATAACCATGTTTCAGAAATGGAAGCTAAAGCCTTCAAATTCAATTTTGTTATTAAACCAAAGACATTAGTTCCATTTCCTCAAAGTTATAGCCTATGTCTGTCTGTTATTGAATTCCTCCTAGGGTTTTGGAGATAGACCCCCACAACCATATATATTCTGAAACTACATTACCCAGGGTACTTGAATAATTATATTTCATTTTGATCAAAGGGGGCACTAACACTCACCTGAAAAAAAAGAAAATTCTTTTAATATAATTTAAATTTGAACAAGGGAATAATGACTCCTATCCAAAATATAGGAGGAGAAAGCTAGAAGATGGAGATTACATTGGCAAGATCATTTTGATTACAGGAGGTACTCTGATCAACCCCCCAACCTCCCGAAAAATCCCCCCTTTGATTTAAATTAAATTTGGACAAGAGAATGACTCCTAGGGTACTTGGATAAGTATGTTTCATTTTGATCAAAGAGGGTCTCCAAGCGCCCCCCCCCCCGGATTTAAATTATATTTAAATTTGAACGGTTCCTATCCAAAATATAGAAAGCCAGAAGATGGATGTCACATCAGCAAGATCAAAATGAGCCAATATGGATTTTATGTTGAGCAAGAAATCACCAATCAGTGGCTAGTGCCTTACAGTACATATTTGTTGTGACAATTCAACTGTCATACCAATGTTGAAATCCACTCATCAATTCGTACAATCAACGGTATCAAAGGTGTCGTCAGATCATGCCCCCCCCCCAATTTTCCTCCCTTTGATTTAATTTAAATTTGAACAAGGAAATGACATCTATCCTAAATATAGGAGAAAGCCAGAAGATGGCAGTCACATCAGCAAGATCATTTATTAATATTGAAATGCATCATTTTTCTCAAAATTATAACAATGATTTAAAATCAGTCCTCATTTTCTTACAAAAAAAAAAAAAAAAAAAAAGAAGCCACACACAGCAAGGCATGTGTAATTTGGCTAGTATATATATATATATATATATATATATATATATATATATATATATCCTTTGGTGTAAATAAAACTGCTCAATGCAAAATAATAGCACTATTAAGTATATAATAATAAATATAAATACTCAATGACAGTATTTCTTGGAGTTTCATATATATATATATAATTATTATTATTATTTCTGATTTTATGTTAATAGCTAACACAATTTTAAATTCTTTTTTTGTTTTGTTTTTAGTTATGGGAATTTTTAATGCCAATTTTCATTCAGATAATAGATGAAATTACATTATTTCCAATAAATTTCTGCTAACAGCCCATTTTCTTAATGAATCCAAGGTCTAGCTTAATTTGCTAGAATTTAAGCTTTACATATCTCTTAAGATTTTCTCTTGTTCCCTCTTGGGATATTCACTGTGCATTTTTCAACAAATCAATAATGGAAATTCTTGTTCACAATATATCAATATAGGTATCAATATAGTATAACCTTCTGCTACATTTTTATTAAAGAAATTTTTTTACAAGTAACTATTTCTTCAAAAAGCTTATGAGAGAAAAATATTTCAAATGATATAGCATCATCTGCACTGCAATAAATTAGCATAAGTAGGCATAAAGAATTTGCATTTTTACTGTTGCAATCTTGTTCATTTGAATATTATAGAAAATGAAATAAAATTAAAACAATGAACATCTTTTGCTGTACAATATTTCATAACCACTTTCTGAAGTTTATTATTCCATGCACTTTAAAAAGTGTTTTTGCTGTTTTATTTGTCATTTTTGTAAATTTTTGCTATAAAATTTCTGTTTTAAAAAGAATTTAATTCTTTTTTTCCATTTCTTCTTTATTGTACCTATATCACTATTTTTTTTTTTTTTTTTTACATATGCATGTAATTGAAATATTTAACAAAGCCCAATATTATTTTTTTTTACTTCTTTAAAAAAAATAATGCTTTGTTTCATATCTAATGGATACAGCTTCTACTAGATTACCAAATGTTGATATTTATTGTAGCCTTGTGTCTGTATAAGTCTGTGGATACATAGGGTCTCATTTGAAATATTGTCAAAAAAGTCACATTAAGTTTTGATACTCTTATTGATATAGCTAACTTTTATTGTTAGAAAGTTGTATTTGTATACAAATCATATTTTTGTACATTTTTATCATTGCAATCCCTTATACTTCTGTTCAGCCTACTCATTTTGTTCTATCCATTTCTCAGTTGCTCACTTTTACTAGGCAATTGACCTCTCTCTTTTATCTGGTGCCCACTCTCCTTTTACCTGTGTATGTCTTTTTTTCTTATTGCTATTTCTTCTACCATTGATCATGCTCCCTTGCATTATAGATTTCCCTCCTTCTACAAGGTAACTGCTCTCCTCCCGGCTTTCCACCAGGCGCCCGCTCTCCTCCCGGCTTTCCACCAGGCGCCCGCTCTCCTCCCCCCACTTTCTACCAGGCGCCCGCTCTCCTCCCCCCACCTTCTACCAGGCGCCCGCTCTCCTCCCCCCACCTTCTACCAGGCGCCCGCTCTCCTCCCCCCACCTTCTACCAGGCGCTTGCTCTTCTCCCCCACCTTCTACCAGGTGTCCACTCTTCTGCCCCACCTTCTACCAGGTGCCTGCACTCTACAAGGCATCTGCTCTTCTGCCCCACCTTCTACCAGGCACCTGCCATTCTACCTCTTTCAGTGTATGTTCTTTCTTATTGCTGTTACTTCTGCCATTGTTCATGCTGCCTTGCTCTCCAGCTTGGCCTCTTTCCAAACTGTGTTTTCTAACTCCATCGACCATCATTCATTTTTCTATCACTCACCCATCTGATTCTGCCCGTAAGCCATTTTCTTTCTTTACTGGGATTTATTTCATTATATGTAATCCAAGTGAATGGCCAATAAAATCAAGTTCTATTAGTTCAGATCAGTGACAAATCTGCAGAAAATTTCAAATGTCTTGTGAAATGTTACAATTGCTGCTAATGTTTTCTTTTTTCCTTTTTCTCCCTTGTGTTACATCACAGGTTTAATTCTTTTGAACCTTGCATTTTATTGATGACTAATTTATGGCTGCTGATTCAGTTTATTTGCATCAGGATTAAAAATAATGACCACACACCCCCCCCCCTTCCCCTACTTCCATCACATGAAATAAAGAAGGGATCAAAGTGAATGGAGGCAACAGGCAGAAGCAATGAAGTTTAAAAACATAAAAGAAGCATTTTTGTGTTTTGACATTGCTGCTGCCTTTACATTCAAAAAGAATTTACTCTTGTCTCTTGTTTTGGTGAGACACTGCATTTTATAATTTAGTGATTCTGAAATGTTAGTGAGTCTGTTATGGAATATTTTTGTTCTTTGAATCATTATTAAAAATATTTAACCATAATGCTTTTATTTAAAAAATATAGAAATTCAACTTTCCAAAAGTTATAAGGGAATGATTTACTGCTTTTATAGTTTTATTTCTTTGTACTTAACACAATAAATTCAGAAGAACTAATATTAATTTCAGAGAGTTAAAAAAAAAAAAAAGAGGAGATTGGAAACAAAAATGAGATTCTGATAATTTGTTTTCTTTGGATTCTTTTGTGCAATATGAATAGAATTATGATTGTACTCTGACTTTATTTTCCAATGTCTTACATTTTTATTAAATTAGTAGGAATTAAACACATAATAGCCAAGTATTTTAGCAATTATTCCAAGTAAAATAAGTCCTAAATTACTTAAAGAATTCTTTACTGAGTATGAACTGAACACAGACATTTTAATGTTTTTACTGGCCTACAGCTTACACTCACACTAAATTTTATATTCTGTATGTTTTCAACATGGATGATTTTCTTGATTATGATTTAATTAAAAGCCTGCTCAGTAATAAGTGAAATTTATTAAATTTCTTCCTATTCTATTAATTGATTTTCAAAACATTTTTTGCCTCAACTTTAAAATACAACAATTTAAAATGAAGAACTGTTAATTGCAATTGATTGATTGCTGTATGAAACACCTATATTATTTATAAAAAAATTTGATAGTAAATGTTTAAAAAGAAAAGTTGAATCTAAGATATATATGTGTGTGTGTGTGTGTGTGTGGATGTATAAACAGAATTTTAATCCACACACTCACACACAGTTGAATATTAGTATATGCATTCCTTCTTAGTATGTCATAAATATTCAGTGTCTGTTGCCTAAATTGATTTTTCATTTTGGTATTTCTGCCTCATTATGTATTGATTGTTGCTTGTAATACTTGTCAAGTCCATCATTATTTATATAAAATTAAGCTAAGATTGTAATCTTTGTAGATTGAAAATGATTTGAAAATCTATTCTATTAGATATATATATTTAGCTTTTCACACACACTCACACACACGTGTGTGAACAATATTCCAAAAATTAAATTTGTCAAATTGCACTTTTCTAACATTATTTTATTCTTAATTTGTTATGCCACTTATAAGAGAAATATTTTCCTTTACATTAGAGTAAATGTGCACTCTTTTGAACAAATTTTAATTAAACCTGAATCATTTGTTATCTAAGCAATTTCTGATCATGAATGAAGACTGAAGTTTGTGAAACATTTGATTATTCAGAACTCTGACATGGGATTTTTTGTACTTAATTTTATCAATGAATTCCTGGTACCATTTCATGCCTGAAGTAAGCTCATGTTTGTTAAATAAGAACAGTTTCTTGTACAGACACAGTTTGCTTTTAAAAGTAGGTGTATCACACACAGACTGTGTTAAAGTAACAAAACCTGAGACTGGAATATATACCTTCAAAATATTAAATATTTGAAACCTGAAGTTGTTTAAAAGCAATGATTTTAACATAAAATATAATTTTTTTTTAAATTTCAGAACATCTTCATTTGTTTTCTTATGAATAAAACTAAAGTTTTAAACATTCACAAAATCTCTTGGTTTTTAGAAAGCATGGGTTTGAAAAGTTGGAATAATTATTAATGATTAACTTACAGATTCATTTTTTTTTTTTTATGAAGGCTCAGAATTGTTTCTGTATGTGTTTTTATATTAAATATTAAAATTAGCTTCTCGAGAGAATTTTTCTATCTCTACCTAGAATATAGATATCAAGAGTAAAGCTAGTATATAAAAGCAAATTGTTAAGCATTAAATTTTTATCTTTTTCAAAGAATTGATTATGTACTTCTTTATTAGGACAAAAATATTGAATTTAACCAAGCAAATTATTTTTAGTTGTCATATCTTCAATGACTTGAGAACAATGTTATTTTTTTTTTTTTTTTTTTTACTTTTTATGCTAATCTGATACAAACAGATATATTACATATAATAAATATTTATGCCGTCATTTATATATACATACTTATTTCTACATACATACACTCTCCATCTTGTGGCTTTCGTCTTCTCATCCATTTGCTGTTTAATTACTCCTACTTCCCGTTGTCATCATATCTTGGGTAAATGTTTGTGCCGGGTGGTAGAAGCAAGGCAGGTGAACATATTCAGATTCCCTTTTGATTTAATGATAGACTCTACATATTGATCTAATCTGAATGATATATTGCAACATTTCTATTTAAATTCTTATCCATTAATATTGGGTTTCTTGCTTATCCAATTTGGTTAGCATACCTTAAATCTGTTAAAAAGAATATTGTTCCATTTAGAATAGATTTGAGGATTTAAAGAATATCTTATTTCCATGGACTATAAAGTATCTTGTTTTGTTTACTCCACCTTAACTACCAAAGATCATTCAATTTTGGCATGTGAGATTTTAGCTTATATATAAATTTGCATACTCTGAACATTTATGTTGCTTTTTGGTGCTCATTATATCTTTAGTTGTATCTATGAAATCTACAATATCTTGAGACTGATTTAAAAAAAAAAAAAAAAAAAAAAAATTAATAATGAAATATTTTTAAGTGAGTTATGGAATCAAGTAGTTGATTATATCTATTGCTTTCTTACTGATCCATCACCCATCAGGAGGGCACAGAGAAAATTGATATTAGATGATTTATAGAAAACAAGAGCCCTGAATATCTTTAGCTTGTATCAGTTTTATTAAATAGGTTTTGGGATTGTTAAACCTCCACACCACCATTTTTATTATTATATCTTAAGGCTATATAATATAGATATAGATCAATGTTATTTGATGCGAAATCTGAAGATTTCTCAAAAGCTGTTTATAGCATCATGAAACATTGATTCCTCTTCCAAAGTTATTTGCTTTCTTGTTGAGTCCTGGTAGATCTGTGTCCTTTTTGTGGCCAAAATTAAAGAAGGTGGCTTGTATTTCTCAAGGGTTTGCTTCTATGCCCATTGTTTGCTGTAGAGAAGTCAATTTTACTGCTGATCCATCACTTGCTGGGAGGTTGCCTGTCGTTTTCTTTTATTGATATCTGTGGCGGTTTCGTAAAATGATTAATCAGTGTTGGCTATGAAGAGTCTCACATGAGTTACAAGATCACCTTCCCACAATCTATTGACTGTCTCCCCATGGAAACCCTCACCCTAGCTCTTTATTCTAGTCTTTCCTCATTTCACTGCAGTCAGACTTGGTGAGTGATAGCTAATCTGTACACTTCTGATACCAGGAATTAAACACATTATGCTTTCTGCAAATATAATGCTTCATATCCAAACTGCAGCAAAATGCTAGAAGATGCAATTTGATTCATTTGCACATTTCCTTATCAGCAACAACCTGTGGATTAGAATAAATGCTAAGAAAAAGCATAGTTCCAATGAAATATAGAACTGATTATGTGGGAAATCAAATTGTCCATTCAAAAAGAGAAAAAGTTCATTTTATGTTAAGAACAAGCTTCATGAATTGAGGGTTATATTGTATTTGTTTTTTAGAAGATATTTTAAATGTTAACAATCATTTTTAAAGCATTATTCATTTTACTTCACATGATTTGTATACCTGCATTTAATTTTACATCTTGATACCCTTCTCTCAACTAGAAACTTTATCAATCTCAGAATAAAATTGAAAGGAGTTAACTTCTCAAAATCCTATTAGGCACTATTAATATTGAAATCATTTTTGGAGTGTGATCTCAGTAAATTTGATTCCTTAAATTATGCTATAAAAATTAATTATTCTGTTTAATTTGTTTTCTAGTCATCATGGATTTGGTAGTCAGTTTTGCATGTCAGAAGAGTCAAATCCTAAAAAATGCTTTTCTGTTTTTCTTCAATACTAAGCCAAATTTGTTTATTATATCTATAAAATCTGTATCTAACCATGCTTAGACAATAAGTGTGAAGAATATATTTAATTTTAGTTAAGAAATTGATCTGTATAATTAAAAAATCTTTAACTGATTTATAGTAACCAAAAATTCCAAAAAGGTTTAAGATTTTCCTATCAAAGGTATTGCAACAATTTGTTTTGACTAACTTATTATTTTATGAATTATATTATAAGCTATAAAGTAAAATTATTTTATGTATGATAATTAAGCTGAAAGTACAAATTCAAAACTTGCTGTGTAAAGAAATCAAGAAGTGAAAGATAGGTACAATTTTAATTGATAATTCTAATTTAATATACAGTTATATATCAACTTCATAAGAAAATATTACTGAATAATGCTAGATTAAGGTGAGTTTATAATTATTATTTCAGACCTCATTGGAAGAAATTGATATTTATATACTTGATAGGAAAATTATGAAATTATCTAGACCTTGTTTTATTCTATTAACAAAGAAATGTTCATACTTCATTATTCTTCAGGTATGTAGCAGCTTTTGTTATAAACTGTTTTTACATGGCAATATACTCTGTATTCTGAATATAATTTATACAGTACAAGGTATTGGAAAAATGGAAAAGGGCAGGTGTACAATATAGTCTTCGACTGAAAACACCAGTCTCTGTTGGCACCAGAATGAGTATCATGGGGAGTATAGGAGAGTACAATGTACTTGACCTAAGAAGGAATACTTTAGAGTATGAATTGTTATTACGACAATTCTTTGTATTTCTTTCCAGAAGAGAGAAAACTTGTAATTTTCCTAAACCATTCCTTTATTACAATAAAATATTTAAAATTGTAATGAATTTGTAGTCATAATAGTAATAAATAGCTGAAAGGAAAATATATTTCTTGTTTAGCTCTTTTTATCTATATCTTTTTTTCATACAACAAAAATTAAAATCTGATGAATGAATTTTTTCATTATTTAAATTTTTTTTTTTCCTTTTAAAACGGATCATTCTTTTTATTGAAAGGCAACTAGTGAACCTGATCAGCATCTCAAGTATGTATTGTGACTTCTCAGACTCAGCACAATCTATACACTTGTGAATGATTGATTAGGACTAATGAAGTGTATGCTAATATTACCATTGACCATACCCAACTTTTTGTAACTTGCCTCTCCTCTTTCATTCTTGATTTGAATAAAAGAATTGGAAATAAGGGTCTTTGATTTGTAACTTGAAGGGTTTTTTTTGGGGGGGGGGGGTTAACATAAGTAACTGTATTTTAACTTCTCAATGGATAACTGGGTAACACAAATTATAGTATTAAACCTAACTAAATTTATTCTCAGTACTTGTGCACTACCTTTTCTTGTCAATATATTGAACTCTAGGAAAGGAACAAGACTTTGAAATTTAATTATTGGTGAATAAAACAATTTTGTCTTGGTGAACAGATGATGATAGAAAAATAGGTTGACAGACAAGGAAATAGTGGTGGTGGAGACTGAAGTGGGTAGAGAACCTTCTAGCAACATACATAAACTTAATGAGGAGTGAGTGAAGAGTCAAGTTTTCATTATTCACAAACTGTTCAAGTTACTTCATTCTGTGCTTACCTTTTTTCTTTGTTTTCTTTTTTACATCATCTTTGCCTTGTCACTAATTTTCTTTACCATCTATATTTTACTTTTCTTTTGACATGATTTCAGAAAGACTAACTATACTTTAGTTTATATTGATAACTTGATATGCAATAATTTTGTAAAAAGTTTTAAAAGTCTATAAGAATATTTAACATTCCATCATGAGTTGATTTTTTTCTTTTTTTCTTTTTCTTAAAACTTTGCCAGAAGTTTTGGTAATTTCTCCCCATCAAAATACCCCAGTTTTTTGTATGAGTGAATAAAGCCCTCTGTTGAGACTACATCTATTCACTCTGGGGATTGTAGATATTTTTCCCTCTCTTAGTTTTATGGAAAAGACAGGAGTGCAGTCAAACCAGACTATTGGTTTTATTGATCTGTTTAGCAATTCATGTCTGGAATAAGGTTTGTTTATGTTTTCAATATCTAATTGTTACAGCAAGTTTTATTCCTATTTACTGCTTATCCAAATGGGATTAAGCTGATGTGATGTGGATCACAGTGTATCTCTTGAGTAAATACTCATTAATATGACAAACAAGTTCCAATTTCTTTAAACTTGCAACCTCACATCATATTACCTCCCTCCCCAGCCCAGGGTTTTCCTCTTGTAAAACCTTAAACTTGTTTGATGCTGCTGCTAGTGGTGTAGCATCATTCTTATCCATGCTAAGGCCCCTACTTCCTTGATTGCTCACTTTGTTTCCCTCTCCAACCTCCAGACTGACTGACTGACTGGCTATTCCAGCAACAATTTGGGATTCTTCCACATACTTTTGCAGTGTTGCTGCTGATGAGGGCTGCCAGCTACTGGTGGTGGTGGTGGTGGTGGTCTGTGCTGCGGCTGATTGATTCATCATGAAAATTACAACACAAGCTTCCCCCTTGTCAACAGTGTTTGCATTTTTCTGCTTCCTTCTCCCAACTACAACAACAGTAGCAGTGATCCCTTCCCTTCAAATATTTCCTATCACCCCTTTTTCTCTTTCTACTCTTCTCTGCTCCCTACTTTGGTTTCTACAGGGCTACATGCTGACAATGACAGTGCCAGAGCTACTGCAACTACAATAGCTGTGTCTGTCCATGTTTCCCTTTCTCCCCTCTTCTTCATCTCTGGCTCCCTTTTAAAATTCTTCCCCATGCAACAATGACTCGTTCTTTCCCTCCTCAAGTGCTTTTCTCATTCCTCTACAGATGTACACTTGTACAAGACCTGCCACCTATGCCAATAATACTGGGTCTACTGTAGAGGTAGTGGTGCTGGGGATTCCTGCAAGTGCTATTTCTGTACATGGCACTACCATTTACTTGATAAAAGCTCTACTTGTACACACCTGTGTTCTACTTGAAGGAATTTTCATCTATTACACAGATAAAAAAAAAGCTGATCATTTCACTCTCATTTGTTCAGTTATGATCTCACCATTATTATGATTCCTCCACAGTTCACTTGAGGACTACTTGTACATTTAAATTTGCAACACATGCTTTAAGCACGGCATTCCTTCTGTTTACCTCTCTATGTTCAACAGATATTCATTCAGTGGAAATACTTATTTGTTAGGATTTTCAGTATCATCACCCACTTGGTCTACATTCCTCAGTTTTTCATGTGAACATCAGCAGGAGAAAGAAAAAAAAAATTAATTCCAGACTGGATTTTTCTCTTAAAATTTTCCTTCATCTCAACAGTAAAATTTTCAATATTCCTTTCATAAAACCATCACTGCTTTATTATTTTCTCATATCCACTCTACTTAACTTTCAACCAATGCCAATTTTGTTATGAATGTTCTTTTGATTGATATACATACATATATAAACATAATGGGATTAACTTAACAAGTCGGGGGAAAACCTTTTTCAAAAAGAAAAAAATGAATGATATTGTATTGTGGAAATATTTAAGAATGTTTATATCTAATCACATGCTGAATTAAATATTACTCACTGTAGTCACATGTATGCAAAAATAATCAAGTTAAAATGACTTTAAACCAAGCATTTTTGTGTTAACAAATATGAAATTGAGTTTTTCTTAAATTTGTGAATAATGTATATCATGCATAAAATAGTTAACCTCTAAATTTATATACACATTTATTTTAGTGTAATGTTTTTCTCAACCCATCTAATTCTTCATGCATTCATTCATTCTTCTCTACGTGAATATAATACACACACACACACACACACACACACACACACATTAAAAAGTAAACATTAACCCTCACCTATCTCTGTTGTTGCTGTTTCAACTGTTGTTATGTATAACAATAGCTCTTAATTGTTTCATTCAGTTTACGCACATGTACACAATACTCTAAATTGATAGAATTACTCAGGTCTTGTTATTACTGCTGATGCTATTTTTACCATAAACGAACAAGATGTGTGTTGTGGTTTCTATCTTTACTCTCGAAGATTGATGCAGCCTCAGTAACATCTCACCAAAACCACTCTTCAACAAGTATCCTCTTTATATCAACAGAAACAAAGCAATTCTTCAATTTAAGATATGTTCTTGGTTTGCAGCAGTGTTACCATTATTACCTTGAAATTGGAGGAACATAACATTTCAACATAGATAATACTTCTATCAAGTTTGAGGAGTTAACCCAACTTAACCATACACTGATTTAGGAAAGAAAATTAATTGAAGAAAATTTCTTTAATTTTTTTTTTCTTTCTTTCAATGAAAAAGTAACAAAGGACAAAATAAAAATCTATCCATTGTATAATACTAGTTTGGGGTATGTTTATAAATTGTTGTCTTGCTAGATATGATGCTGGGTGATGCATGTCTGTTAAGAGATGACTGTTAATGCGTTGTGCATCAGCTGCAGAAGAGACATCAGCAGTCACAGTTGCTGCATTAGTAGAATGTTGTTGTTGTTGTCGTCAAGGAAAACTCTTGCTGGCCGTTGGTTAGAAACGGATGCACACTTGTTCAGCAGCCCCAGCTGTTGGCAGGTATTTTTTGTTGACTTGCTGTTTAAGCACCACTGCACCGGCTTTGCACTGTTGCACCACCAGGAAATGTGCTCCCCACCAATTCAAGCAGTGTGCACTTGACACAGAAATAAATTGTCTCCTAGACAGCGAGACGAGTACAGTGTTTTCCATCATCACTAACTCGGCAAACTCTTTTCCATGACTTTTTTGTACTATAATGCAAATTAGTATTAACGTAACATTTCTTCTTGGTACACGTGAAATAATTTTTTAATAGAAGAGGATATTGAAAATTTTAGTTTAAGAAATAAGTGAAAAGTTAATGTTTCACTTGCTGAGATTTCTCTATAATGGAAAAAATGAGCAAATATAATAATTTTACAACTTTTTAAAACACCTGTTATTTAAACTTTGGTATTTAAAAAAAAAACAAAAAAAAACAGAAGAAAAATACTTAAATTCTGTGTAGTGCATGTGCAACAGACCCCTCCCCCTTCTGTATTAGTCTGATGTAAATTTTAAATTAATATTGACCCCTTTAATCTACCCACCCCCTGCATTGACACATGGACTTTGGATTGTATGATATTTGAATGAAGAAACAAGGATCTTCTTATTTCATCCTTTCCATCATATCATTGTTCAACAACTTGAGTGGTTTTTTACAGCTGATTAGTTTTGAGTATTGTTGCTTTTAGTAGTAATTGTAGTAATAGTGGTATTGGTGGTGGTGGTGCCTACCTACTTACCAAGCATCAACCATCCATCCAGCTTTCCTTCCTTCCCACTAGTTGCTCACTGCGTCAGATGTGATGGCACACCATCTCTGACTGGATTATCATAAACAAGGAAGTGTTTTCATTGCTATACTACAGCTACTGCTATCGTAGCACTATTCTGCTCTATACTACACTGATTTTTGCTTGTTGTACTGCTTTTCACTGATCGCTACATAGCAGTGCACAGGAACTTCTTCCACCTGCTTTTGTTTTGGGGGTGGTTTCTTTTTACTCTCTCTGTATCTTCACCCACTTAACACGTTTAAAGGAAATATACAACCATGGTTATTGATGAGGAGGAGGATGATATCTTTTACTATTACAAAATAGTTGGAAATTATTACTATTGTATGCTTGAGGTAAGTTTAGATTTCTTTTTCTTATTGCTTCATCTCCTTTCCTTTTTCTTAAGCACCACATGTTCTTTATTTTTGATAGAGAGAAAGTGAAACAACTTTTCATCTGCTCTGACAGTTATCAGCTGCTGCTTGAAGAAATCAAATTTGATTTTAGAGGACTCTGATAGAATGACATAATTTTGTCTTGTTGCATGCTGCTACTATTTTTTAAAAGAACTATTTACATCTGCTAAGTTTAGTATTTGATACACATTCAATATAGGGAAAACAATCTTGTTATAAGGTTAATAATTATTAAATATAATGGCATTAATGCTAATATTAAAAATGTGAGCCACCTTATGATTTACGAAATGTTCATCTTTTAAAAAAAAAAAAAAACTTTACTTGTGCATTGTACTTTGAATATATTGTTCTTTTTGTGCTATCCATGATTTTAGGTAAATCTGTAATCAGTTCAGCATTAGTTCCTTTTGTTTGTTCTTCTTTCTAAAAACATTACATTTTTTATTTTATTAAAGCATTTATTATTGATATATCCATTAACAAGATCAAATGAAGTTTTTTTTAAAAATTTGATTAATATTTACAAACTTAAGTTTACTAGTTTACTTCCTATGTCATGTTTGAATGACAGCATTGCTTTATAAAAAAAATTAAAGCTAAAGGATTGGTACATGTAAAGTTTTATATTAAATATTTTATATTTTATTTTTCTATTTAAAATAAAAACTCTGAAATACTCCTATTGTTTTTAAATACAAAAATTTAAAAGCATGCCTTTTATTTTAGTACAAACATGTTATTTATAAGATGATTCCAATTATTTTTGAAACCTTTAAGCATATTTTCTATCTCAAAAGTGAAAAACTTAGAATTATAAGATTTTTCTTTTTAAAACAGCTGAAAATTTTGGATTTAATCTTACAAAAACTCACCATGTGTTGAAGTCCTATACTTGTTACTTTCTTAGTTTGAGTAGGACGGGGAAAGTGAAATTGTTTTTTATTGCTATTTAGTAATCTACCGATATTTTCCTCAGTTTCATTTACCCAGTAGAGCTGCAATTGTTTCATGTACATTTCAATAATACTGAATTGTTTTGATTTGGCATTTTACTTGGTGGATATCAAATTATACCTTGTTATATATTTTGTTGGTGTATTTCTCAATGTAGTGTTTTCTACTCACTGTTAGGCAAATTTATGTTCATTAAATGAATTTGACACTAAACTTGTTTTACTGGTAAACATAAACATTACCTGTTATAGTTATGTTACACTCTTCAATTTGCTTGTCTTATTTATAATAATTACAATTTAGAAATGATATCAACTTTATCCAAATGGTAAAATTTAATGGGTATATAAATTTGTATGATTTTTTTCTTTTGTTTTTTTTAATTTATTTATTTTTAAATAAGATTTAACTTTAAAAGAAAACAAAATCATTAATTTTATTTTGGTAAATGTGTTTATATGTGTTAAATCATAAAAAGCAAAAATGAAAGTAGGTAAGATGCAAGCAGTCCAACCAAAACAGTAGACCATGTGCACATTACCTATTTCAGTTGAGAACAAATTATGGTTCTTTTGCCAAGATTAACTAGAGTGGATTTTCCTTATTCCTTGAAGAATATGTAGTTCAGTTATTCATCCAGTAAATCAAGCTTAAATTTAAGTGAATATCAGTTTGATTAATTGATAAGACCTATTTTTCTTTGTCATCTTTTGTTTCTTTTTCACTTTCTTCAAATAGAAGAGCAGTGATGGAAGTGGGCAAATGACCAAGTGTGATGTGAATAAAGAAACTTTAATGTTGAAATAGAATCCTCCACTCACTATTTTTTTTTTAATTATTTTTATTTAAAAATATATATATATTTTTTTTTAAAGAGTATTTCTTTTGTGTGTTGTGTTTACCAGTATCTTTCCCTAGAGTATAGAGTTAATAAAACAGAGCAGGTGTTCTTTACTGCTTTGTTACACTTGCTATATTTTCTACCACATATTGCAGCTGCAATGGTTTGTTTCTTTAAATTCAGCACATGGGAACTATTACTCACCCAACCACATGCTTTACGTTTTTCTTTCTACCTGTAATATTTAACATAAAAAAATCTTTCTCAGATATACAAATTATTCAGTAAGGTTGTAAGTTTACTTAAAAATTGTGAACATGTACTGTTTCCTTAACTTTGAAATCAATTAATACGTTTCATTATTTTTAACAATTGCAAGGAAGTGTAAGCAAATTTTAAAATCTGAGAACTGTTAAAGTTATGATATTTTAGTTTACATGTAAATTATCTATTGGAAATTGTTTGCATTTTCTCTTTTATTAGAGATGTGAGCACACAGAATATTTATTGATTCCTAAGCTAGGTTTGAGAGAAGGTGGCATTCAGAGGAGCAAAGATTTCTTTATTTTATTTATTTAAAAAAAATCTATTTCCATGGTTACATTGTTGATTAATGTATACCTGTTTGGTGTTCTCTCACAGCCATTCTTTACTGATGTATTATTAATATCTTATTGAAAGCAGAAGTCCAGGCTTATTTCTTTTCTCCTTTGCTTTCCTTTATATACTTTTCTTGGCTGTTCATTATTGGTAGGATAAACCTATTTTTCTGATTGTTTTAATTTACTATTAATATTTGATCCTTTATCTTATCAGTAACTGATGCTACTATATGCATCTCTGAAACAAAACAAATAAAATTGTCACTATGCAACTGAATCTGAACAAAAGTTGTGTTTTGGATTCATTTATTTGGTTGATGTGTGTGTGTTTCCCAAGATAAATATTAGAAACTTTTTTATAATTTGTGCAAACTAATAGTGGTCATGAAAGTTTATAAGTGATCATTATTGAAGAGAAGTATTTAAAGTAATTGCCTTATTTTTTAAATTATATTGGAAGAAAATAAAGGTTTTGACAATAAATGATTTTTTTCTGGTCTTTGTTTTTTCAAACAGAAAGCATAGAATCTTTCTTACACCTCACTTTCTCCAAAATATATCAAGAGTGCTTTTTCCTTAAAAGTCCTTAAATTTTGCTTATTTCATTATCATCAGTTTGAATGTAATTCCTGTTGTTAATGGGGGAAAATAATTTGAATATTATATAGAATACAGATTGCTCTTGTTTGAGTATATGTGTGTAAATGTTAACACATATTTTAAGTTTGAAAACTTTAATTGGCTGTATGCTTACTCTATTCTATCTAGAATTTAGTGTTGAAAATAATTCAACAATAAGCATGTTATTTCTTTTTAAAAATGTATTTAACCAATTCAAAATAACTACTTTTGAAGTGGCTAAAAACAAAATTAAAACAAGACATTTCATTGATATAAATCTAATGAAACTTGAACAAATTCGAAAACAGCAGTGTTTGTTAATTTTCCTTGCACTAAGAAAAATAACCCCCAAACTTCAATTCATTTAATCGGATATTTTTTTTTGTTCTAAATAATATCTGTCAATTTTGGAAAGTACAAGTGCATTTTAACATAAACTGTATCCTAACTATATTGATCAATGGTTTGAAATATAATTCATATTCAATTATGGTTATAGGCCCTGCCTTTACATTTCTAAGATTTTTTTATGAAAATTCATGGCTTACCATGAATTAAACTAACATGTCTAAACTTCGGGTTCAGTGAATTGTAAGAATCTTCAGGATATTTAACAAAAATGGTGTAACTTTAAAATTGCCTCTTGAATTATTAGTAATTGCATTAAAATATTTAGTAAGAATTAAAAAAGTAAGTTTATATAAAGAGTATATTTAGTATATATTCCTTATGATGAGAGGTATTTTTGATAGCTGTGATAGGAAATGTTAATAATCAAACTGATATCAGTTTATAAATCTTTCATTCTGTCTAAGTAAAAATGAATAAAATCAGTCTCATCTTTATTTTCGGTCTAGAAACAAGTTTTACTTTTAATAGAGTATAAACTATGAAAAGTTTGGTTTGCATTGTAAACAACTCTTTTTCTTTTTTTCTGCATCATTGACAATGTGTGCATCCCAGAAGCAAACTGTTGCACTTTTCTGCTCTTATCATTTATTGCATCTTTGATTGTAGCAAAACTATTTCATGCCTTTGAAAACAAATCTCACTCTTAAAATTGCTTTTAATTGCAGATTGATTGTATTTTGAATTTGGAAGCATTCTTTTTGTCTCTTATCTAACAATTTAAGAATAGATTGCATAATGTCTGGGTTTCTTACTTTTTCTTTAGTAAATCAATTTCTTTCATATTTATTTTACATTTTCAACATTATAGAGAGGTGGAATATTTGGAGATTTTCATTTTTAAAAGGAGTAAAAGTAAAAATGTGATTTGGTAAATATTTGAAAATACCTGTTCCGTTTTCTTAAACTCTTACTTTTTATGTACACTTGAACATAGCATTTTTTAAAAAATATTTCTTGTAAATTCTTTTTTCTTAAATAAATAATTGTTCGTAAATGACATTGAGTGTAATTATATTTCTCTCTGGCAAATTTTAAATTGAATTCACATAATTAAGTAGATAAAGAGTTAAGCATGAAAAAGTTACAGTAGTTCCAGTGTTTCTAAATTGTAAATATTCATTACAAATTTTGTTGACTTAATTTTATACAAAAAAGAAATTGTTATAATCTTAAGTGTTAGTGACCATAGTTAAGATTAAAACTTGTTGCAGATAACTGTTTTATTTCGTAATTTAAATTTCATTGGCATTTATTTTTGTTACTTGCATGTGCTATGTTATATATTGTGTGCTTATAAATATATATTATTTTAGTATATACTAATGAAAACAGATTGATGTAAAATAATTTGAAAAATCATAGTTAAAAATTTTCATGCAAAGTTCTTTAATGTGTCAGAAAGAAAACTAGCAAATTACTAAGACAAATAAAATGCCTGTCTTAAATGTTAGTTTGTATTTTTACTTTTAATTTTGAGGAAGAAAATAGCCTTTAAAAAAGAAAGGAGGACACACACACACACACACACACACACACACACACAAATTAAAAGGAGTTGCAAAAAACTTGTGTTGCTTTAAAATTAGACAATGTTATCAATTTTAATAAACTGAGAACACTATTAGGAATCTAGTCGAGAGAAACAGTTCAGTCCTATGACAATATTTCCATTTTTATAAGTCCCACCCATTCCATAAAATGAAAGAAATAGATTTAAAAAAAAAAAAAAACATCCTGAAAAATAATTGTGCTTATTTGTTTTGTTTTTAACAGACCAAGAATCTAAGAATTTAGTTCAAATAATGAATGCCATTTGAAAGTATTCTTTGAAAAACTGTTCTCACTTTCTGATTGTCAGTCATTGGATAAAATTGGTTTGAACAAAGTTGAAAAACAACTTTCTTAGTCTCATATTTGTTCATTTATATCTGATGATGGATTGAGTTTTACAATTTGATAATCTTGGAACTGGAAATTGAACATACTTTCATTTCTTCTATGAAATACTGAATGGTTATATAAAAACTGGACTATATTTTGCATGCTCGCACACACACATAAGTGCCTCTATAAATTTATTTTCCTACTATTGTTTGAGAATTAAACATGGGTTTAAGTGATTGTAGAATATGATTATCTGATTTTTCACTCACTAATAACTGATACTTTGTAGAAAGTACTTCATCATTTTTGACTTCTTACAAGAACATATTATGACCCTCCATTTTTTGTTTTTGTAAAGGTTGCTTGTACACATAAATCAAACTTAGTACAAATAGGAAAATGAGTTTGAGTTTTCTATTTTACTCCAAGTATTCCAACAAAAGTATTACAATTCTAAAATTTTTCATTCCATCATACAGTTCTTATTTATTACTATATATATATATATATATATATATATATATATATATATATATATATATATAATTTAGCTATACATATATTCTTCTGTGAAGAGTATGGATACAGATTAAAACAGTTCTGTTTTAAGTTTAGAAAAAGGATATTATAAAGATATTATATTTTTGTAAATATAAATTGTAATTTGAAATTATGCCAATGGTATTTGAAAAAAGAAAAAAGTGATCTCAAGTCTAGAAGATGCTCCATACTTGTTGTTCCTGCACCAAACTCTCATAGTGTATGTTAACAAACTTTTATCATATTTACATAAAGATGACCATATAATCTCATTTAGTAAATTGCAAAAAATAGCCTGTTAGCAGCTCAGTTTATTTTTATTAATGAAAAAAATGTACATCCTATTGTCTTAATTCATGGAAGGTAACCTCCCAAAAAATATTCTATTATAAATCAGCTACCCAACTTGTGACTGTCATTTGGTGAACATAATTTTATTTTTTATACTAAATGATACATTACCCATGTATACATCAAGGTGTCAAAACCTGTGCTTCATTTATTATATTACTAATTTCAATTTTTTTTCTCTTTCTATCTCTCTCATATGAAATGTGAACATTTTGGTGATGGTGTTTGTATTTCATATGGAAGAATTTGTTCCTGGCTGCATATTCTCATTTCTTGGTTATTTGTCTTGAGGCTCTTCATACATTGAATAAGATTTTCTCTAGATGCAAGTCTCATTGTCTTCACTAGCTGATAACCCTATCACTGGATAAATCTACATGCACACACAAATGTCTTTTTCTAAACAACAATCTATTGATTGTAACTGTTTTACCAAAATCTCTCTAACTGGCCAGTTTGTTTTCATTTTTCATTACTTTTTTTTTGATAGACTTTTTAGATTCTTTTTACACTTAAAATATAAAGGCAGATTCAATACACCTTGACTCTTAGCTATTTTCTGATATATCTTAAGTATTTTTCTTTGTAGATGTTTTTATTTTTCAATGAAGCACAAACATTTAAGTCAGAAACTTAAATTTTTTTTTTTTTTTAAAGCATTTTTCTTTCTTTTGTCTGTTCCTTAGAGAAATAAACTGGGCAAAAGAACTGTTACTTCTCTCTATGTAGATTTTCTCATCTTTACTGGTGGGTGTGGATGATATGTGGGGAGTGTGGGGTGAAAGGACTTGACCCTGAAGATAAAACAGTTAAACAGGAGGAGAAAGGGTAAATCTATTTTTTCCTATCTTCTCCCAAGAGAAGCATTCTCGGCAAGGTTTCTTATTGACACAATGAGCTACTGGCAATTTAAAGAATCCCCTCTTCAGTTCAAGCATTACCTTACCTGGCCATCATTTTGTGCTTTCTTTTCCCTTTTTAAATGCTATTTGTCACTAGATAAATAGCTATTATATCTTCATTTAGCCCACTGTTATAGTCCTTTGGCCTTGAAATTTTCCAATTTAACTCCAAAGAAATGATCAGTTGATCACTAATGATGTGGCACTAATAACCATTTAGTATGCCCAATCTCTGTTATTGCTTTAGCTTTGTTTTATATTTATTTGCTAAAATTTGGGGTTCTTTTTCTCATTCCTTAAACAAGTATGTTTAGCTGCTTGCACCTTTCTTTGTGGTTCACTTTAACACTGTTTCTTGTGTGTGCAATGTGAATCACCAAGTACGCTTGCTGCTTTGTTCCTTCTTTTTAAGGGACAAATAAAGAATTCTTCTCTCAAATAATTTACTATTATTCACTATTTAAAAGGGTTGTATTCATTATTCAACTTGGGTCTTTATTAGCAATTATCTCTAGGAAGTTGTTTTTAAGTAATTTCGTGTTCTTTGTAAGACGAGAAAATGAATTATCGTCTACAGCATTTAAATAGTTGAATTGGTTCAGTCTGGTAAATATTCACTTGAATCTGTTTGGATTTTCCTTCCTTAAAACTTGTAGATATTGTTAAGAAACCTCATTAGAAACTCTACTGCCAGTATTTCTTTCTTTTTTATTTCTAGTAAAATCTGTTGTTCAACTTCACAAACAAATTTTTAATTGCTAAATAACACTTCAGCTAATGAAGCTTTTTCCTCCCTCTTCAAATCAGATGCATTCATTAACTTTGTGTCTTCATTACATTTTTTTTGCTAATTATCTAATGAAGAGGTAAAATTAATTACATGATTTACTTGGTATTTTTCAATTCAGCTCATTCTCTTGAACAAAATAAGCATAATGTTCATCTTTGCACATTTGAGTTCCTCAAATTTTACAAGTACATTTTTGCAGTCATGATATGGATGCATATAGTTAAAACTATTTACAGCTTAAGATGAAAATCTTAAAAAAAATTATTGTTCACTTGAATTACTATTGTTCTTTTTTTTTCTAATTGATGTTTTATCCTGCCTGTATTTTTATAATCTGGAAAATAACTTTCACCTTTTAAAAGAAAAACAAAAACAAAAAAAACTTTTTTATATTCTATTAATTCTTTAGGATTTCCTGATAAATTTTGTAGAGCATATAACATAAGATTTATATTATGAACAGTTTGATGTAAAAATGTTTCCTTTGTATGGTTCACTCTTGAATTCAATTTTTTTATGTTGCACTATTAGTATTCATTTTTCTTTTCTTGCATCTAGTTTTATTGTGTTTGTATGAATTATTGGCCAATTTTAGGTATTTTTGTCTTTATGTAAATTTCCTGTGTGCTCTCAAAAGAATTGAGTTTTTAACTTGTCAGCTTATTTTCTTTGGCTTTTGTTCCTTCAAGAAATAGAAAGATAATGATGTATCAATGTAGGAAAATAAAAATGTAACTGGCCAAAATGTTTCCATAAAATGTTGCAGAATCCTCTACAGTTGTTGCTGATTGTTAATAAAAATAACATTATGCTCCACTGCCTAATGAATTTTCTAAATTTTACTTCAAACCATAATGAAATGAATTTAAAGGAAAAAAGTTTGACAGTTTTGATTTAAAAGAAAAAAGTTGCAAATTAGATTGTCATTATATTTTGAATCAAAAAATAAAGTGTAAACACTAAATTAAAAATAACTGAACCCTTGAGAAATGTTTCATTCCAATAATTATATGAAAGTTAATAATTGTATGAAAAAGGTTTGTTCCTATTGACTTTACCCAGGAGTGTTTATATTGATCAAATAATCGTCTTCATAAAACTTGAGAAATTTTATTTTTATTCTTATTTTTTACATTTTGTTTCTGAATAAATGCTGGAGGTTTGATTTTTGAAGACATATTTGCTAAAAATTAATTTTTAAAAAAAATCGCTCCCCGCTTCTGATCGTAACACTTGAGGCATAAAATTCTTTTTATCCTCAGTAAACTTCAGTTAGAAAATGTAAGACTTTAAAAGTTGTTTGACAAATTTTATTAATGATGACTATATCAGATAATAATAAAAAGAATAAGTTATAGTTATCTCTCTGCTTTCACTGGACATCTTTTGTATGTATGAAAAAAATAGAGATAGTACAGAAAATACTTAACTACAGCTTTTCTAATGACCTCAGTAGCTCAAACAAGGGTTAATCATGTTAGGATAGGTAATGCCATTAGTATAGAAAAGCAGCATAAACTAAGAAAGAATTTTGTTGGCCTCTGTTTGTCTGAGTTCAACTTTAGACAATTCCATTTTCTTTTACATCTTTCCCCTTTAGCTTCTGATTCTTTCATTCTTGTCAAGTTATTGTTCTCTCTTCTGCTAAACTGTTTTCTTATTATATTTTCATTTCCATTGTTTTTATTTCCTCTTTCATTTTACTTTCACTGTTCCTTCAACCAAATACAATTTTCCTTGTTTCATTCTTCTCCCTTAGTTATCATTTTTCAGTCTTTTACTTTGATTTTTATTCTTTCCCTATTTTTATAATTTACTCCTTCCACTTTTTGGTGACAAGTAAAACTGGTTTGCTGTAATCACATCGATTGTTTCAGTGTTTATCACTTCCACCTAAATATCCGGGGCTGCCAGAAGCCAACTTAATTTTATTAATCCTCTTACATTGGCAGGATTAATTCTTCTGACTCTTGACTTGAATAACAGTCCTTCCAACTGTTCAGATTAACTTGCAAAAATATTAATTAGATAGTCATTTATTTCCTGAGGTGGAAATGTGTAAAATCATTTTTGTTTTTACTTTTGTATCATTTACATTTCTTGTTCAAATTTATGTACAATAATCAGAAGATTATAAATTTAGCTTTTAAGTTTTTAAAATGTTACTTTAAATAAAACCATGGTAGACACATATCTATCTGCTAATTCCAGTCAAGCAAAAAAATTATCTCTTAAGCTGATTATCTCTTACTTCTGCTGTATATTTTGCAACATAGATATAAAATATTTTTTCTATAATTTGAAAATGTTGCCACCATACATCCTAATTTCTTTACTGCTCCATGACTAAAGAATTATTTTTCTTATAGATAATTTCTATTGTGAAGAAAATGTTTGGGTTGGGTGGGGGCACAAGAAAAGTCACTTCTGACCTATAATTTTTCTACTAAAGCTGGCACTATCCTTAATATTTCACACATTTGCTAAATAAAATATTTTCTAAGTGCTTGGCTACTTATTGTAATGACTTGTTCCTATGAGTGAGTGTGATTATGCTCTTGAGAGGGTAAGGATGGGGGAGATCTAGGAATATTGCAGTTAGTTTCAAGCATGCAGTTCTCCACTATTGTTTTAGTCATTAATGTTATTGTTTAGCTAAATTCCTGGTGCCAATCTTTGTTGGATTCTGAAGCCAAGGTCTTTGTTCTGCCTAATAACACATTTCACATGGATGATCTTTCTAGGTACAGCTGGCCAATTGTATAAATGACATGAAATTCATTGTTGTCATTGTACATATTGATCTCAATGTTATTTCTATCTGTTGACCTGATCACATATTGGTAGACAGACCATAACTTTTCCTAGTCTTTACTTGTATCTATGTGGAAAGTCCAGTTACTAACCATATCAGCAGCCATTTGCTCAGTTTAGCCAACCAAGGAAATTATAGGCTTCTTGCATTTACACTTACTGTATCAACAGTGTGCAAAGAAAATCTATAGTGTTATTGAATCATGGCAATCACCTCTATTGAGAACTGCAAGTGGTCTTGGCAAACATTCACTTCCGATGGACACCCTCTCCCCATTCTTGGATCTCTTACTCATGCACTTTATCAGGGCTTGTATTTCATGAAATTCTTTATCTCCATTGTGCTTGCAAGCAAACCTCATCACATTTTTTAAAAATAAGCCTTTTGATTCTCCACATGTGAAAAGTCTAAGAGGTCCCAATATAAGCCTGCTTTTATTTGCTACCAATTTATCAAATTGTTTTGTGCTTGCATCCAACTGGTGGCAAGATCAATCTATAAAAATAAATTTTGTTTTGTAATATTTTTATATTTTGTAATTTAATTTTGCTAGTTCTATCTCAATTTTATATCTATCTATTGACAGATGTTCACTGCAATAAAATTGGCTGTATTTAACTGATGCTTTAAGGATTGCTCCTGTTTTCTTTTTTTTTCATTATTATTAAGGAACCCTCAATTACAAATGTATTACACTATCAAAAATTAGTAGGCTTTTTAGGATTTGTTTCAAGTAAAATTCTTAATACTCCAGAGTGTAAAAAAATTTTTTTTTTTAAATCCTATTACATTGTCTTTAATACAAAAATTTGAACAAAGTGATTATTACTGGAAGTAATTCTCTCTCTCATATATATATATATATATATATATATATATATATATATATATATATATATATATATATACACACCATTGATATTAATGTTTCAGTTAAATTTGCAACCAACTTTTTTTTTAATGATTTTCAATTAAAGTTACATCCAATATTTGCTTGTGTGCATCTGGCAAATTTTGCACACTTTGATTTTCTAATATAATTTAAATGTTACTAAAACTGTTTTCTGTTCTAAAAAGCTATTGACTCTAAATATTTGCATGAAATTGCATTCAGTTTTTTTTTTTGTTTTTCTTAATTCTTTTATAAACAAAGGATAGTTTTTGTGCCTAAATTATTGAATACTTTGAATTACATTGGAATAATTTTTCTAAATGATTAGTTCAATTCATTTTAATTAATTTTTAATCTTGGATTTAAAATAAATAAACTCATTTGTGTCAAAATATTTTTTCAACATTTTTGATTTTCAATTTGATTTGTTTAAAATATTTTCCAATTTTATCAAACATTTGACTTTAATCCTTATTAACTAAATGAACAACTGTAATATTTGTTTATACCTTGGTTAAAATTTCACTGCACTTTGAATAAGCTATTTTTATTTTGCTCAGCATTCGAAATAAGATAGAAAGTTCCCTCAAAGCTAAAAGCTTCAATTGAACATGATTTTTCTTTGTAATTTTTTACTATTTAAAAAATTTTTGTTATTGTTTTAATCACATCAATTTTAGCTGAAATTATTTTGCTGGTAATTGATAGGAATTTGAAATAAAAAGCAGTGGTATGGAATATGGTTGGAGTTTGTATTTCATATCTAGAGTTTGAATTTAAATGGATTTTTTATTCTGAATCATTGAAATTTAATTTAATGGCCAAAAATGAATCGGTTAAATAGTTTTGATAATAATAATAATAATGAAGAAACTAGTAAAACCTTGTAATAAAAATGTGTAATAATTAATATGTTAATTACATATTAAAATATGTATCAAAACCAAACCTGGGAATATATGCTTTTATTTGATATAAAAACTTGAATCTGGTTCACACTCCTTCCTGGCCTTTTGAATAGGAATAGAGGTTTATCCCTTGTTTCTTGTTTAGGATTGGGTTTCCAGTTCCTTCTAAAGTCTATTTCAACTCTATACGTCTAACGTCTCCACCTGAACTCTGAAATTTTATTTACCAGTTTTAGTGACATTATCACCTTGCTTGGAATGAATTAATAATATTAATAATATTAAAAATGCTCTAATTATTAAATTGTTAGATAAACATGTATCATCATCATTTTCTTTCTTTTTTTTTTTTTTTTTTTAAGTCTCACAGAGAACTTATCCTATATTTCTGTTTCGTACAGTCTACTCACTACCATAACTTGTGATTAAAAGCAATTAATAAATTATGATCAAAGTAAATATTGGTCAAAATTAATAATATTAAACATGTACTGTAAAACCAAACTGTAGAGATAATGACCATTTATAGGAAATTATCAGCAATCAGTAATGATGCTGATAATGAAGAACTTGTCTAGCTAAATAGTTTGTACGAAATATAATGTAAAACTTTTCCTAATCATTGAAAATCAAAGTACAATATCCAGTCACATTTCAGTTCTCTACCATTAACACTTGGTTTTTTGTTGCAGCTGTACTAAGTTTGCAGCATCTCTTTTTGAGTGATCATCTACTTTGTAGTCTTCTAGTCTCCAAACACTCAATGGAATATCTGTTTCACGATCAACTATCAGAACTTCCTCTGGTGTCATGAACACGTCCTCACTGAAGCTTTTCTAATAAACTTTTTCCTCTGGAGTAAATATAAACTAGTGACTATAATGTGTATTTGCCCATCTTCCAACTATTGTGAATATACTGACTGACAGTTAATGTGGTTTGTGCTTTGAGGGAGAGGAAAATGTCTTTGTTGCATATAGTGTGAACAAATGAAGTATAATGAAGTGTGTGTACGGAGGTGGGCATGATTGTGCTGGCCTCAGTTTTAGAATTCCTCTGAGGTTTTTGTAATCTTTCTGCAGCTTTGTCGTTGTGCTTGTGCCAAGAAGCAAAGGTGTTCCATAATCAGTTTCTGAATATCACTCCTTTTCACACTCCTCCTGACTATCTGCTTCAGTCATTGTTTGCATTGTCTAAATGGATAACATCCTGTTGTCTAATCCTCTTAGATAAGTTGAACAAGTTTAACATTTGGGGTGAAGAGAATAATCAATTTTTGAGATCTTTGCTAAAGAATTTGGTTCCAAAGACTAGAATGTATTGGTGATGGGATGGTGGTGAATGATTTGACATGTATTTTAGATTTTGTTCTATCAAAAAAAAAAAAAAAGTGAAAATGAGGAATTTTGCTCTCCTTCCTTTCCCATATGTGTTATTGATTTTAATGTCAACTTTGTTTGGAATTCATATCGAAGAGTCACCCTCATATGAAGAAATGGTTAAAAAAAAAAAAGGAATTAAAAATAGTAGTGTTATCTTCTGGCTTATATTATTTATTACTCGTTTTATTAGACTTCTATGATATTCAAAATATTTTTATAATGCCTGTTGAGCTTGCTTACTGTTTTCCTTTTCTTGACATATTAAAAAAATGTAAGAAAATATTATTATACTTTATTTTTATATGCTAAATAGATTATTTCACAAGTATATATACCCATTTTCCCCCTAAATATTTTTGTTGTTGCCACAAATTTTACATTCTAATTTTATTTATTTTTTCAACAAGATTCTATTTCACCTCACCAGTGCTAAAATCTGTGAACCTGACAATTTGCTCAGCCAATGAATGATCCGGTTTTTACTTATTTTTACAACATCCCATTCTGCGCATCTGAAGAATCCTATTTTTCTTTTTATTTCATAGGGCAACATGCAGCAAATATTAGAATATTTTGTTCTGAACATGTGGAAACAAAAATCTTTCACTCAGCTTGAAATTTAAGTTTTAAAGTGCTGATTATAATACTGATAATCTCATGTATAATCTGATTATTTTTAAATGTATTTATTTTAATCTGCTTAGAGTATTTTGTGGTTAAAGTTGCAGAAGATTTTGTTAATTATATTACTGAGTATAGAATCAGCCTTGTTATGGTGTGCTATTGTTGTAACATTGATAAATTTCATCAAAGTCATGTTTTTTTTTCTTCTTTCTTCTCTCTCTCAATCATATCACTATTGATAATTTTGTTAATTCACCATAGACTTATTTCATTAATACATTACTGTTTTAAATATTATAAAATTGAAACAGGGTCTTTGAGTATTAATATTGATTTATTGCCTTAACCATTTGATTGACCTTGACATCTATGAAGTAATGTGTAGATAGACTGTTCATTAAAAGATCTTCATCACTTATAACAGTTTTGATTTCTTGTGAGTGTATTTATGTGACAATGATTGATTGCACTGTCGAACTATGAATGATAGCTAAACCTTCATATTCCCTTGTGTAATGAATGTACTTTGAGAAAGATAGTATGTGTTCAAAGTATACTTAGTTTTAAAAGGGGTAGTTGTTGATTGGCATTCAAACTTTCATTGTTCATCACTCACACTATTGTTTTTACAATTGCAGAGAAATTTAACCCAAAATCATGGCTATTATTATTGTTATTATGACAACTACCAACTACTCTGCTTTCACTTTCATCTGAAACTGTAGAGAGCTTAACTTTATTCTGTTCCCTTTGAACAGTCTCGATGATCAGCACTTTACTAATGATCAGTTATCACCTTATTTTTTCTTCTGAATTTTCAAGTTTGATGGAAAGGAATCTCTCTTAGTTTGCTTTTGGTTGAATTTCTAATATCATTATTATGTTTCCAAATTCTCTGGTATATCATTATTGACTGACTTGGTAGACATTATTTGTTTGAAATTTTTTAAATTTTTGTTTGCTATTTGTTGATTTTTAGTAATTTAGTGGAATGTAGACATGCTTGAATTTTTGTGATTTGACCACTTGCTGAGTCATATATTATGTATTGTTCACCTGAGTTAAAATTTACTTGAATATGTTTTAGCAATGATTTTTTGCATATGAACTCAAGCAATATGAAGGTTGACGTATTCAAATGAAATTGTCATTTATAAAATAGCAGCTACATTTTTTAAATTTTTATTGTTGATGTCATTTTTCCTCTAAATGTCCCACATTCTTGCTGTGTCAAATACATTTTCCCACCTAAATTTGCTGAACAAAATAAATTTATTGATGCATATATTTGATCCTAGGTCTATGTAACAATAATCGATTGATATCTTTTTCTTTTTCTCTTGTATTTGAAAAAAATAACTTTGTTTTGCTTCATTGCTCTCTACTAAATTGGCCTGTTTCCATTGTATTTGAATGTATCTCATACAGTGAAAGATGTAGCTATCCAATGAAAATTCCTTGAAGCTTTATTAACTGATAGTTTATAACAAAATATCACTACTTGTTGTTCAAATAAATATTTTCATTATGTCCAAAGTGAACATGTCAGTTCATTTACAAACCAGTTCTTGTGACATGAATAAATAGGAGAAATATGAAAAGAAAAATTATGATTTTTAAAAATTTACAAGCTCCAATGATATGAATGTATTAATTATATAATTTAATTATTTTCTCATAGAATGCATTAATTTATATTACAAAATGACAGCAAGCAGAAGTGACTTTTACTGTAGAAATACTTAATGATTTTATACATTGTCTTGAACAGATTGAATGTTATGCTTGTGTGTATAGTTGGTTTATTTTGTCAACTGTTGGCCTGGGAAATATTACCATTATGGCTATTTAACAACTTACAAGTTGGTACCATTTATTATTGAGTGGGGATTGGAAGGGGCTAAAAGGAGGTGACTCAGCATAGTTAAAGGGCTACAGTATTTCTCTTCAGAAATGAACACACAGATGTTAGAGACAATTGAATGCTACTTAGGCTAGTGTCAATTTCATGACCTCTTCATCATACTTAGCTTTTACTTGATGTGCAACAATGTTTGTTATTTGCTGACCAAGCTTGTATGATACCCTGTTGATTTTATGTAAGACATGGGATGTTACATCCATTTTATCATGCTATATAGGTTTATATTTTCTAAAAGATTTTTTTCTCTAAATTAAAAGTACCATATAAACATCACTTAGATGATAAATAGCTTTAATATGAAAATAGTACTTATTGATGGAGAGAATTATGAAAATAAAAAGTAAGATTGATCTTTCCCTTCTTTTTCTTATTGTAGGTCTTATTTTTTATTCATACTCTTGTTAGTACATTGACTATTTGATATTGTCCAGAGAATGTTAAGCTTATCAAAATGGAATGCATTTGGGTAATGGAATCTGAATAATGCTCTTTGGTCTGCTAAGAGCTTCCAGTATTGGGCTTAGAGCAGCCAGTAAGTAAAAGTTCACAAATAGCTTTGCACACACATGCATCTGCCATAACTTTACATATGTACATATCCCAGTTTTGTATATTCGATTATTTGGTTGTCCATATATGCTATTATAAAGACATCTTGTCATACAAATCATGGCTTGGCTGGAAACTAAATAAGTTACTAACAATAGCACCTAATCTTACAAAACATGGAAAATCAGGACTTTTTATACAATACCAACAGTACATTCTATGCAAAATATTGTCTTCTCAGGTTATACAGGTAGGTTGAAAACATCTTCACTAACGAAAATACTTTGTATATTTGCTGAACAATTTCTTAAAGGATATGTAATCTATTTGTATCTTTTCAGGGCTGCAAATATTTTTAATTACTGAAATAGATTAAATGGCAAAACCTTTAATGTCTTTATTTATATTAGGTACCTCTACGAGATCGCTAAAAAAAGAGCATAGCATGATGAAAAAGACGCCAAACTTGATGAAAACAAAATTTTATCGTCTAAATATTTATTATTAAGAGGAAAGATCAAAATTTATTTTAATTATTTTTAAAATTTTTTCCTTCTTTTTAGAACAATCTGAATTTTCATTTAAAAATCCTTGTTTCTCTTTGTATCAGCGGAATTAGTAAAATAACATATACAATTTTTAGCACGTTTTTTTTGTATGACGCACATTAATTTTGAAAATCTTGCAAAAATAAAAATAATTGTCAGATGTTAATGAAACTTTCAGAAAGTATTCAGAGATGATCAAAATTATTATAAATGTTTTCTTTTATTAAAGTCATGGCAGAAATATTTTTAAAATATTTATTTACCATGGCAGAAATATTTTTAAAATATTTATTTTTATGAAAAACGATAGAAATTCAATCGTGTCAGTTTTAGTGATTACAATAGTTAAAAGCACAAGGCTTTGAGGAATGCAAATCATGTTTTTTTTTTTGTTTTTTTAATTGGACCCCCCCCCCCCACACACACACACCTGAAAATCAGCTCTGAATTGTAACATACAAAACTTAATAAAACAAATATATTTAATTTCAAATGTTTTTATTTGCTTTTAGTTGTTTTTATGAATATGGACAATATTTTCTGAAAGCAAAAAAAATTTTTTGATGAAAAATGAATTTTTAATACAATTATTTGTTATTTTTTAATTATAATAGATTTTTACATTTAAGTTAAAATATTATAAAATTAGTTAAAAGCCGCATCAGGTTTTGTAAGTGTCCTTTTGAGATAGATCTTTTTTTAGTGCATTGTAAATTGTATCGTTTTGACTAATCAGAAGATCCACAGTAATTGAGAAATGTAATTTTGTATTTATAATCGGGCTCTAATTATAAAGTACGGAAGACCAACCAGAATACAATTAAGTTGCATTATTTGAGTTAAGCATTGTTCTCTGCTGTTAAGGCCTTTACTTTTGCGAAACGCGTGTGGAGAATTTATTTGATTTTTCAATTTCAACTGAGAAGGGTACCTAAAAGTATCAGTATCATCTTATGAAATTTATATGATCTTATTTTTATATTAATCTCAGTTATGGCATTTTTTCCATAAATGAAATATCAAAATTAATAATAAAATGAATGGAAATACTTATAACACAGTAAAATGTAGTAAATGTACATAAAATTATAGTATTTTATGTACACTTATGAAATTTTATCAGAAGAAAGGTACCTATAAATTAGTTAGATACCTTTCTTATGAAATTTAATCCCATTCATAACAGTCTTATTTTAATTTCTTTATAATATATTTTCCATAAAGCATCATAAACGTAAAGCTAAGTACAAAAAACAAAAAAAATTAGAGCGCTGAAAGTTTTCCTTAAAAATAACGAGGTAAATAATTTGTTCACTTAAATGTAAAATATTTCACTTTTCTCCTTCCGTAGAACAAATTATCCTCACAGAATCTGTCAATATGTCATTCATCACCTGTCAAGTGACATGAAAGTTTATGACCGGCTTTGTTTTATTTTCAAATTACATCTTTTCGGTGCAGAAGCTAAGCTAAGCTAAGTTAAGCTAAGCTAAGTTCAAAATATTTTAACTAAACATAATTTCTGATTTTCTTAAAATAAGTTTTGAAAAAATGATAATTGATATTTAAAAGAATTTCAAACTGAGATTTTCATTGATTTTATAAAATGGGAAAAAAATGGTTGCCATCTGTCAATTTTGCTGATTCAAAAAAAAAGAAAAAAAAAAAAGATTTTTAACAAAATTTTCGGACATGTTAGGAATGGTTAAAAAATGTAAAAAAATACCCCAAAATACTTTGATATTTTCTCTTAATAATAACATAAACATTTAGACAATAAAATTCTGTTTTCGTCAAGTTTGCCGTCTTTTTCATTATGCTATGCTCTTTTTTTAGTGATCTCATGGAGGTACCTAATTTATATAAATATAACTTTTAGGTAGAAAGCATGGTTTCTTAAAAAAAAAAAAAGTCTCCAAATTTTATATTTGATTTTTTTTTTTTTTTTTTTTTTTTTTAAGTACTGATCATTAGATCCAGATTGTATTAGTAGATGTTGATTGCTACTTTAAAATGATGCAGCTAGTATTTATAGCATGGTGTATAAAATGATAGAATATACCTATTTGTTTTGCTTTTATGAAAAAAAAAAAAAAAAAAAAAATGTTCATTTACTTTTATTTTTTGTGTACAAGCTGTTGACAAGATTTCCCCTGACAGAAGTGCAAGAAAATAAACTATCCAGTAGAATAAGATGATTTTCTGTTAATATTTTTTGCTTCCTTATCTGGCAGAATTGAATAAGGATTGAAGTGTTTATATATGGAGATTTTTTTTCTTCTGTATACACTGCAACTATGTGCTTAATAAAATACAAAAATCACACAAATTTTGATATTGTAAATATTCAAAATTTTAATATATATCATTTTGCAGCAATTAATATTTCAACACTTCATTTTTTTTGTGTTCAGGTTTTAAAATAGAAATATCTATTAATAAGGAATCATTTTTAAAATCTGTTTTCTGCCTTTAAGTTGTTATATTTTTATATATTTGCTGCCCTCATTATGACCTTGTCAAATTGATTCCACAAAATAAATCAATCATGAACACATGTAGATTTATTTGTGAATGGCAGTTTTTAAGGTCTATTTGTAATTTGTCCAACCAAGCCTATCATAAGTTTTTTTTGTTTTTTTTTATGCTACTTTGTTTCAATATTTGCATAAGCAACCTATCTTACTAAATGCCAAGAATTTAATTTTACATTGCAAATAGATTGTAACATTAGTTCACTTGTTTTTTTTTTGTTTTTTTTTATTTGGTTAGGACAAATTGAAGAAGCATCCCATAAAGATATTGTGTGCATAACAAATAATCATTGCTAATTGTGTCCTCTCTTCTCCTGTAATTGAACAATCTAAAAATTTTCACCCCTTTTTCTATCAGGACCTGAAGAAAGTTTTTTCCTTACAATAAATTGGATAGAATTACGCTAAAAACATTTAAATACTGCTTCATATCTACCTCTTACCTCTGTTTAATACTTGTTAAATATAAAAAGAACACTAATAAATTATACCTCTTTTGATGTTAATATTCTTATGAATAAAAATATTGCAGAATTTCATTATAGGATTAAAATAGCTAATGGAAAAGCATTTTCAGTTTGAAATAATTTTAGTTTTCAAATTTTAGAAACCTTATGAGCTTTTCAGATTTATCACTGGATATTGAACTGTGAATGTTTCAGCTTTTGTCTTGTGCACTAATCTTTCATGACCATGCATGTTTTTGTTACTCCCCTTTTTTCCATATATAAAACTTGTATACTTCAGTTAATGTATGCTTTGCAACCCTACTGTAAAAAATATTCTATATAATTTCTGCACATTAGTCTTGTTTAATAAATAAGAAAATATATGGTTGCAAATATTTAACTTTACTTTATTTTTGTTATGGGGGGGGGGTTTCCTGCTTACATATAAGTTCTTCATTTGATAGTGGAAAACAGTGTTATTTGTTCAGATTAGTCAAATCTTTCTTTTTAGAGGAGCAATTTTGTTCCACATTTATAATAATTTAAATTTTTTTTCTCTTGATGTAACCTTTGCCACTTGTCATTATTCAATGAACTGTAAAAGTGTTTTGTTAGAATAGTGTTTGTTTCTTGAATGGAGTTTTTTTTTCTCATCTTTAAAGAAATTTATTTTTATTTTAGAATGTAGCAGATGTCATTGCCATACTAATTGGAATATGTTGTATGTTTGTATTAATTTTGTCAGCTTTTTTCTGAAAATGTCTGAAGCAGTTTGTTGCCTTATTGACTCACCTGGTTGGAGATCTTCGCTTTTATAAATATTGTATTTAGCCACCCACTGGTAATGTGCTCTTTGTACATTTTACATTTGAAAAACAAAAAATTGATTTGGACATCAGGAGGTTGAAGAAAAGGAAGTTGGAACAATAGATTGCAATTGAGCAACTCATTAATTTGAATGATTGATTTCAATATTATTTTTCAGCTTGTTGTACACTATTTTAAAAATAATTTGACATTATTTACAAAAAATACTTAGAGTAGTACTTTTAAATTCTAGTGGAGGGGGCAAATATTGAATTGACCAAAATATTTTTGGTTTAGTAAATAAAAATACTACAAATTAAAAAAGAAAAAGTAAGTTTGCCCAACATATTTATTATTTGTTCTACTTTGTCATCTTTCAAGTAACTTCATAATCTCATACATCCAGAACATTTTTATCTTTTTGAGCAAAGAACTGTTCCAAATACCTTTTGCAGTCATTCATGTAATGAAAATTCTGTGATGTCTGGAATAAATAATAATCTGAAGGTGCAATATCTGGCGAAGAAAGATGGTACCAGATGAGTGGAAAGTTTCCAGCCAAACTGCAACGGTTTTACTTGATCACTCAAAAAACATGTCAGCTCTTATTATTCTAATGTCTATATAGCACTCTTTCTATTAACGGATTCTAGACACTTTTTTTGTCCATTTCTGCCATCAATTAATCTAGTTAGGAGCAGGACTTGTTTGAATCAAATGTTTGGTTTTTCCAAAAAGAGCTCATTGTAGAGGAATCCCTTCCAATCCCACCATGCACATATCATTATCATCTTTGAATGAAGACCAACCATTGCCATGGTTAGTGGTGGTTCATTTCATTTATCCCATGTTCTCTTGTACTCCATATAGTTGTAAAGTATGAATTTTTCATTGTCCATCTTAATTTATTTAAAGAATGAAATATTTAAATATGGTTCAGTAGTATTTTTATTTCCCCACCTAATCACTATTTAAATGGTTGCTTTGCTGTCCAACTTACATGCAACTGGCCTGTTACAAATTATTTTCAATGCTTGAATTAGATATTTGGAGTATGTTATCTTATATAACAGCTATAGTCTATCTTGATTTGATCACTCTCAACCTGACCTGAACTATGCAACTATAGAGCATTATTCAGTAATAAATTTCCTGTATAAAACTTTACAAACCACCTTTGACATATTTGATCGCTCACAATACCTTCTCCATAAACTAAACCAACTTTTTCATTGTACTTGTTTTACATTTTTATCTTTCTTCCATCTTCACTGTTAGAATCAATAAAGCATTTTTAAAAAAATATTACAGCAGTCATTAAAAGCAGTTTTTAAAATGAAGTTAAAACTAGATATTATTAATACTACCTAATAAGAACAAAACTAATTTTGGGAGACATATTTGATGTATTACTTGTTTAATTTCTTCCTGATGACTTAATTGTAGGTTTTGTTTACATTTTGATAGCATGGTATTTAATTTCATCAGTTGTTTGTACAGAGGCCAGAATAATAGGTCTGAGATCCTAAAAGTGTTTGCTTGCAAAAATGAAAGAAAATTTGCATCTCTTTGAAAACAAATATTTATTTTGTCAAATTTGTTAGTCTGGAATTTATAACTTGCTATTACTGTCTGGTTATATGAAATATCTTGCCTTTTGTTTATAGCAATAATGGAATATTCCGTATAACTGGAAGGTTGATAATTTGTTTATATCTTCTTTCTTTGCCTACCTCTCCAGTTTTTGAAATGTTTGTAAATTTTCTCACCTCTCCTCATTTTGTTTTATTATATAGACAAATTTATATGATGATTGTATTGATTGCTATAAAATACCTCTATAGATTTGATTAACTGTCTGAAGCTTATCCTCCCTTAAAAACTGACTTTTCATTCTTTGTACATATGACAAATGCTTTTAATTTAATAACCGTCAACTGCTTATGTCATTATTAACAATTACATGAAAATATCTTAAGATTTCTTAAATTCAATGAAATTAATAATAAATTAAACTAATCAAGTTGGATATTGATACAGGAAAACTAATATGCAAACAACATTGGCTCATTTTTTGAACTGAAGATTCTGATTTTGATGATATTGCATCCTCATGGTCTCAATGGAATATACCCCCTTTCTAGTTTGTAAGATCTTGCATTCAAATAATCTTATGTCCTTGTTGATTGACAAATAAAATCTATCTAATATTCTAATTTATTTCTTTCACTATTTTTGATGTAGCAATATTGACAATGACAGAATGGCATGACACTGCACCCATCATGAAAAGAGACAATGATGATGGCCCTATTTTGGGCTATTTGCATTAGTTCTTTCTTTTGTGTGTGTGTGTGTGTGTGTGTGTTTAAACTGGTACATCTGCTGTGTCAATCTGTAATGGATGATAGTAACCGTTCAGTGCCTGACCAATACTGCACCTACCTTCTCACCATTATTGATTTCTGAAATCTTTGCAGTTTTGTCTCAATTTATTTTCATAGAAATATTTCCCTCCTCTTCACACACAAAGTGACTTTGATTACAAGAAAGCCAGACAGCTACTGCTATATTGACACTACCTCAACATGTCCACTTTTCTCCAATATCAATATAGTACAGATTTGCTTCCTTTTTATACTTAAAATAAGTGTCTGAACACTAAGCAATGTTCAGTCTGGTCAGTACATGTGTAGGTGATTACTTAAAGGTACTAAAAAAATTGGAACTTTGGCATAGAATGCACATACTTACTGAAAGTACATGGGTATTTAAAAACATTCATATTGTTGCTCAATTTACAAAAAGACTTTACAGGAATGATGTTTTTGTTTCCTTAGTTTAAAACACTTTGGTTCAATTTCATCAGTATACAAAATTATATTATGTTGCAAATTTATAGAAAGTTTAGCCACTTGGCATAACTTGGGAAAATATTTTGCGTGCTCTGTGAATGTTTTAAAACTGAATCCGACTTGTTTACCAGAACTCTCAGCTATTAATGAAACTTTTGAAAATTATTAACTATAATTGAATAAAAGATTAAAATGATTAATCTATCACTTCCAGAGTTTTTAAGAGCAGAATTCTCTGAAAGGCTGGTTTATTAATATAGGATTTGTGAAGAATTTCTGGAATCCAGTTTCAATTTTATTTTACTTATTGATTGCTGGCATGCATTGTCATTATTTAATCACTGCTCAATCACAATTTGGTCATTCTCTCAATATTTATAGAAAACGAAATAGGATAACTCATTTCCATTTTATAATAATTTAATTGTTCTTGAGTTATTTACAATTTATCAAGTTGGGCACAAAGTATAGAGCAGTGATAAGCTGTTTTATATCTCTTAAGTTTACTGAAGTACTTCCCATTTATATTGGTTATTGAATTTAAGTAAAAGAATTAACTTTTTTTCTTTTTCTTTCTTTCTTTTTCTTTCTTTCTTTTTCTTTCTTTCTTTTTCTTTCTTTCTTTTTTTTTCTTTCTTTTTCTTTCTTTCTTTTTTTTCTTTCTTTCTTTTTCTTTTTTTTTAAAGCAGAATTAGATGTTACTGAAAATATGATTGAGTTAAATTAATTGATTAGATAGATTTTCTTTTTTATTCTAATCCATATAACTTTTTCTTATAATTAAAAGTATAGAAATCTGGTGAATTCTTCACATTCCTAAGCTACTGCAATTGATGCATTCCTCAGTTAGTATAAGGAATGTTACCATTATTTTCTTGGATTTCAAAGATTTCAGTTGATTTTTCAATTAAAATTGATTCTCTCTTTCTCTCCCCCCTTGAAGGTTTATGTGTAGTTAAACTCCTGAAATCTGATGGAGGGGGTGGGGCTTTTTTAAGTGCTCGTGGGAGATTAAAATTAAAAAAAAAAATGTCTTTTTTTCATTTTATTTCTGTAAAGGTAATCCACATTTTTATTTTTTTAAAACTTTGTCTATAACAATGATTACATCTGTGAAACTCTACTACACTTGTGTTTGCAGCATTACCACTCCATTAACACCTAAACAAGTTAGGGAATTAGGGAGAAAATAATTTGATAATTCCTGAAACATGAAAATTCAAAGTGAACAATCATGTTTCATATTACAAATGGGATTTAAACAGGAGAAAAACATGACATAGAACTTCCAATTGGACAATTGGCAATTTCTAATTATGTACATTGTTTCTATGTTTGTTTTTTTTCTTTTACATGAAATTTAATGAAAATTAACAGCAACGGTGATAATGAATTGATCTGTTTGGTTTTCTTTCTTTCAACATTTGTATTTGGTTTTGTTAAATTCCAGAATGATACCTTCCTCCGTCATGTGCTTGAGTGATAATTAGCAGTTGGCTGAGACTCCGTGGCATCGGCCAACCTTGCCTGTCTTGCTTTCCTTTGGGATATACAACTTCATTTCACTTTAAATTATTCATAATCACCTAAAGCAATGCAAACTCAGACTCCAACAATGACAGCAGCAGAAGCAATATCAATTAATGTGCAAATGAATTAAATTTTATATTTTACTTTTTTACTATCCAACTCAAAAAAGTTTTAATATTGTTGAAATTGATATTTGTATAAATTCATATATATATATATATATATATATATATATATATATATATATATATATCACTACAGACGCGGATACTTCTGTAGTGGCTGGAGCATTCATTAAGTCAGCATTACATCTTTAGAAACATAGTTTGTTACTTTGTGTGATTAACATTGAGCTCAAAGTAAAATAATTTTATAACCAGTAAAAATGGCAAGTTTCATTTTTCTCCCCAATTAAAAAAGTGGTGTTTGAACCAGAGATAAATTTACTGTTGATAAATCTTATGATCAATTTGTACATTTCTAAAAGTTTTGTAAGATAACAGCCTTGTAATATAAAGAGATGTTACAAGTAATACTTTAGCTTAGAGTAACCCCTACCCCATTTAATTGTAAAATTATATTTTTATGATCAGAAAATGAAATGTGTTTAAGAAAACTAATATCATCAATGCTGATGATGTAAAATGTATATAAACTTTTGTTCAACATGTTGCAATAGATTGTCTTTTGGAACACTGTTTTTGATGGAAGTTAAACCCAAAAATGATTGTTTCTTTTGGTTGCAGATTTGTGGGAATCGGGTCTGTCACAATATGGATTATCTCAAAGCTTCTGAAACTGACATCTCAGTCCAGAGAATGCATGAGTTAATCAGATTTGCTAGAGGTTTCTCTTGTATTTGATTCATTCTTGAAGGGGTTCAGCTTCTGAATTTTCTTGATTAAGCTTGTGATTTGTGTTCTGGAAAATATTTGTGTGTGTTTTTTTTTGTTTTTTTTTCTCTCCATGTTCTAAACATTAGTGAAACAATGAAGCAATTAAGTCATATTTTGCTCAAATCTACCATCTGATTAAGCTTTTGCTTTTGGAATTAGCACTTAAATTTTTTTAACACACACACACACACACAACTGACTGCTACATAGAAAGGCTTTCATTTCAAACAGACTATTGCTTTCAAACAATTGGTTTTCATTATGTCTAATATAAGTATGTAGATAAGTGAAAAATCTTTTCAGTCTTGGATTTTGTAATCCAACGTCTGAATAATATCATTGAATTCCTCTTGGATATTTATTTCTTTCCCTGTGATGAGAAAATTATTTTAAACAGGATTTTATTAGAAGCATCTTAATTGTGTAAAATACAATGAAAAACAGTAGTTGTTCATCACATATTATAGAAGCTTAATTGCTTTTGGAATGTGTGTCATTACTAAGAACTTGACTGACTTTTTGCAAACTATCCATTGCATTGAATGAGCAACTTCTTTTTTTTTCTGGTTGATGAGATTTTTTTGATGTTTTTTTTAAAAAAAAAAAATGACAAGATTATTTTGAATCAGTTTCTCCATCTGTATTGTCTTTATTGCAATGTTTCAGTTGCTGTGCCTGCTGCAAGTTTCCATACTTGTAAATTAAATATATTACATTTCAGTTGAACATTATCTATCTACTTTAAAAAAAAAAATTCACACATTTTGAATGGATGAAATAATCAAAAAGTTGTATTTCTTCAAGTTATGACATTACAATGTTGATTTTGCTAAGAGAGATAAGCAATATAAATTCACCCCTTATTTTGCACTTGTCAAATTGTGAAAGCGGTTGTGCAAAATATTTACTGTTAGTAATCTCACTTGGTTGTTATTTTAGACTTTTATATTTATCACACAAGTGTGCCACAAACAGAAGTAGATAGAATACAGTCAGGTACTGAAAAGTTCTTGGCCTGCATCACTCCCCAAAATGTGAACAAGCAACCAAACATTAGATTTTAGAAAGGTTTCTTGGTATGGCTAAGAAATTTTCAGCACATCTTCATAATAGTCTAAGAAAACAAAGGAGTGCTGAAAAGGACTTAGAACAACAAAGAGGAGTGCCCCCCTTCCTGTTTGTCACCCCTCCCCCCTTTTAAAACTAACTTAAAAACACTTAATGTTACAGTATTGTCAGATGGAGTTGAGTTTTAGCAGAAGCAAACTTAAGTTGATAACAGAATTCTTAAGCAGTTTACATCAATTACTGCGCTTTCACTGTTGCATTCAAGATAGTTGTGTAAAGACACTATAGTCACTTATTACCCCTAAGTGACTAGAAGTGTTTCTGAGTAAGCTTGGATGTAAAAGTTGAAATTGTTTAGGTACTTATAATGATTATTGATAAGAGTATTTACAACAAACTTCACCCTTGCTTTTATTTTTACTGTAGAGTTTTTATTCCTTTAGGTTGAATTAACTCATACTACTTTTAAAGTGAGTCATTGCATTCTAAAACAAACTATGATTGTGTGTGTGTATAAGCAAATGTATATTTTCATATGTAGGAAGCTTTCCATGTATGTAGGATTTTAAATATTCGTAAGATTTACAATGTCCTAGAATAACTACTCAGTTGTAAGAACCTTTGTATTAGTTCAGAATACAGCTTTCTCTTTCTAAAAAGCAAATATGGAGCAACAAATGCTACTACATTGGTACTAAGGTTCAAAACTAAGAGCTGGTGTCCTTTTATTGATTAGTTGCAAATATATTTACATGTCAGTTTAAGTTGACTTTGATATAACATGTCAGGCAGACAATGCAAAGAAAAGAGAGAATTGAAGAAAAAGCAGCCCTAATGATGGGAAGAGAGGCATCAGATTAAAGGACTATTTTGTATCCTTCATAACTTGTAGTTTGTTTACAAATAGCTTCAATGTTATAATCAGTCAATCAATCACTTCATATCAAATGAATTGCTTTCCTTTTTTCATAGATGGGAAAATTTTTTGCTATACCAAATGAATGAATGTCAAAAAAAATAAATTGATGCTGTAGCATCAAAGAATCTTCGTAACCATGCTAATATCCAAGACCAAAGTCAACCATTTAACGAGAGAAGTACTGCTTTTAATAACAACACTATTATATCTCAACTAAATATTTGAATTTACCAAACATCAAAAGGTATTGCATCTTCTGATAACTTTGTAACATTACCATCAAATGTAATTGTTAAAATGCTAACTTGAAAATATATGAAGATGAGAAAAGAAAAATCTCTTGCTTTCATTAAAAAAAAAAAAATTAACCAAACATTATTGAAAATCATATTTGTAAATAAATTTTCTGTTATTTGGATGTCTCTTGCATACTCTCTCTCTCTCATATGTGTCACTATTATTTATTTCTACAAACTAAACTTGTTTTCACCTTTTAATCTCCCCCTCTTCAGAAACTTGTGTGCTGCTAGATTTGCTTTTGGTTACACTCTGACATGCACTCCTATAATCATTAGATGAAGGGACTTGATAGACTTCCTACCTATCTAATTCTTGTTATCTGCTAGGTAATTTCAATGTAATAGCGGTAGCAGTTGGTTCTCTTAATCTCAAGAAGTCCAACAATTCCTGCAAACTTTGTAAGAAATCTGAGTGTATATTTGTAAGGTTTCTTTCAGGATGAATTCTTTGTGGTCTTGCTGTCTTTTTCGTCTTTATATACATGATGTCATCTTGAATAGTTCTAAGCATTTCTTCATTGACATTAGTAGCTTGACTGGATGTCTTTAGGCTAAAAAAATTGAGGAAAAAATCCGAATAACCTATCTCATTGCAAAATAACTATTTGTCAGTAAATGGAAAGAAAGGAAAGAGGAAACTAATAAAAAATACAGAAGAAAAACTTGAAATAGATCATGAATTATTTTAGCTCCTGGCAAAATTGGAGAATTTTAAAATCAGATTAAATGTTTTATTTTCTTTATAAGTCATTTTTCTGCTTATTCTCCATGATCCCCAATCCTATAATTTAAAAGAAATATTTAGAATTGTATTTTTTTAAATTCATATTGGAAATGTGTATGTTTTATCATGTCACTATTTTTATTGTGGTTATGCTAAAATTTTATTGTTCATTTATCATTTCTTTTATTGCTGTCTTGCTCATTACATCATGTTTTAATAACAAATATCAATATCATCAATTAGTTCTCTCCAGGTCATTCATGTCCAAATACTACCTTTTTTTTTTTTTTTTTTTTTTTTTATCGCCGTTTTATTTTAGGTAGATTCATTTCTATATAAGTCTGTTTCATTTGTAAAACAGAGTAAACTATACCAAGTTTTTACATTAAAAAAAAAAAAAATGAAACTAAACATAAAAAAAAAAGTGTGCTTAAGATGTTGGACATTTGCTCTTGGTTTCAAAGAAAAACCTTATTAGAGCAGTATTTAGCTAATTGTCAACCTAACGAAAAAATTTAATTGGTGAAGTGTTTGCTAAATAAAGCCTCTTTGTAAGAAAGATAATATTTCAGGTAATGGAAACTAAAAATATTTCCATGGGTTGGAACATTTTTTTTCTTCTTCTTTTGTCTCCAGCCATCATCATTGATGTGCAGAGAACAAGAAAAAGGACCAGTCATAGTCAAGAAAGGGAAAAATATTTTCAGTCGCAACTTGTGGATTAATAATGAAACTGTTGCTCATGTTCTCAGACTGCAGTGTAATATTACTTTTGTATAATTTGTGTGTGATTACCATCTACTATTCATTTTTATATAGAAACACTAGTAATTTCTCTGTTTTGTATTGTTATTCATGTTGATGTACATGAAAATTCTCCTTGCTTCACTGTCTACACTTTGATCTGTATATTTTTAGCAATAAATGTGGTATTAACTTATTATACTTGTTTTTATGTGCATATGAAAAAGAGCAAGCAAATCTTGATTGGTTCTGTTCTTTTGTTACATTCAAACATACATGAAAGAATGCTGAAAAGTTTTTGGCCCAGCCAACTTCCCAAAATCTATCCAGATGACCAAACATTTTTTATTTATTTTAGCAAGGGATTTTTAGTTCCTCCTTTGTGTGTGTGCATGTGCACACACACACACCCTATATTATTAATGACTCTCTCTCCCTAATAATATATATAAAATGTAGAATGGGCATGCCTCCTGTCAACTGTTATTTAAAAAAAATGCCAAAATAACTTTCATCCTGAATAGGTACATTTGATAGTTGTCAATTTGTAAGTGCTATGAGCTGAGCTCATTGTCTCTTTTTCTTTTTCCCCTTTTTTTATTATTTTTTATATAGAGAAGAGGGAGATCTATTTTCTGAGTTGTAAATGATTTTGTAGCTCCCAAAATCCATTATCTTTGTGAGCTAAGAAAAATATTAGTGTATAATCCATGAATGTTTTTTTAACTTGTGGATATAACAACCAGCTTTCTCATTTTTTTTTATAGGCATCATTTTTTCTTTTTGTCTTCACCACACACTTGTGTGTGTGTGTGAGAGAGAATATATATATATATATATATATGTGTGTGTGTGTGTGTATGTATAATGTTAAAATGTCATTGGTGTTCAGCTACCTTTGCAGTTTCTTTGCTTTTCCTAACAATGATCACATTTAGAAGAGGTTTGCTTTGTGCTTTTGAGGTTGTTTACTTAAGTTATTTTGAGAAATCTAATCTGCTCTGGAAAAAAGTGTGATTGTAATAGATGAAAGAAATATGTTTTTAATATTTATGCTTTCTTTGGATGAAGGGGACACTTATCTTCATCTTTAGGTTTTGATTAGAGAGTTTTCCACTTATCAGCAACTGACAAAATGATAAGAATAACTTGTCCATTTAGAGAATGTATGTTGTTTATAGTAACTGTTGTTGTAACATAAAAATTAATAAAAGTAAAATAATAAATCTATATTCAGAACTGGCTGTGCAACTCTCAGGTGCAAATAAATTATAAATCTATTAAAGTGCTTATGTTTTATTAAAGTAAAAATAAATTGATAAAATAGACACTAAATGGTAATATATAGTAATAGAGATAAAAACAATTTACAAAATACATTTTTTACAATGAATTGAGCAAATAAGTTTAAGAGAAATCTCCTTTAACTCATAATAAAATATCCAATTTAAACCAGACAAAACTGAGTCTGAATGAACAGAACTTTTAAAAATTTTGAAATTAGTTTTTATTATTGGTAGTAAATTACTGTTATATTTAGTTTAAAAAAAATAAAATATATATATATATTTATTTCAGTCAAAGACTGTAGTAGCTTCAACACCTCTTTAAAATAACTAAAATCTAAATATTTCATATTACTCTAATTTTCAAGGGCTGCTAAAAAAATTTGTTTACATTGATATTATGGTATTATTTAAACAATGAATATTTGGATTTTTGTCATGATCTTTCCTAGTCACATAACTATTGAGGTAAGTTCCTTTTTGTAAGTCATCTGACTCACATTTTTAAAGTGCTATTTAACCTTAAGTTGTAATTATTATCAAGGAATAAATATAATCTATTCTATAATACAAAAAAAAACGAGAGCTGAAGAAACTTATCTGAGGCATATTTTTTGCAGATAAAAATGTTAAAATGAAAGTAATTACATACCTTCTTTCTTCTAGTTTTTGTATATGATTTGCTTTAAATTAACTAATAAAAACAGACCCCTGTTAGAAATTGAGACAGAACTTTAAAATTATCATTGTGTTTGTGATTAATAACTATAGTAATAATTTTCCTAACTGTGCATGGGTATTTTTTATATTGTATTTTTAAGAAACTATTTTTTTTTTTTTAACTTCTTTCAGTGCCGATTTCTAATTATATTAGCTGAAAAATGAAATTTTAAGTTGCAGTGTAAAAGATACAGGAGTACATTTTTTATTTTTCATATTTAGGCAAAATTTTACATGCAACTGAAATCCTCACACTTTCAACTGTGGACAAATCATTGCATTTATTTGGTGTATCTAAATCAATCCATGCCTTCCAATGTTTCTTATATAGACCATTTAATTTATTTTTCTTGTCTTTGACAACTTAATCTGAATATTGACCATATCAGTTATTTTAAAATGTCTCTTAACAATCAAGGTAATTAAAGACGTGGATGAGTTGATGTTGAAAATACAAATCATCTTACTTGTCTTTTATAACCAAAATTACATCATTTGTATGTCCCTCCTCATCATCATCCCATGTCTATGCCATCTTTTGTTTTTCCCCTCGCTTCCTGTCACTCTGCAACAATTACTGCAATGTCATCCAAGACTTAGCTTGACTCTTGGAATTTTTAGCTGTTCTTGCCTGAAATCCCTTTTTTACCTCTAATCTTCAGTTATCAAGATTTTATTTCTGTTTTGATTTGTTGATTCTTTGCTAAAACTGATTGATGTGAGTTGTGATTGTCAAGGACAAAAAAATGTTCTTCTTGCACATGCAAGCATACTTGAAATTCTTGTGCATGTCTTTGATTGTTTGCATTTCCAAGTGTTCTTGAGGGTTTTATGTCTTTCACTATTTAGCATAGCGTTGTCAGTGATGTTGAAGTTGTTTCCCCTTCTATCTTATAGTCATTTTACATTATGTGAAAATATTTATCTTTTTATAGAAAAAAAAAAAAAGATATGTTTTTACACTACATTTCTAATTGAATTGTCTGTTTAACTGGTTATTAAATCAGCACTTGTCCTCAGTGGCTGTTCATTATATTGCTATCACCTTCATTAATTACTGTATTTAAATACAGAATTACTTACAAGTGTCAAAGGAATTAATAGCTTGCACAAGTACCATAGTAAATGTTTGAAGCAAATTAAATTCATTAACTAATTAACTTGTTTGTTTTGTTATCAGAATTAGTGATAACATTGACTGGTTCTGAATTGTAATGATTAAATATAGAATTTTATGCGAAAGAACATATCCACACAGTGCCCTTTCATTATGTATTGTTCTATGATGATTATATTTAGTTCAAATATATGTATCATGATAAAAGAAACTTTCAAAGATTCCTGAGTAAAATGATTTTGTGTGTGTGTGTGTATATATATATATATATATATATATATATAATATAATATATACACACACACACACTTATTTTTTCTGGCTGCCAATATTTGTCTTTAAACAGAGATAGAGAACTTGCCAATACACATGACTGACATTTGTGTGAGAAGTAAATTTCACTAACTCCAAAGAAGTGAAGCGTTACCTTGTGAATGAGTAACATGAAGCGTTACTTCTACCACACCATTTATCTTGTCTAATGTTTATTATAACCTTATATAGTAATTTTCAAAATAATTATTTCAATGTGCTTTTTGGAAATCAGATTATTTTGGTTCAGATCTTTCATACCTAATAACTGTAAAGCAAATCCATAACTTGTAAAATCTACTCCACACAAACTGTTATGGTTTCTCTATTTGATAATAAAAAATCATTGATGCATAATAAACAGCTTTTTGTTTTCTTTGACTGTCCTAAATTGGCTTCCTGCTTACCTTGATTGTGTTGATGATTTTTCCCTTTTGTTCAGCCTTGATTGCTGTCCCCAATGTAAATCAGTTTAACTGTTCATTGTATTTGTCTTGTGTGGTCTCATTATTTCTCTTGCCAATCCTTTAATCTTTATTGCTTCCTTAGGATTCATTTTCATACACTGTCATTAAGCCCCTTTTCTTTCCTTCTGATTCTAACTTCTCTCTACACATCTTGCAAGTTAGCTTTATGTTAGGATATTTTGAGTGATGAGAAATTAGAATGTAGATTAATAATTGAGTTTGCATGGATTGAATATTTTTGTATCACTTTTAAAAACAAATATTTCTACCTATGGCTTTCATCTAATATTCTTTTATTGTAATTACAAATACTTCATTGTGATCTTAGAGTATTGGACACATATGGCTTGTAAAAAGTGTATTACAAGAATAATCTATTTGTTCAAAATCATTACTTCCTAAGATGGAATGGTGATTATTATACTGTATATTTTTTCTTTAGGTAGACTTAATAGATGAGGCTGGAATAAGATTAATGTCTCAGCTGCCATACTTGAAGATGGATAATCATATCAGTGTTGGTCATGATCTTAATTAAAATCAAGGAATTCTGTCATTGCCAATCCAACATTTAACATTGTTTAGTGGCAGAACCACAGCCCTTCCAAATATCAACAGTTCTTTTTAATGGCTTTATGGAGTTTAAAAGTATACATTGTAAATTGCCAATTTCATTCTTGTGTTATCTGTTTAACATTTCTTAGTGTAAATTCTAAGCCTAACTTTTTATTCCAATTTCTATTTGCTTGTGTACTTTGTGTGCACAAATCATCAAATGAGTCTCTGAATAAGTTGAGTATCAAATTATCTTGACAAGCTGCCATCAGCCTGACATGGAGCACTTAGCATATTCATGAGATCTAATCATTGTGTATTTCTATCTAATCATCCAATCCATTGCGGCAGTTCATTTACCTCAAGACCTTAATAGCCTCATAAATTGGGTTCTGCTCACCAGATTTCTCCCCTACAACTACTTTGCTCTCCTGAAATGACAAAGAAGTTCAGAGAATACTGATGACATTTAGTGGATAGTACATAGGATTTGCTATTTTTACTATTTCAGAAAGAATACTTTCAGGTTTTGCATTTTATTCAATTTATCATGGGAATGAGGAAATTGAGAAAGTTTATTTCAACTGAAAATTAATACTTTTTTTTTTTTTGTTTTTTTGTTTAAATAAGAAAATTTTGTTCAATATTTGAGAGAGAAAATAATATGTACATCTTGAATAATTATCAGACTTTACTTATTTATTTTAATGTTATTTTGAACATTTTGGTGATTTCAAATTTGAATAAACACAATCTTTTTCCTAACTGCCTTTGATTTACTCTGGCCATGTAAAAGTATTTTTTTATGAGTGGATACTCATTTAAGCTTTTTAATTTTGTAATTTAAGATGCTTAAAGAAATCCATGATATCAGCTCTTGAAAGCAGTATGTACATTTAACTGATTATCAATGAATTTGCAAATATTGATCTTTGCAACTGGAATGAGAAATAACAATAATTTGAACTAATGATTTCACTTATATGCTTCATTTTCACTAGTGCAAATAGTATATTAGAAGTGCTGGTTTGGGCGATTGTGTGTATAAAAATACTGTATGGTGACTGTCAGTTTCAATATTTAAGTGATCATGAGGTCTGTCTGTCTGTCTGTCTGTCTAATGTATTGTTCACTAAAAGTTTCATGAGTTCAACCCCTATATATTGGTGCAGCAGGTGCTGGCCTTACAATATCTCTCTCTCTAATCTACTTAACTTTTCCTTTCAGATCTCACATCTCACTGATATTTCCACTTTACCCACTTGCATAATGCAATAGGACTCCCAGAATTCCTTCACTGCCTGGAATCTGAGATGATCATACTCTAAAGCAACAAGGATTTGTCCCTTCCACTTGATATTCTCCATAGACTAACCTCTAACTTTGTGGTGGCATTCTCTAGACACCACTTCAATGCAATCATCATCATTGTACTGCTGCTTCTCTGTTCTTTTCTACTGCTGCTTCATTACATTTGATTTGCAACATTCATTTCACTTCTCTTCACCTTCTGTTATCACCTCTTGCCTGTCTGTTAGAATTCTTAGCTTTCACACCAGGTGCCCACTCCACACAACCTAGTTCTCCTCCTCTTTTTGAATACTTTCTCCCCCTCAGTTTCTCTTGTCTATTGCCCATAGAAATTCAACAAGCCAATCAATCACCTTAAACCTTTCGAACTCTATAACCATCATCTTCATTGTTGTCAGCGTGTTCTTTCAAGAGATCTTGCTTGTCCACTTCATCTGACAATGAGAAAATGAAAGTTATTAACAAATTTACCAAATGAATACTATTTATTATTATTATTGCATGATAGATTTCATCATTTCTTACATTTTGCTTCTCTACTGAGGTTAACAACACTAGAGCAAATTGTGGTCATTTTTCTCTTATTAGCATTAAAAGTTAGATTGTGAAGTATGTTCATACTTTCTATGATTGTTAAAATTTGGAATTCATTGTTGCTTACTTAATGTATTGTGATGAATTTTTAAATTTATATTTTAAATTTACAAAAATAATAGCTTACTCTCATCTCCCATAGGTGTTTGTATAAAAGACCAGAGTTCAAGTACACACATCAGTGATTAAATATTTACTTGACTAACTTCATACATGTCAACCCTTATTTGCTGTCCAAAGCCTTGTTCATTTTCTGCTGACTTTTAAGCAGGCTTTTATGTTTTTATTGATCATCTTGTACTCATTCTGGAGTTTGGTTTGTGAATGGGTGAGTGGAGTGATACCTGAAATAGATTTTGGATTGAGTCCATGTGGTAACTTAGTGTATAATTAGTTGTACTGCACAGCTAGCTTCCTAAAAATATTCATTCTTTATGACTTGACAAAGTTTGTCACTGTATTATTCATTTGTTAACTTGATGCATATTGCTTCACACTTGCCAGATTCTGATTGAAGGATAATTTATAAGTGTCCTTGCCAAGCCACTTAGTTTTTATAATGCGTGTGAGTGTGTCCCTCTTCCTCCAGGAAGTCAGTCTTACCAAAAAGGTAATGACTATTTTATATGCAGGCTGTTTTCTGCATGTTTCAATCCATCCATTAGTATTTAATGGCAGTCCTCAATTATTATTCCATGTTAGTATAAAAAAAAACACAAAAAAAACTGTTCAAAGAAAACTACTGACCAATCACTGATTTCTGAAAGAAAAAAAAATTATATCCCTCCATTTTTGTGTACTTGTTCAATAAAATTGTTTCATTTTGTTCTAGACATTTTCTTCTATTCCTTGATAATATTTGCATTCTGAGAATTATCTGGGACACTTTATAGTACATTCTGCCAGCTCTATGACTGGGAATATAAAACCCCCAATTATATACAAGTAATTTTATTTGGTATCAATTTATGTGGAAATTAATTTCCACTGGTTTATGTTCAGAGTTAGCCAAATTCATTTTAGGAGCAAATGCAAGTATATTTGTTTGAATTGATTAATATGAAGAAGTGTTTAAACAAAGTGGGTAAACAAAGTTTCATGTTTCATCATTTGGTCAGATTTTGAAAACTGGTTTGGGCCAAGAAGTTTTCAACATCCTCTTGGACATGGATTTGTAATGAAAGAGGGGTTTTGCAAAAACTTAAATTCATGAAGATATCTTTAAAATGAGATGTTTGTTTCTACCTTTTCATATATTCTTAATGGATGCATTTTATATTTTCTTTTATTCTGCTATTTTATCTTGGTTGAATATTGTAGTAACAGGAAAAAGAAAACCCTGTTCAAAGTTGATACTAGATTATTACATATTTAGTAGTCATAGATAGAAATTTGATATTATTTGTAATTCTTAGAAAAAGTCCAAATTTTGTGAATAATTTCCATTTTAAAGTTGTCTCACAAGATTATCAGCATTTCTAAAAATCTGTTTTTCCTATTTAGCTAATTCAGTAACTATAATTCCTTCATGTTTATATTTTGTTTATTCATTTTATCCTTTTTTGTTGTTGTTACAAACACATATAAAAAAGTATTGACTATAAGTCTGTTTCATTAAACACATTTTCCCAAATGAGCATTGCAGTTATTTTCAAATTTTGGGGTATGCTTTTGGTTCTTCATTCAAAATCATCTATTTGCAAATAGATTTATAAATGTGTAAAGTAATGTTTTTTTATGTTGCATTAACAAAAATTGCCTCCTTAAAAGGAAGATAGGGTGGAAACATCTGTTGCCTAGAATTTAGTTATAAACATCTATTCCCTTTTCAGTTTTCAATTTCATCTTTACTATCAAGTGTATTGAAGAGTGTTTATCTCTCTCAAAAGAAGAATGAATTGTATTCATTTAAGTTGCATGTTGGTTTGCTTTCTCTTATGATTGTTCTGAATAGTCCAAAATCTTTTGTAATCTAAATGCCAAGAAATAATCTAGCATAATGAAAGCAGCTTTATTTTTTAACAATCTTAAAATTGGCACTTGAATGCATTTTCTTTATTGAAATATGCAGCAGCAAATTTATTGCTTCACAGTAAAAATACAACGAAATATGAAATTTTTTTTGTTTTTTATATTACAAAGAAACATTTGTTTACATTGAAAATGTTCACATTGGCTCATTCGCATACTTTTATATTAAATTTTTCAACCAAATAAAAAAAAAGTAAAGCAAAGTGCACTATATTTTATGAAATCCTAACTTTATATGCAAGAGTTATGTTTATATGCATGAACTTGTTTTCCTGGAATAAGTCAAAATCTATTATGAAAGAACTAACAAACATGAAAATTCTATCTTCTCATATTCACTTGTCTTTATTTAATAACTGCTACATCTCCTTAAGTTTGTAGAAAATATATTCATTATGCATCATAAATATCTTTGTCGAAGTTTCTGTCACTGCTGTAATTAATGGAGACTAAAAACCACAAAATATCTGTTATCTTTATAATTTGTTTTGAATAATAATAATAATTCATTATGAGGTTTCAAAATTCATAGATTCAATAACTCTACATTTTCTATGGAATCTCTAATGGCCCTGGAACCATGAATAACTTCCTGTACATTTCTACTTAAGATTGTTGAATGCATTCACGCTGTCTGACTTGATAGTAGAAGAGAGATGAATAAATGGACATTAAATCTCTAACACCAGTTCTTACCGTGCTGTTTGATGTTTGTAGTGTGATGATGGTAGGAGACATGGGTCGGTTGTTACACATCATTGTCTTGTCAAATACTTGCCAACTATTTCTTTTGGGATAGATGGGGACTGACCACAACACACTTTTTTTTTTAAAAACTTATTTTAGAGAATATACTTAATATATACATACAGTCACTCATTAAAAGGAAAAAAATGTTCATTCTTTTCTGTGTCTAACATGAAGAGAAGTATACACTTACAATAATATAAAGTACTATGAGCTACATCTCCTATACTGTAAAAAGAAAAAAATATATATGATCTCTTTCTTGCACATGCACACACACAGAGGAGAACTGATTTTTTTGTCTATAATGCTCACTCACTGGAAGAGCAGAGTATTAAGAGCAACACATGAGAACTATTGTGCTTCAGAATGTGTGTACATCTGAATATTCTTGTACATTTATGCCATTTAACTTGTTGCATTGTTTGATCTATGTATAAATCATTGTTAGTTAAAATATCAAGTGAATGATAGATATTTTTCTGTGAACACAGCCATCATGTCTTTCTTTTTATATTGTTTGTATTGAAAGATAGGAAATAAAATTTGATGCTATATGAAGTTAATTTTTATTTGATTAGATTATCATCTATAATATAAACATGGATTGGCCTTCTGTCATCCACCTTTTCTCTTTTATGTTCGTTTTGTATAGAAATCTAAAGGAATAAAAATAATTCAAAACAAAAAAATTAGGAAAACACACACACACACACACACACACAAATAAAGTGTCATTGCAAAGGTGGGGAAAAAGACAAACTGCAGTTCATATTTAATAACTTCTTATTTAGGAATCATGTTTTTCTTTATATGAAAGGTTTATCATATTCATAATGAAAATATTTTATGTGCTATTTTTTTTTTTTAAATCTATATGGAATATGTTTGTTCTGAGACCAAAGTTGTCTCTAATACTATTTGGCATCATCAATCAAACATTTAATATTTTGTCTGTGATTTACAGCATTACTTATATATATATATATATATATATATATATATATATATATATATATATATTATAATTTGTTCTTCAAGCAAAAAAGCCTCAGTTATGTATCCAATGCTTCTAACGACCTTGTTCCCTCAGTGAAATAAGAATTGAAGAGTTTTATCAACTAATATTCTTATCTGTTAAGAAACAGAACATTAGAATCTATTTTGCCATACCAAGTTGAGGACATTCTCATAGTGGGACAGCTTCATTTCGGAGTTACTTGTCAAATTAGCAATATCTACAGGGAATATATTAGATTATCTTCATACACTGGAATATTTTCCATTTTAATTTTTCACATAAACACACATTTATTGGCATATTCAGTAAAAAAATTTTGCTACCCCAGTCTGTCAATGTAAAATCTTCACTTAATGTTCCTTTTAAGATGTTTAATAAATCTATTAACTTTTGGAGATTTTTTTTTTAATCCTTTATAATTGTAATGTTATTTTTGTTTTGTTTAACCTTTCCTCCTAAAGATCAAAATTATCATTTATGTATAAAAAAATAAAAAGAATCAGAAAGATTTATGAAGATAGCCTGCTCTATGTAATGATTAATTTTTACTTCATGAATTTTTTATTTTTATTTTTTACAGAATAAGTCTGAAGCAGCCAACAAAGATGGAGAACGTGATCGTAACAGAGATCGCCGCAGCGACCGTGAACTCCAGAGGAGTAGTGGTAAGCCACCACTGGCACTGGCACACAGAGTTGCTTCTGCTCCTGGAGCTTTGGGTAGGCGTTAGGCACAGCAGCTTTCACTGCTTCATTTCATCCCCACTTCCCCCAACTAACCCAATCCCATCTTTCACTATCACCAACCCACTCATGTTCTCCCTCCCATTTCACTATGCTTTGTTGTGTTTTCAATCTTTGTTGCATTTATACTGGACTTGAGAAGATATGCTTATAGATTGGATTTTTCTTGAGCATGTTTTACTCTATGAAAAATGTGCTTTTAATAGTTTAATAATAGCATAGATAAGGGAACTCTTTATAAATGTTGAATTTGTTTATTTTTTAATTTTTATAAAAATCTTTCCCAATATGCTTCCCTTATCTTCCACAAGACTCATATTACCTTAACTGATTGTTTTCATTCAAAGTCAAGATAACTCAAGTCCTTCTAATATAGAATTCAGTTTTAATCTAACTTAATCTATATCAGATTAAATTTCTGCCCAACTCTACTGATACTTTACATCTGTAGCATATGATCCCATCTAATATGACCACTTCTACTGGTAAGAAACAACCACTCCTTTATTAATTTTTTTTTAAAAAAGAAGGAAACCTTGACCGCATAAACATCTATCTTTACCTGTTTCATGTTTATTATTAATGTTCATTTCATTTCAAGCAACCAATAAATATTGCATTTCTGAAATGGGAGCCAATTGCATTTGATCACTTTGAAAAGAGAACAACTTCAAGATGAAGAAAAATGCTTTCTCTTTATGAATCAATGATTTTTTTAAAAGTAATTGTCAACTTTTCTCAACTGAAAAAAAAAATTGTTTGTTATTAGTGATCACTGAAAAAATATATTTATATCTGAAATAAAATGTAATTACTAAATGAAATGAAATAAATGTAAAATTCAAACCAAAGAAGATTAAAAGAACTATGATTCCATATCTTTAAAAAAAAAAGTTTTATTTTTACTTTTTCACGAAGTTCAGTGTGTTTTTAAAGTTGAGGCTAAACTGAAAACATTCCCTGATGTACTATTTCACAGGACAATCTTTTGGGATGCTTCAGATCCTATATTGTGTCAGCTTCTCTCTTAGATTTCTTCAAGAATAGAGCTTCCAAAGCTGCCTATTTCATCTCAGAATGGATCCTCTCAGGCACGGACAATTTTAAGATATATATGTTGATAAAGCCAAATGATGTATTCTCTCTTGGAAACTGTAACTGAATTCTGTTCAGCAAAGTTGCAGTTTAAACCACAGGTGGATTCTATGGGTGTTGAATAAACACAGTTGTGCCCTGGGCAGGCGTCAGCAGCAGGGATTAGCTAGCTCCTGAGCATACTTGGATACATGTGACCAACCGTTATATATAATATATACACAAACACTGTTTGAAATAGCAATTTTTGGTTGATCATTAAAGCTAAAACAATTTTGTGCCTAAGAATGCAGTGATGCTGAAATGATAGGTTAAATAAGTATTATTGAATTAATATTTACTTGACCTAGAAAACCATTTATCCAGTAAGGCTTTGAAAGCCATGTAGCCAGAAAATTAATGATGTATTGTACTTAAAGCATTGTGAAGTTATTAGCATAGAGAAATAAATGTAGAATATTACCCTTTTAGAACTTCATGAAAATGGATATATTAGCAAATTTTGGAAATATGGAATTTTTTTTCTCTTTCAATACACTTGATAGATTATTGAAAGTGAACAGTTTGCATAAGAGAATGCAGCAGAATGTCAATTAAAGAAAGGTTTGATTGTTTTATCCCTTGCTCATTAGTGTCAAATGATTCAATCACATTTAATCTTTCTTATCACAATGATTTAGAGATTTTTTTCAGGTTGATAGGTTCCTCCTTTTTACTTAAAGTTGTAAACTACTTTTATTTATCTCTTGATATTTTTCTGTCTCCCATTCTAGCAGCTTCATCTTTTTGCTTTTATGTTGCTAGCAATTGACAACTCACACACTAATCAATTAAAGTGCAGTGCCAAGTTTTGCTTGAACAAAAAATAAGATACATATTTCTTTTTTTATTTCAATTTTATGTTTGAGTGTAAATAATAAATTAATTTATGTGTCTTTGAAATATGTAAAAGAATTGATATTTTCAATTAACTATATTACTAGCATTTTGTTTGTTCAGATTGAACTCTCAACTTTGAATTTGAGCATTCACACTATCTTCTATATTTATTATTATTTGGTATGTTCAATTAAAGTTATTTTTTCTAATTTTTCACCCAATACAAGACCCAAGAGCCACTCAAAGTAGAGGGTTACTGAATAAGGTGGTTGCAGGAACATCAGAGGAGTGGATAAGAAGAGCAACTCATGAAAATATGTAGGAAAGATAACAGTTGATCCTAGACTTGAAGAGATTAGAATTGTAGTGATTGAAGATGCATCTGCTCGGGAGTCTGTTCCACAAAGCAATGGCTCTTGGGAATTTGGAATACAAAGGGAATGAGATGATTTATCCCAGTTTTTGTGGCATGGCCGGTTTTAGCTATGAAGGTCTGAATTGGTGGAACTAAAGAATGTAGCTTGTCAGAACATGTGCCATGGAAATAGTGATAGAGTATTGAAAGGCTTGTGATGTTTTGTTTGGAAAGAGGTAGTATAGTGGAAAATACTTCATCATCCACAAGGCTGCATAGGCACTTTTGACTTCTATCAGGTCGTCCCATAAGTTCTGTCCGAATTTTGAATAAAGAAAACAAGTGACCAAATGTTACATTTAATTACAGATTCAATCAACAATGTATTTTCCCTGATTATCTATGATGCCTTCCATCTATTAACAAGCTTACTAATTCCATTAATGTAAAATTCTTTTGGCTTTGATTCGAAGAACTCACAAATGTCAGTTTTAACCACTTCCTGTGTTACAAAAGCTGTTTCTTCCGAATGATTCTGTAAGCTACAAAACAAATGGTAGTCTGAAGGAGCAAGGTCGGGAGAATAAGATGGATGAGGAATTTTCTCCCAACCAAGTTCTTCGATCTTTTGTGACGTGATTCTTGCTGTGTGTGGTCGCGCATTGTCCTGATGAAACATCACCAGTTTTCGATTCACTAGAGCAGCTCTTTTTTTCCTCAAAGCTTGGTTCAAACGCTCTAATTGCTGACAGTATATTTGAGCATTAATTGTTGCATTAGGTGGTAAGAATTCAAAGTGGATTATTCCTTGGCAATCCCACCAGATTGAAAGAAGAACCTTTTGCCCATGAAGTTCCCTTCTCGGCTGTGGCTGGGGTCCTTCCCTTTTACCAAGCCACTGTCTACGACGCTTAACATTTCGATAAAAGATCCATTTTTCGTTGCCAGTCACAAGTCTATCCAAAAAAGGTGAAACAAGTTGGCGAGAATGGAGAGAAGAGCAGATGTCAACTCTGGATTTGAGGTTGTTTTCAGACAATTCATGAGGCACCCATTTTCCAAGTTGTTGAAGATGACGATGAACAGTTGTATGGTTTGAACTGAGAACCACTGCCAATTCCTCAACTGGTAAAGCAGGATTTTCTTCAAGGGCTGCTTCAAGAAGCTTTTCATCAAACTCACTGGACGTCTGGTTCGATCTTCATCTTCAACGGTGAAATCTCCACCTCTGAATTTTGCAAACCATCTTCTGCAAGTTCTTTCATTCACACATTCATCTCCATAAACTGAGTGAATGTTTCTAGCCACTTCGGCTGCTGAGTTTCCTTTCTTGAACTCATAAAGCATTATGTACCTCAAATGATTCTTGGGTACTTCCATGTTAGTAGGGTTTTAATCAAACAAAATTTAATTTTATTGTTCTCTGAAATAAAATTTGATCAGTTTAAATGCATCTAAAACATAAAAATAATGTTCAGCTCCATTAGACATTATAAAATACTCTTTAAATTTCATTCATTTTAACAAAAAGTTAAAATTCGGACAGAACTTATGGGATGATAAATAGGTATGTTCAACCCAGATATGTCAGCACCACATTTTTGGTTTGATCTGGCTCAGATAGAACATAGCAGGAGTCAAGTACTTTCTGGAGCAGTACAAGGAACTGACCATTTTCCTAGTAGCTTTATATCTTTAGCAATGGATTATATATATATATATATATATATATATATATATATATATAAAAAAAAGTTCCACTTAAATGTTTGGAGTGAACTTTAGTTTCAGTAGGTATTCACACCAAGGAGCCTCCTTGAGAGAACAACAGTTCATCATGATAGGCAAAAATTCAATCTCTTCTTGGTGATGATGAAATGTTTGGTTTTGGTGTTATTGAATGTAATAATTCAGTTTTTCCCTATTGAGCTATGAGAGATTATCTTTTAGTTTTTGAGCATCTAGATTTTTGGAAGTTCACCCATACACTTTATATCAGATATTTACTAAGGATCAGAGTACGTTTTGAGTTAGATCATTAATATAAAGCAGAATGAGAGTAGAGTTGATAATTGAAGTATAAATAGAAATGGGTTTTATATTTATAAAATTGTTTTGGTCACTAGACCTCATGTATAGTTTTATATTGCATGTAATTTTTGGGTAGTTGATCCATAAATTTACGTGACCAGATGTTTAAAAGCATTTCGCAGATTCAAAAGAGATCATTTATTTTATTGCAGTTAGATTGGTTTAAAATGGGATGATGGAAATGAGGATTTATGTTATTTTTTTTAATTCAGATTAATTTGCTATTTGAGTTACAAGAATATTCCTTTTGAAAAATTTATAGGTCTGTTTATATCAAAGTATTATAATCATCAAAATAGGTTTATTTTTAGTCTTACTCTTTATTTTATTCATTATATAATAATTTTCTTAACATTTTTATTGGAATCTCTTATTCTATTAATATTTGTATTAACCACTTGAAATAATTCTTTAATGATTTATCAGCTAATTTAAAAAAATAAGTTAAGCATTTAACTTTATTTAATCTTAATGTCTGTTCTTTGCACAAAGCAAATCATTAAAAAAAAAAAAACATCAAAAATATTGCCATGATAATTAGCATAAAGGGAAAATTTTTAATCCATGGGGCATTTGGAGATATACTTTAAAAAATGATTTAGTAAAAATCCTGGGAATAAACCATTTAAAACCAATCATTTAATTTTTGGCATCACAATTTTAGTTTTCTAATTATGGTAAAAATAAATGTGTTGCATGTATTTGAGATTTGCTAAAATTACCAGAAACTTTTGCAGGCAAGTTTGTTATATGCATAAGGAAAGAAGAAGAAGAAAAAAAAAACAAAAAAAACAGATGGAAGCACAAACATGTTTCATTTTGGCTTTAGATTACCTTTTGGCTCAATTTGCATCTTGTTTACTTGCCAACAACTCCAAATACCATTAAATTTTGATTTGGAAATTATGCTTGTCATATCAGGTGATCTGAAAAAGGCTGAAAGATAGATTATTATAACTTACAAATGAGCATGCAGTCTGAATGAATAAATTATACTTTTTATAATGAATCTAAATGCCACCTTATATATTTCTAAATATTTTTTTTATAAAATCATTTTTCTCATTTAGCAAATTGATATCTTTGTGTTATACTATTTGAACATTGTAATTTCAATGTTCCTGGTTACCATGTCTACATATCTTAGGTTTGTTTTATCATTTTACATTTTGTTTACTCTATAAATTAGTGTGTTCAAAAACTCAATTTTTGTAAATGCTAAAAATGTAATGCAGTGGAGGATTAAACTGGTAGATTACCTGAAACCTTCTATATTCATGCAAAAATATATTGATTTACCTTCAATTTTTTAATTTTTTATTTCATCCATAAAAATTGCCTTGCTGTTTTTTATGTTTTTACATCATCATTATTCTAAATATATTTTTAAAAGAATTGTTTTGATTAGCTTAACTTAGTCCCAGTTACCCAGGTGCTTACCAACAAGTTAATATGCAGAGAGGAAATTGATTTTTCTTTAGCTCACAATTTTTGATTTGCACTGAGCATGGATTCTGTAAACTGTCACAGATTTGAAGCTATATAAAAGTGAGGACAGGTTTCTATTCATTACTCTTACAAAATTGATAATCTAAAGAAAATTATTGTAAGCGTTTTCCTCTTTATAATGGAATCTAGACTATTTGGGTAACTTGACTAGGTTTGATTGGCAATTATTTGTTCCTCTGTGCCAGGCATTAAAAATATAATGGGAGTGGACAAAAAATATCTTAATATGTCTAAAAATTGACCAACATATGTCAGAAATGAATGGCTTCAATCTGTCAAATAAAATGATTCCCCCCACCCAAAATGAAATTTTTATTAAGTTACAAAAGTTTTTTTTTGTTATTTTTTAAAAATTGTTTTTACATATTTTTACATGCTCTTTCAATCTGCTCCTTGAAGAATCTATCTTATGTTAGTTTGCATAAAAAATGTATTTGAAATATTTCTTTCTTGCTTCTCTGAGGATGTTAAATAACATTGTTTTGTTAACATTAAATTTATGATCATTTGAGAATAACAAATACTATAAGTAAATCTAGTATATTTGGTACATGGCTGTTCTTAGTATTTTGTTACTAAGTATAGTTAGACTAAAGTATATCACTAGACAGTAAAATATATCCTTTGTGCAGATGATTAGTTGTATTAGATGATTGAAAAACTCAATGATTTTTTTATTAAATACAAGTTTAGGAAAACATGATATTGAAAATACCGACATCTTGTTTTCATTCGCTCACATTTTAATTTTAAATATGAAAACCATTTTCAACAACTTAGTAGTTTCCTTTACAAATCGAGACTTCATCAGATTAATGCAGTGAATATTGTTGTCACATCTGGTCTAGTGCTTTTGCTACATACTTAAAGATTCTTGATAAAATACAAAGAATCTGCAATATTATTGGTCCAGACCTGGTATCGCATTTTCAGTCACTTTCCTACTGCTATAACGTAACCTCTCTGCCTTTTCTATAAATATTTTCATGGTAATTATTCTGATGAACTTTCATCTTTGGTACCTTGATTTTGTCACATCTGCTACATTGATTCTAGATAAAATACAAAGTGTCTGCAAGGTTATTGGTTCTGACCTGGCAACTAAACTTAAGTCACATTTCCACTGCTGTAATATAGCTGTGCCTTTTCTATAAATATTTTCATGGTAATTGTCCTGATGATCTTTCCTCTTTGGTACATAGACTTTATAAATTTGAGTGCAGTACTAGATTGGCAGAAAAGTTTCATTATTTTACAGTTGAAATGGCTAGTTGTAACTGTAAGTTTTATTTCTTTTACACTTCTCACTTTTGAAACTCTCTTCTTTTACTTGCTTTCCAGTTAACTTGAGCTTGAAAAATTTAAATGCAATGTTAATGGTTATGTCTTTTTCTTGTTTTGTTTTTTGTTCTTTTTTTATTTTTTTGGTTCTCGCTCTTTAATAATGTTTTGTTTTTCTCATATTCTTTCACATTCAGTAATCCCCATCCATGTGTTTTAATGGCATTATTGCCTTGGTTTGGATGAAATGAGTAAAAAAATATTTGATAATGTTGATAGTTATTTTTACTTCAGTGTCCTTTTTAGTTGTTTTTAATGGAATACAAATAAGACAAAAATCAATTCTTTTTACCATTTTTAACGTTAGATTATTAAACTTTCATTAATGAAACCAAGATAAAGATAGTATTACTCTGATTTTTAGCAACTTAGTATATATGTACTGGTGGCCAAAATGATGGCTGGTTCAATATTTGTCTTGTCTAATATTTGAATCTTCTTTCCCTCTCTAAAAAGAGGGACACAGTTGCATAGATGGTACATTGACTCCATTCAGCTTTATTGCTCTCTCTCACCACATACACACACACACACACACACATATATATATATATATATATATATAATCATTTGTGTGTCTTATTCTAACCTAATGCCAAAAATGTATTCTCTCATTAATCTTTTGCTTTTTTTTATCTCTTTTTGCCCTTCATTATTTCTCTGTTTTATGAATGCATATAAGATATTGTAAACATATTCTGCTCTTTGAATTCTCTGCAGACATTAGTGGTCTGAACCAAATTTGCCATTGCTAAGATCTCTTATTTCCCTATCACTGTACAAAAAAAATAATAGTAGTTTTGATTGGGAATGCCTGCAGGTATCTTATTCTCGTTTGGTCTTTTTACTCTCATTTGCTATACATACCCACTGCACTGAATTTCATTAACAAACAGTCTTTTTCAATTCATTAAACTTGGATGAAATTTCATTGGTAGTTGATCTTTGCTTTCCTGCCTGCAGCTAATGCTAATTAATCTACTCAAGATGCCACATCATGCAGGGATCTACTTTGCTTTTCTTTATCTTTATTTTTTCTGATTTCAGTTTTCATCTTAAGAATTTTTTCTCTCTTAAAGATGAAAACTCTTTTTTTCTTTTCTCGTTGAATCTGAGTTGTTCATAATCATATTCTTCCTTTTGCTCCAACTGACAATACTGTCAAGATTGAAGCAGCAAGTTTGTGTGAGTGGGTGGTTAGTTCTTTTTAGTTGGCATCTGTAATTCAATTGCTTCCATTCTCTACCTACATGTTTTAGATTGGCAGTTTATTAGTTTGGTTGGTAGGTAGTAAGTAAATGGTGGTAAAGGTGAAGATGATTGTAAAATGTACACTAAGAATATTATAGTTCTGCCTCAGTTGCCTTTCAAATTAAACTCGCTCTACAGTGGCTGATAGCATCTCTCTTGATTGTCTTCCTTTTCTATTTTCCCTGTTTGTTCTTTCAAATAGCATGAATAGTTTCTGATCGATTTGGGAGTCAGTTTTTTTGTAAATTTCAGAACAAGTTTTCATTTGCAACTGACAAGACATTTAAATTGAATTAGTCTGCTTCAAAATGCAAAAAATATAACTGAATATGCATGTGCCAATAAGGATACGACCTACCAATAAAAATGAATGATTAAGAAACAAGTTTAAATTGAATTTAATAAAGATGTTAATCAAAGTCAGAATGGCACTGATGGTACCACAAGTTTTAGACCATACTTGATAAGCAGAGTTTTGGCTCTGGAATGTTGTCTTTATATTCAGAAAGTACATACTATTAATATTGCTTTTAATATTCCAATTTACATAGTACAAAGAATTTTGGAATAACAATTGTTAATCAAATATGTGATGAAAGATAAAAGCAGAAAAAAAAAAGAAGAAAATTGCTGAAAGGCAAGAAAGAAGAAAAAAAACAACTCGATAAACTAAAGTCAAAAATGTGCAGAGAAAGCTGAATATTTTATTAAAGTGTATTCATTTTAGAAAATATATGCAAATTCCCATTCTTTGATTCTACTATGTTCCTGTTTATCATCGACATTCTAAACATTCTCATTGATTCTTAAATAATTGAATTATATTGCATGCTGGGTAAAAACCAATGCCAGGGTTTTGATTTGGTAAATTTACCATCTTTTTCATGTTTTCATTCTTTTTAATTTGGAGAGGGGTGTTTGCTGTCTCTGTATGGATATTTTGAGAGTAAAGCTGAGGATGAATCATAAATGCTTGTTGCCAACCTTATTTAGGAACAGGAAATTTGAATTTATATTGCTTGATTCCCAAGTGCATCTAGAGCAGAACTCAACTTTTCCCCCCTACATTTTTATATTAACATTTTAGTTGTTAAGTTGGCTCGGAATCATGTTTTCTCTGAAACTCCATTGCATCTTTTAAAATCTTTATATTAAAATCACATCCTATTTGTTGACAAAGGAAAAATCAGGAAAAAAACATGCATATTTCTCAAAGTTATTCTCAAGTTTCTGGCAATGCATTATTCAAAATTATTCACCATACTTAATATTTTTTCAAAGAAAAAAAAGTATCAATGTTTGTATTTTTCAATTCATTTGCATACATTACAGGAGTTGACAAATTTGCCGAAACTTACTTTGCCAAAGCTTGATTTTGTTACAGATGGAATAAATTACATCAGAATTTATTGATCATTTTGAAGATAAATTAGTTCTTTTTATTAATTTAGTATAATTCAGATTTAAAACACACTTTTAATCATGCAGAATCAATATTTTTCAAAATTAACTTCATATTAGATTTTATAATAAAATATTGTTAATTATGCTTTCCTGCCAAAGGGCTTTTAATTGCTATGAAAATTGCAAATGTACTCAGGTTTCAATTTGCTAATTTTGACGTTTCAAAACAGATTTTTATCTAAGTTTGCTTGGATTGAATGTAATGTTTCAGATTTACTATTCTGAGTGTAATTTACTTTTAATTGTATTATTTTTTAATGATTTGTTAGAAGAAAATAGATAACTTCTGCTTAAAACATTACTGTCATTGATTATCTTAACTATAATAGTAATATTGATTTATTAAAATATTTGTAGTTACTTCATAACTACAAATATTTTTGCTTACTAGAACTAATAACTTAATGGAGATTCTTTTTTGTTTTGGAGTAAGTTTGTTTTTTTTTTTTTTTGTCAGTGAGTGGTAAATAACCAAACCTAAAAATGGAAGTGCAACTTTTCAAAAAAACAAAAAACATCTAAGTAAATTCTACGGCTACTCAGTTTACATATGCTTGAATGCAGTAAAGATATCATGAGTCATTATTTAAGTATTGTAGTTGACTTTTTTTTAATACTTTGGAAAATTGTTGGTTGATTCATTCAGTTCTTGCCCACAATTTTTTTTTTTTTTTTTTAGCAAATAGATTAAAATATTTTTTTATTTATTAGATGTTATTTGATGCCACAATTAGTAGTTCTTTATATGGATCAAACTTGGGAATATCTGAGAACTGTTTATAACTTGTTACTACTGTGAAGGCAGATGTTGTCTGTCTTTAGTGAATCAATACTTGTTAATTATATCTTGAAAATGATCAGATTTTTCAATGAGGAAGAGCTCAACAGAGAATCGATCTCACTACAATCTTTTTCTCATAGTTATAGTTACTCCTTAGTTGCAAAACACATTTGAGTCTAATGTTTACTTTTGTGACATTTGAGATGAGACATAAATGGAAAAATAAAATGGGTGAAAATAGCAGCCACAAGATTTCTACAGCATGTTTGGAATAGGCAACATTAAGAGATAAAAAACAAAAATGCCAAGAATTTATTTCAAGCTTATTGGTTGAAAGTTTTTTTTTGTTTATTTTAAACAATGCAAGCAATTCTTCTATAAAAAAATCAAAAAAAAAAAATCAATTTTTCTCTCTTTTGCAATTGCTTTTTCTGAATGAAACAATTTTCAAAAGTATATAAATAAAAATATAATCTATATTCTATAAAATCAATTTAAAAAACAAAACAAAACCTTAGATGTTATGTTTGGCACCATAAATAATGATAATGACCAAAACAATTTTAAATTATGCATCAAAGTCAAATATTTATTCCAAACAATTTAAAGCTGTACATTATCATATTTCATCTTAGATGAAATATTGATATTTTGGACCCCATCCTAGGAAGTTCTTGTTTTGCTTTTGTTTTCTTTACCTTGTTTGATCTTTGTTCTTTACAGTTGTTCAATCTCCTTAGATCTGCCCATGTATCATCATCAGAGATCAGGATTCTTCTTAAGATCCATTTGCTTGTGCATTAACCTGGCAACTATTGTTAAAATGAGAAACAAGTGATTGTTTGAGTTGGAGGGGAAACAGTTACCTCTTGCTGTAAGTGTGAAGTGAGAAAATGCACAGATGTTCTGTCCAAAGTGGACAATACCTCTGAGGTGGATGTTCATATAGTCTCTGCACAAGACTGGAAGTGTGGCATTTGTTTTATAAGAACTTTGTTTATCTCAAACAGTTTGTTCAAGAAGGAAAGAGTAGAAGAGCTGGATTAGTGCTTATGAATGCCAAGATGCAGATACCAAGATCGGAAAAGTGAGAGAAACAGTGTTCCCATAGATACAAAAAGAATTCCATAGTTTTCCTTGTTCATATTTTGGATAGTAGGGGAGAAACGGCTGATTAGAATTCTTAAAAGCTCACATGCCTTTAAATGACAACTCTTTTTTTTTTTTTTCTTTTTTTATTATTTCTCTCCTCCCTTAACCACTCACAGTTGAGTGCAGACAAAACTGAGATAACAATGACAAAGATATTAACACTGACACTTTTTATTTTCTTTCTCTACTCCTTACCGTCTGCACAGAACACTTAAAAAAAAAAAAAACCCCAAAAAAACCTGGTAACACCTTGCATAGTTACATCACTATGGCAGTGAGTTGCATCAACATGATCTAGAGGTGTGGAAGGTGAGGATAATGTGCCCATGTGTATACAGGAAGGCTGTCTCTTCTGTAGATTATGCCTCACATTCATCACAGCCCTCATAAAGAATAGATTTTCACCTCATTGTTGCACTAAGGACACACATACTGCATAGATATAGAAGAGACAGGCAGAGATAACAAGATCAGAATGCTGTAAGCATATTGCATATGTTAAACTGAAGCTCTGCTGGTGGCTCTCTGCTTAGTCTTTGATTCTGAATTCTGTTTCCCTTCTCAAATGCCTGCTGGATGAAACTTGCTCTGCCTTAAGGCTGCTTCATCTTTACAGAGTCTGTCTATTAGGAAGTATATATATATATATATTACAAAGCAATCATTAAAAAGTATCCATATCTTTGTTGATAACTGGAATAATCGGTTTTCTTAGTTTTAAGGAAGTTAGCATTATACATAAGTAGTACAAACATCTACTCTATAATATTCTCTGAAATGATAGGTAGAACTGAATTCTTCTGTAAGATGTCTTGTATGCAAAGTGTCTCCAAGTTTACATCAGAAAATGAATATTCTATCTTGTGACAGAGCCCATGCTTGTAGTTGTAAATTTTATATTTCTTTTGTTGCATAGGCACCTATTTTGTAACATTCAAAGGAATGTTTCAAAATAAAATGTAAGTCATTTTTTAACAGAATATACAATGTAAAATGACTTGTTGCTTTTGTTGGAATTATTTTAAAAGTTGATTGAAAGAAGAAATATTTTGAAATAAATGAATTATTAAGCTTTATTATTATTATTATTATTAAGCCTCTATCAATCTCTAAAATTCTATCCTTTTGAATGTAAGAAGTGTATACAAATTATGAACACTCTCCTGCCTCCCCCTACCAGATGAATTGTAACCTGACAAATTTATTAAATGATGTATTAGTAGTATTCTTATATCGCTATATATCTGTGATTTAATCTTCATTGAAATTTTAAAATAATTAACAGGTATAAAAGGATTATAAACTCGTTTAATTTTTCAAATTATCTAAAATTTTATAAATAATCTTTTTCACATACAGGCGATTAAGGAAGTTTAAAAACTGAAAAGTAAATTTTATATAAGTTTCTCTTCATAGAGAATGTGTACTGTTTTTAATCCCATCCACTCGGAATTTTTAAAACATAATTCTCGGCTAAATAAAAATTTGAAAAAAATTACTTCAAGCCTTGAATTATATTTTTGGTTCTGTAATAAAGCTTTTTAAAATCTAGATGTAAATAATGACTATTTTTAATTATTGTATTTTTCAATCTTTTGCAAGCTAAGATTAAAAAGAAAAAAGTCTTTGTCACCTTTGCAAAATCATTTAGTTACTACAAAATTTAAATTTTTAACAGTATAAAAATTGTTAACATTGCAATTTTATACACATTGCTTATCCTTATTATTATTTTATATTGGAAAAGAATATGCTTTGCTATCTTTGTAAGTAATGAGTAATAAATTCTTATTGTTGTATGACTTTGCTTGAACCTAAAAGAAACTTTGGTGATGTGGCTTCTACTTAGAGTAGTGATTCTGAATATGGGGTGCACCCTACATTGTGGAGGAGAGATTTAAATATTTAGAAATTCAGTGAAAAGAGAGAAAAACATTCTGTAACTGAGTTATGTTAAGGCTTTACTGATTAATTCTAAAAATCTTCAGATGTATTCAGGGGTTTAACTTTTTAGTTGTTGTGGTGCAACATTGAGTAAAAGTGATAACAGTTAGGAATCACTGATTGCGAGCATCTACTTCTGCTGAGTCAAGCTTTACTCGTAAACACTATTTGCACTCTTGTCGATCCTGCTTGTATTCATTTCAAATAGAAATTCTGAATGCATCCACAATATGAGGTAAATAGCAAATATAACTGAAACTGTAATGATAGGCAATCAAATGAAGTGACTGAGCATTGTACAGTCACAAGTCAAATTTATAAATAAGAAGATGAAAATATTTCACTTGAACAGATTCAAATTTGTTTTAATAGTAGCAATGATAACTGATGCTGTACAAGACAAGTCTGTTTCTTTCAGAGGTTTATGTATGCTGTAAAACGGTTTTGGTGAAATTGTCATAATTAAAACAATTCGATAGTTTTAAATATTTTGATAGTCATTTATTTCATTGTCGTGTGACAGTAATAATATAGTTTTTATTAACAATAAAAAATTTTTTTTCATTTTTTCATAAAGCCATTATTAAAGAAAAAAAATCAAGTAACTTATTTGATTGTTTTTTATGGACAAAATGTAAAATATGAAAATTTGAATTTGTCAGATTTTTTAAAAAATATCAACATTGCTTACATTCCTTTATACATTGTTTACATCCCTTTACTCCCAAGCTGTAATCTAAATGTTTAAGTGATTACAACATTCCGGGCAGAAAATGGCTGTATTTGAATATTTAAGCAATTTAATTATGAATGCTATCAACAAGACTATGACTTATTTATAAAGATCACAGAAGACCAAAACAGAAATAAATTTGATTTTTAAAGCTGAATATCCAAATTAAATATCTCCATTAAGCAAGAACTGTTAAATAAGATGTGCTATTTGGTGCAATGATAAAATTGCATTTATTGGATATTACAGTTTTATATTATATTGATGCGCTCACACACACTTTAATATTCTCAGAGGTTTTAGCAGATATATACATAAATTTTGAGTTGTATATACTCATGTATATAAGTCATATAAAGGCATAAGGTAGCAGTATGTAAAGTGATTGTTGGTTGCACCACTGTACCTTATGTCATGTAAATGCCCAGTCCTGTGTCAGTTGTGCTCTGACATCTGCTTATGGCAAGGTGATATGAATTATTGGACTTTGAATGGGTCATGATCATGGATAGCAGATGGATGGGGACTTTTGGCATCCCTGGATCTATAATGGAATATTTGATCAAAGGCATTACTGTTCACCATAAACAGCACAATGACCAACCATAGGTCCTTGATGGTAATGATCAGGGGCATATGGCTAAAATTGTCTGTAGTAACAGGCAAGTGACATTGACTCAAATCAAATCCACCTTGAATTCAAGACATACCAGATACATTTCCATCAGATCAGTTCATTGTTTTTATCTTTCATGGAATATGGTAATAGAGGACACACCATTAATTATCCTGTTAACATCACAATACTGGATACATTTCACTTGTGTGCATGACATTACTAATTGGAAAACTGACAATACATTGTATGGTTCAATAAGTCACTGTTCCAGTTGTTTTAGATTATTAGTAGGGTTTTAAATCATAAGTCATAGATCCCATTTATCAACATGGTTCCATAATGGTGTGGCATAGATTAAGTCTACTAACTTGCCTAAATACATCATTGACTATTGACTGCTACATTGCACTGCTTTGGGAACATTTATGCCCATTCATGGATTCCATGTACCCCAACAATTCAAGCAGGATAATGCAGCATGTCATTGGACTCAAGTTGCTCAACATTGGCTTGTGAATTCTGATGATGAAGCTGCTACATTTCAGCCAACATGAAACCAATGAAGTACTTATGGACCATAGTGTAGAGGTTTATTCACGCACATGATCCCCCCTCCCCCTACTGCTTAAAATTATCAGGTAGCTGTGAACAGCTATCGAGACAGCATAGCTCAATATCCTTCCACAGGTTTTCTGGCCACTTGTGGAATTGGTGACACATTGAGCTGCTGAAGATGTGTAGGGGGTGTATTGGTTAGTGATATAGAATGAGAAATCAAAGAACCAAATTCAAATTCCAATTGGTTTCATTATGTTAGAAAATACCACTGGGAAAGGCATGAATCCATCCCCCAGCTATTGGTTAAATAGTAGGACTTGTATTTGGAAAAACCATTCTCCAAAATTAATACAATATTCACTTGCAAAAAGAATTATTCTTGCAATCCAAAATAGGTTTCAACTTTAAATAACTGACTCAGGGTTGATAAGCTGTAAAAAAAAAAAAAAAAAAAAAAATTAATTAATCAACAGTTAAGCAATGCTTTAGCAGGCTAGAAGTGTCTGATACTAAGCACCTATTCCATGAATTTTGGCACATCAGTGTATCAGCAAAATCACTTCTCCATTTAAACAATTTCAGAATGATTATTAATCTTGATTAATTTTTTTTGTGTTTCATCAACATTAAACATTGATAAAAATAAAAGCTGTCAGAAAAGATGTGGATAAATCATTTAGTAGTGAGAGATATAACTTCTTTACAAGGTTTTAATGTAATTTCTGTTAAGTTTAAAGCTCTTACTCTCCAATTAAAAAATAAAGAAATCAACTTATTCTTTGATAAATGAGAATAAACCAAATTTTATAATTCTAAACAGTTCTTTGAAATTATTATAAATTCCTTTTAAAATGTATTATTAAAAATTTTATGAATTATGAACATTATTTTCATCTATCTTTCCCATACATTTTCTGTTATTTTTAGCATACTGGCATCATTTGAGTTATTGACATATCTTGTTTGACAAGATAACTGTTATAACTCACTCCAAGTGGTTGTAATATTTTGTCTTCCTTCGGCTACTCACTGTGATGTCATTAGAATTCTCTCTGACTGACTCCAATGCACTTCTCCTAACTTACTTTGAGTCCTTTATTTAAGGCATCTTGGCTAGTGCATTTATGTTATTGGGGGTGTCTTATTTACTCCCTCCCCCAAACCTCCTTTGAGATTTTTTTTTCTTCACTAGTAAATATTTTATTTTATTTCTTAGTATTCACCCCCTCCACTTTCTGGCTATTTCGCCACGTATTGAACTTTGTATTTCTTTTGTTTTGGGTTACCCTCTTTTTTTTCTTTTTTAAAATTTTGTGTACATTTCCTTTTTCTGGTAATCCTACTTGTACGTTCAACAAGTTCTTGGGGTGATGGTACATCAAAAATATCATACAGTACTTGCATATGTTCTTCCTTTCTTGTGGGCTTTTCTTCAGTAAACTTTTTCTTTAACTGGCTCCAAAGCCTTTTGTGTTCCCATGTTTTCCTTTTACCATATATATCATTTTTCCAATTCATGACCTTATTACTCCATCTTCTCATATTTCTTTTCCATTTTCATATACTCTGAAAAATACTTTTGCCAATTTAAAAAATAAAAATAAAATTGTCCTTTTTGTTATATGTTCTCATTCTTTTTTTTGACCTGGTTGAACACCAATTTAATTTTTCTTGTGAACATCAATTCTGCTGGTGACATGCCATTCAGTGTATTGGGATTTGGTGTTATCCGGTATACCCTCAAGTATTTTTGTAGTGCCTCTTTGCTCACTTTTTCATTACTTGCTTTTTTCAAAGCACTCTTAAAAGTACCCATAAACTGTTCAGCTTGTCTATTTGACTTTGGGTGATACAGCAGGGTAGTAATATGTTCAATCGAGTACATTTTACAAAATCCCTTCAATTTTTAAGCAGTGAATTGTGTACTGTTATCATATCTTGCAAACAGTTTGTGCAAAAAAAAAATTCACTGTAACAGTGGGAGTTGGTTTTTTGCACTTACAAATTTCAGGCCACTTAGTAAAGCTATCTACTATCACAAGGTAATGTGATCTATTTATTGGACCTGTGAAATCTGTGCAGTCTTGACCATGGAGTATCTGTCTTTGGCCAAGGTTGTAATTTTGTGGTAGGTGATTTTGTTGTCAGAGCATAACTTCTGCAGGCTTTTACAAATTTTTCAATGTCTTGATCCATTTTGGTCCAGTACACATAGCTTCTCATAAGAGATTTCATTCTTGAAACTCCTGGATGTCCACATGAAATTCATTCAATATCTACTTTTGTAATATGATAGTTATTACTACTCTTTGTGCAAATGTCAGTACTCTACCATATAGCAAGTAAACGTTCAAGTCTGGATTGTCTTCTAACAACCGTCTATCTTTCTTTTATTAGTTTTTATTTTTTTTTCAAAATAAACATGTCTTGTTATGCTTTTTTATTTCTTCCAGGGTAACTGGTAGTTTGTGTACTACATTGCATAATATATTTTTAATTTCTATTTCATTCTTTAAGTCTGCAATATCAGTGTCCTCAAATAGTTCAGTAATTTTTGGTATCAATCTTGATAAACCATCTGCATGTCCTAATTTTTTGGATGGTTGATATTCCATCCTGAAATTGTAATTTAATAAGATGGTATCCCAGTGTCGTATTCGCTGTATGAGTAGGAATTCCTTTTTTCAAACCAGAAATTGATAATAGAGATCTGTGACCCATCTGTAAACAAAAACTCCTGTGTATAAATTTTGTGAAATTTTTTCACTGCAAATATTGCTAATGCCTCCTTTTCGATCTGGCTGTAGTTTTTTCTGTTGGTCGTAGTGAACATGAAGCATGTGCGACAGCTTTCATGTTACCATCATATTTATATAGAATTACTGCTCCTATACTATAGTCACTAGCATCTGAAGCCAATATGATTTCTGCTTTTGGATCATGGTATGCCAATGATAAGTTTGATGTTAATATTTTCTTGATTTCTTCAAACGCTTTCTGACACTTATCAGTCCAGTTCCACTTTATGCCTTTTCTAAGCAAATAATTCTGTGGAGGTTTAAAATTCTGTATATTAGGTATATAGATTTGATAATCGTTTACTAGTCTCAGAAATGCTTGTAACCTAGTAATGTTTGTTGGAGGAGACCTATTCTTAATTACACTTACCGTTGATGGATCTGGTTAATAACTATTTTTGTCAATGATTTGTCATAGGTACTTGATTTTAGCCAAAAACTATTCACACTTTTCCTCACTGAGTTTAAACCCATATTCTCATATTTTTTCAAAATTCTTTCCACATGCTTAGATACACTTTTAATTAATATATCATCCAGATAAGCAACTGTGAAATCACAATCTGCGAGCGTATAATCCATAGCTTGTTGAAATATAGCTGGAGCCATTTTTATCCTGAAAGGAAGCCTATTGAACTTATACAATCACTTGTGCATATTTATAATTATTAACTCTGAACATTCTTCTTCAACTTGTATTTGCAAATATGCTTCAGAAAGATCCAGCTTCGAAAAAATCTTTCCATTGTTTAAATTTGTGAAAACTTCCCCTGGACTTGGTAATGTTATGGGATTCTAAACATTTGCTTAATGTTATTGAAAAATCAGCACAAACACAAATTTTATTATTTTTTTCTTGCTGGTGCTGCCCATTTTGAATGGTCAATCTTTTCAATTACACCTATTTTTTCAAGTCTGTCTAATTATTTATTGACTTGATCTAATGCTGCAAACGGTACACTACATTTCAGTTTAAACACTGATGTCAACCCTTTTTTAACTTGAAATTTCACTTTGACTTTGGAAGACCGACCCAACTCATCTGACAGAACATCTGGAAAACATTTTTTCAATTCTTCCTTTAAATTTTCATGTTTTTTTTAAACTGGTTGCTTGTCCACTTACATTTTTGCAGTAAATATTTATAGGTAAATCCTACAACTGAATAAGTTTGTAGTATTTTTTTTAACACACAAGCCTTAGCTTTTACAGACTTGTTAGAAAATGAAATGTTACAAGTCATTTCACCAATAAAAAATAATTTTGTATCTGCTACAGCAGGTGTGATTTTCAAAGTTCTTTTTGATATAGGTTTTCTGTTTGCTTTCCATGTGGCTTCATTGATTGTGATATCACTACCAGTGTCTAGTTGCATTTTTATATCCACATTATTAATTTTCACATACACACAAATTTTCTTTGGTTTTCTGTAATTATTTTTTTGCATCGATAGGCTGTGTACAAATTTGTTTTCTGTAAGAACTTTTCCTTGCTTTAGTTTTACAATGTGACTCTTTATGTCCTACTTTTCCACACTTGTAGCACTTTGAATTCTTAAAGGGACAGTTGACTCCGATATGTAAATTCCTACATCTGAAACATGGTTTAATTTTTCTTTTTTCAAATTTTTTCTTTAGCTTGTACGTATGTGCATTCCTTTTCTTCAATTTCTCCATATCGGGTCTCAGATTTAGGATTCTTTGACATTCGTCCAATATTTCTTGTGTTAGTTTTTGATTCTGTTCAAGTTTTGTTAGAATTCTAGCATGTATTTCTGCATCTTAACCCTTTTGGACATATCTAGAATCAGTTCATTTAATTTGAATCTTCCCCACTCCTTGTTAACAATTCCAGCATATGTGACAAAATTTTTCTTTTTTTGTCAGATTCATACATTTCCAATATTTTTAGCGAGAAAGGTTTGCTATTCACTATGAATAACAAACCTTTCTCACTAAAAAGTTTAGTCAGAATATTTACTGTTTCATTAAAGAAAATTTATCTGGGGGGGGGGGTACAAAATTACAGTATTTTTCATGTTCTATGGTGCTAACTTTCTCAACAAAAGTCTTGTTTTTTTTCTTGTCTTCCCAGTCACATTATTTTTCTCTGAAAATTTGCTCATATCTTCTAAAATAAGCAGAAAAGGTAATTCCATCATCTGAATTTTATGTGGATTCAGTAATGGCATTTGCCACCATGTTGAGAGTAAAAGGATTTGGGGAATTTTTCATTTTCTTCCATATTATTTCAATTAAATTTTGTTGTTTCTGGAGTTCCAACAACTGTTGCATTTTTACCACTTGGTCTAATAATTTTTCCATATTTGAAGAATATCTGTTTTTTTTCCCCTCTTTTTCTTTCTTTACATACACACCAAAGAAAAACTTAAACCAACCTACTTCTAATTTCTTGACATCACTGTTATGTGCACCAAAGCAAACAGTACTTTTTCCTACTCTGTATTAGTTTCGATTCCTCATCACCACTGTTATAACTCCCTCCAAGCAGTTATAATATTATATTTTGCTTAGGCTACTTGCTGTGACGTCATTAGAATTTTCTCTGACTGACTCCAATGGACTCCTCCTGGCTCACTTTGAGTTTCTTGCCTAGTTCATTTGTGTTACTGGGGGTATCTTATTTACTCCACAACAATAACATTTCCTTTAACATGTTAATAATAGTAAATTAGATGCTGATATTTTCAAGTTAATAAAATTGGCTGCCATATAATTTTATATATAGTCACATTTTCTTCACTGATTAATTTTAAATTAGCACTTTCAATAGATGCAATGCATCTATAAAGCATATTGCATAACAGTAACTGATGCAGTTTCTTTGTTTTTGGTTGCATAATTTTGCTTAAATTAGCATTGTGCATTCTGTTCATTTAATTTATTAAACCAACTCATCACTATTTGTCTATTCCTTGCTTTTACTTTTGAGCACATCTTAAGGTGTCTGGTTTCTTTGTGTTTGTCATGTCCTCAGGCAATAATATTTAGTTAAGAAAAAATCTTTCTTCTCTAATGTGCGAATTTGTAATCTTTCTGTACTATTCATCCTCATATGATTAGGAAATAATTTTTATTTGTTAGCGTTGAAGAAATATAAATATGCATATCTTTACTGTCAGTATACATGGTTGTATATTTTTTTATTTTCATCCATTTCATTCCAAAAACTAATTGAAACTTTTGGTAGTGATAGTAAAATTGCCAACCATCTAATATCATTAAATAGGATATATATTTTACACTTATTCTGTTATATTTTAAAGGTAAATGAATTTGGTCCCATCATGTTATTTCAAGTATAATAATTACTAAATGCCCAAACTTGGTTATGAAATGTCTAGTTTTGAAGATGGATAAATTTTGTTTTGTTTTTTTAACTGGCTAGCAATTGAAATAAATCAAACAAGGATTCTATTCTTTTTGCAAATATAGACCCTCTAAATACAACTTTATATCTATCGTCTAGACATGCATGCATGTGAACACACACACACACACACACACACACACACACACACACACACACATATCAATAACAACGTATTGTTTTTAAACAAACTGAACCACAATGACTTAACGATATCTAGCCTTAATTTTGTTTTTCATTCTTTCCTCTTATTTTTTCAACCTTAGTGAAATATTGTCTTAAAAATCCAAAGATTTTCTCATCCTCTAAATTGATTATGCTGTCAAGGTTAATCTTTGTCCCTTTTACTTTTTTCTGCATTCTTCTCTTGCTGCTGCTGCTGCTGCATAGATTAATATTTAATGTCTGCCTTCTCTTTTGTCCTTTTCAGTTATTTAATTTATTATTTTATCAGTTAATTCTTTCTTTACCATCTTATAAAATTAGTTGTTGTGCTTACAATATGGTTGCTGTTATGTTGTCAGAAGTACGCTTGTTTTTCGTGTTGTTCATGTGACAATAGCAATAACCAATCATAACATTGACAGTGACAAAATATTTGCTCAAAATGTTCACCTTCAGGGATTGTGAGCTTACCGAAAAGAAAAAAATATCCTCAAGGAGGAGAGAATGGTGGGAAGAAAAAAACTGTCCAAGAAATGTCATGGTTGATGGTAATCAGTTTATGAGCCAAATCCTTATACGAAAAATAAGCTAAAGTGTTTGCCATGAACAAAGATTTATTTTCAGAAAAAGATGTAATCATTGAAAATAAATTCTAAAACTATTTTGATTTCCCTTAAGGAAATGTCAGTTACTCCTTTGTTTTCAGTTTTTCTGGAACTTCATTTTTTCCATGCTTTTTGAAAATGGAAATATAAAATTTATAAATTTCCCCTTTTCAGTATAAAAGAAACTGTATAATAGGTAATTGATAAGCTTTAATTTTCATAAATCTCTTCAAATACTTCATATATATTTATGTTTGTAAATTATAAATGAATGATTCTATATTGAAATCTATATAAACATGAATTAAATAATGGACTAGTAGCCATGATTGAACTGGGTATGCTGAGATTTCCTATTTGACAAATGGATTTGCCTTTTCTGACAGACCAAGCCTTGATGTCTTTTGATCTGAGTATTTGCATTAGATGTTGTGTTGTGTGGATATTGATTCAGTGTTAAATGTTGTCATACACTGCACGATTATATTGATGTCACCATATCTTATGAGCAGAAACAAATCTGTCTATTACAATATTTTGATTACAACTTTTATAAACTTTCTTCTGTCAGTGCCTTTATCTTTCTATCTTTTGATTGTTGTCTCAAGTAAAAATGAATTATTTCAGACACAAGTAGATTACACTTTTCAGGAAATTCTTTTGACTACATTCTTTACAGTCTCTTTGATGCAGTCTTGCAGATACCATTTTTGTTTCTTTTTCTTTGTAGGATGTGCAGAGGATTTGGGTTTTTTTACCTGATTCACTTGAAGTATTTTTATCTTTTTTACTTATTTATTTATTAGGTTGCCACACCTTTAACATATTGTAATTTGTACGAAATTATTGAGGAGCTGGTTTCATTTTATTACTTGCTACATATTTAGTGCTATTACTGTTGATCAATAATATACTTGAAAATTCCTGATTCCTTTTTTTCTATCAATTTAATTAGTAGAGACCAATTTTTAATTGGAGGAAAAGGAAAGTGACCAGCAGTTTGTCTACTTTCATATTGACCTGTATTGGGGATTTGTAAATTAGTAATTTCTGCTGTCTGAATTTCTGGAACGGGGAGTTATCATTATTTACATTATATTCAGTCTCTTGTTATCACAATATTTTGCCCTCCAGCCTTCATCAGGTGTATATTGATTTGGGTAACCTACAGGGAATTCTGAACTGAACCTTTTATTTAATCTATGGGGGTAGATTGTTCTTGTTCCATTACCCATGTCTAGAGATATTGTCTAGTTCCTATTTTTAGTACTGCTCAGTTATTGCTCACATGTTTCCACTGAGTATAAATACAGACTGCCTGTCCCAGGGATTGAACTCCCAATTACTGTCACAAAATTCACAAAACAGCACTTTAATCCACTAGGCTATTTTTCCATAGAACAATTCTTTGTAGTGAATTACCCCTGTAGATTAAATAAAGGGTTCAGTTCAGAATTCCCTGTAGGTTACCCAAATCAATATAAAACTGATGAAGGCTGGAAGGCACAGTAGCCAAAACATTGTGATAACAACAAATGATGACAATACTCCAGATATAAATAGTGTGAATATTGTAAATTAGTTTGAAATAGTAAAAAAGGAGGCATTTCTATTCTCTGCTTAAATTCAGTAGTTTAATTCTGATACATTATTAAAATGAAATATATCTTCTATTTGGTATAATGATAATCCTATATTATAAGTTTGTTTGCATCTTTGATATATTAGCTATAATATTCTTACATACTAGATACTAAATAATACTGAATGTTTAAATGGCCACATTTACAGCACAGGTAATTGAATAACAAGGCTAGTTGTCAAATAGATGAAGACACTAATTATCATTTATTGCGGTCACGCATATTACAATGTACATGACTATATCAATTCATGAAAATACTAGTGAACTTTTTAAAAATTATGCAGTTTATATGTCAACATTAGTTAAAGCAAAGTGATGTTATATTTTCTTTCAGAGATAAACCATATTATCAACAGCAGCAGGAAAAATTATCTAGCGGAAAGGGCTCATCTCTCTGCTCCTGGGAAAATATATAAATTTAGAGTTCTATAAATTAGAGAAGTTTCTTTGTTAAAAAAAAAAAAAAAAGTAACAAAGTAACAAGATAGTTACAAAATATCTTTCTGAATATGATTGGTAAAAATATGAAGTTTTCTTACAGAAATGTGTCAGTAACTTTAATAACAAAGAAGTATCCTGTATATATTAGACACAAATATGATAGCTCCATTATAGTATAGCATGTTCAATTATTGAAAATATTGTTTTTAAGTTTCTCAGTCATGAAGGAGAGGATTTTTTTTTTTAAAGGATATTTTGCAAAATTCATTTTGGCATTCATTTCAAATTTTTTTTTGGTAATGATTCAACCAGGAATTGTTTAACATGTCTATTAATTGATACTAATATATTCTCATGTTTGTTATGCATTTGAGTGTAATAATTCTATTTTCTAATATCTTTAAGAATATCATTGTAAATTCCAAGCTTATGAAATATTTAATGTTCTAAAATTTTAATATTTTATTAAAGTCAACAGAATTTTGCCACAATGTATTTTCATGAATTTGATTCTATAGCATTGGTTGCAGTTTTCATTGCATGAATCCTTGGGACTATTTTTCAGTATTCTTCTTCTATGTGTCATGTCTTTTCAGAATGTATGTAGCTCTCCACAATTTCCTGTCCTTTGTAGCTCTTAATAAATGTTCTCTTATTGTTATATCTTCTAAACCCTGTTCTGCCATCCAGTTACACAAACTTGCTAGCTGGGTTATGCATTATTTTCCTGTCACTCTTACCTTCAATCTGTCATGTGAGTATCAGATTTTCCAAACCTTCTTTCCTCATGTACACTAGAAATTCCAACTCTCTCTTTCTGATGTTAAGAATAAGTGTCTTTTTGTTTCCATTTTCTCTAAAAAATTTGCCATTGCTCATATGTTCGGTCCATTTAGAACATTCTCTAATTTTAGTTTCTCTCTTCATGTATTTCTCTCTCTCTCAGCTCTTTCAGCACCCGTCTTTCTCTCTTCCTGCACTTTTGGGACCAGTCTCTACCTCTCTCTCTCTATCCCTGCATTTTTGGTGCTCATCTCTCTTTCCCCACTCTTTTGAGGTCCCAACTCCCTCCCTGGTCTATCAGCGCCTGTCTCTCTTTCTTATTGCTATTTCAGTGCCCTATCTCACTCATTGCTCTTGTAGCACCTTTCTTTGTCTCTTTCTATGACTCATTGCTCTTTCCATAAACGTCTCTTCTCTCTCTCTCTCTCTCTATCTATCGTTTTCTCTCTCTATCTATCGTTTTCTCTCTCTCTATCGTTTTCTCTCTCTCTCTATCGTTTTCTCTCTCTCTCTCTATCGTTTTCTCTCTCTCTCTCTCTCTATCGTTTTCTCTCTCTCTCTCTCTCTATCGTTTTCTCTCTCTCTCTCTATCGTTTTCTCTCTCTCTCTCTATCGTTTTCTCTCTCTCTCTCTATCGTTTTCTCTCTCTCTCTCTATCGTTTTCTCTCTCTCTCTCTATCGTTTTCTCTCTCTCTCTCTCTCGTTTTCTCTCTCTCTCTCTCTATCGTTTTCTCTCTCTCTCTCTCTATCGTTTTCTCTCTCTCTCTCTCTATCGTTTTCTCTCTCTCTCTCTCTATCGTTTTCTCTCTCTCTCTCTCTATCGTTTTCTCTCTCTCTCTCTCTCTATCGTTTTCTCTCTCTCTCTCTCTATCGTTTTCTCTCTCTCTCTCTCTATCGTTTTCTCTCTCTCTCTCTCTATCGTTTTCTCTCTCTCTCTCTCTATCGTTTTCTCTCTCTCTCTCTCTATCGTTTTCTCTCTCTCTCTCTCTATCGTTTTCTCTCTCTCTCTCTATCGTTTTCTCTCTCTCTCTCTATCGTTTTCTCTCTCTCTCTCTATCGTTTTCTCTCTCTCTCTCTATCGTTTTCTCTCTCTCTCTCTATCGTTTTCTCTCTCTCTCTCTATCGTTTTCTCTCTCTCTCTCTATCGTTTTCTCTCTCTCTCTCTATCGTTTTCTCTCTCTCTCTCTATCGTTTTCTCTCTCTCTCTCTATCGTTTTCTCTCTCTCTCTCTATCGTTTTCTCTCTCTCTCTCTATCGTTTTCTCTCTCTCTCTCTATCGTTTTCTCTCTCTCTCTCTATCGTTTTCTCTCTCTCTCTCTATCGTTTTCTCTCTATCGTTTTCTCTCTATCGTTTTCTCTCTATCGTTTTCTCTCTATCGTTTTCTCTCTATCGTTTTCTCTCTATCGTTTTCTCTCTCTCTCTCTCTCTATCGTTTTCTCTCTATCGTTTTCTCTCTCTCTCTCTATCGTTTTCTCTCTCTCTCTCTATCGTTTTCTCTCTCTCTCTATCGTTTCCTCTCTCTCTCTATCGTTTCCTCTCTCTCTCTCTATCGTTTTCTCTCTCTCTCTCTCTATCGTTTTCTCTCTCTCTCTCTCTATCGTTTTCTCTCTCTCTCTATCGTTTTCTCTCTCTCTCTATCGTTTTCTCTCTCTCTCTATCGTTTTCTCTCTCTCTCTATCGTTTCCTCTCTCTCTCTATAGTTTTCTCTCTCTCTCTCTATCGTTTTCTCTCTCTCTCTCTATCGTTTTCTCTCTCTCTCTCTCTATCGTTTTCTCTCCCTCTCTGTCGTTTTCTCTCCCTCTCTATCGTTTTCTCTCTCTCTATATCGTTTTCTCTCTCTCTCTATCGTTTTCTCTCTCTCTATCGTTTTCTCCCTCTCTCTCTATCGTTTTCTCCCTCTCTCTCTATCGTTTTCTCCCTCTCTCTCTATCGTTTTCTCCCTCTCTCTCTCTCGTTTTCTCCCTCTCTCTCTCTATCGTTTTCTCCCTCTCTCTCTATCGTTTTCTCTCTCTCTCTCTATCGTTTTCTCTCTCTCTCTCTATCGTTTTCTCCCCCTCTCTCTCTATCGTTTTCTCCCTCTCTCTCTATCGTTTTCTCCCTCTCTCTCTATCGTTTTCTCCCTCTCTCTCTCTCTCTCTCTCGTTTCTCCTCTCTCCCCTCCCCCTCTCTCCCTCCCTCTCTCTAGTTCTCTCTAGTTTTCTCTCTCTAGTTCTCTCTAGTTTTCTCTCTCTAGTTCTCTCTAGTTTTCTCTCTCTAGTTTTCTCTCTAGTTTTCTCTCTCTAGTTCTCTCTAGTTTTCTCTCTCTAGTTCTCTCTAGTTTTCTCTCTCTAGTTCTCTCTAGTTTTCTCTCTCTAGTTCTCTCTCTCTCTCTCTCTAGTTCTCTCTCTCTCTCTCTAGTTCTCTCTCTCTCTCTCTAGTTCTCTCTCTCTCTCTCTAGTTCTCTCTCTCTCTCTCTCTAGTTCTCTCTCTCTCTCTCTAGTTCTCTCTCTCTAGTTCTCGTTCTCTCTCTCTAGTTCTCGTTCTCTCTCTCGTTCTCGTTCTCTCTCTCGTTCTCGTTCTCTCTCTCTCTCTCTCTCTCGTTCTCTCTCTCTCTCTCTAGTTCTCTCTCTCTCTCTCTCTCTGTTCTTTCAGCACCCATCTCTTTCTGGACCCATCTCTCTCTCTGCTCTCAAAGAGGGAGGGAAAGAGACTGCTCTCTCTTATGCTGCCTTGTGTCTCTCTTTGCTAACTTAAGGTTTCTTACCTTTTATCTTATTGTTCCAAGATTATTATTTTGTTAAAGATGTTTGTGTTGTATCTCTTTGGTTCACCTACGCCATACTTGCAACTCTGCATCCAAATTCATGAAGAAATTAATTCTTAGGTCAACTGTGTTGTTCATATTTGCACAAGGAGGGACATGGCATCTCTTGTTTGAGTAAAGATCAGAGAATCAACATTTTGCACTCTCTCCCGCATCTTCTTATTCCCTCTTTTCAGAGTTTGCCAATTTATCACTAGCAAGCTTCCTGACATTTCCATCAACTTTCACTTTTTTCTCTTTAAACTTTATTGCCTCTGTTTTTCTTTGTTTTTGTTTTTGGGGGGGAGGTCACCCCCCCCCATCTTTCTTTTTAAAAAATTCTTTCTATTTCCTTTTGCATCTTTTTTGTGTCAATCTCCCTCTCTTATTTCCATCTTTCATTTTTTATTTTGTTTTATTTAATGTAGTAAAAACAAGAATTTTTTGGAAAATATAAGAATTTTTAATGAAAATAGATGACTTAAGGGGAGCTTAGTATATTTGTGCTTCTCGCTGCATGAAATACTTTTTTCTTATTGTAATCAATAAATACTATTATATGAAGTAAGTTACAGTTAACTGAAGGTACTTGGTACATTGCTGGGCCATTGACCATTTCTTTTGTTAGGCTTGTAAATGAAGAGAGTATATTGGTTTGTGCTATAGACTTTAGAAAAGCTCTCAGCTACTTTATTAATACAATCTTTCTGCTAGCACTTCAGATAGTAACACAAACAGGACAAGTGGGAGTAAGATGTCTTTCATTTAGACATCTGCTTTGCACAACTAACTTATTCTTTTTTGAATCTGTTAACAGTGCATATATAAAGAAACAGATAACTAAAAAAGAGAAATCAATGTATGGCCACATTTTCAATGAATACTGTTCTGCATTCCACAGATGCAGTACTTTTCTCTTCTTATTTTGGCTTTTACTTTCCTTTCACGTGCATGTTGGTCATAAGCTTCAAGCATGACCTTCACAGTAAGCAAATTGTGCCACATCTGCAGACTCATTTTGGTTGGTTTGTATTTTCACTTTTCACTCGTTGATCTATAAAAATAGATTTTTCTTTTCTTTTTCTTCTTCTTCTTCTTAAGCCCTTTCCTCTCCTTAAACTTTGTGTATGCTTACATGTGTATACACATAAGGGATGTTCGTTCTCATCTTTTGTTAATGTCAGAAACAGTAAAGTACTTTTCTATCTTGCAGGCATAACCTCCCACTCATCTCCTAACCTTCTTAGTTAACATCTTTTTGGTCTATATAAAATAACAGCTTACACATGTCTTTAGAGATAACTTTGTTTAATTTTGGTTCTCTTTACAAATTTTCAGTTAACATACTGAATCTAATATGATCTTGAAAATTGGATATCATTTTTAAGCTGTTTATACTTGATTCACTAATATATAGGAGCTGATATCATTCAATATTAACCCTTTCACTGCCACATTGTAGCCGATATCTTAAAATCATTTATTTAAAAATAAACAATATTAGACATGTGGCATATTCATTTGTTTTTTGAATAACTTTCCTATGATAAAAAAGAAACAATTTTCAGTTAATTTAGGCTAATTCCATATTTATTAAGGAGTCTGTCTTGAAAGATTTCTTCATACTTGTCATAATGTTCATAAAAAAACAAATTTTAGAAAATCTGTCTTAAAATCTCTGAAGATGAAAACATGAAGCAATCGATCAAATCGAGTACTGTCAATGATAGAGCTGCGTAATTAAAAATAAGGGTTACTTGTTTGCTTGTGGTAGTTTACTGAGTAAAATAATATGATGGTTTCACTTAATTATAGCTGAATATAACCTACCTAAAATCTCTGTAAATATTAAACATTGAGATAATATATTGAAAAAAATATTGAATTTATGTTTATACATTTTAATACAAGTATTTTAATCTTAAAATTCAATAGTTGCCCATTAAAATGAATTTACTAACTTGGTAAGAGTTGTTTTGAGCAGATCTTATAAGATTTTTCAGCAATTTCAATATCATATATAATAGTGAGCAGTGACGATTATTTCTCCGCTCACAACAGTACTTATCTGTTATTAGCTACCTGTTCTCACTGAGTGATGATAAACTCCATTCTTATGGTAACATGAAGCATTCTAAGTGTCAGTTAACACAAGCAGGAAAGCATTATGTTAACCAGAGCAATGGAATATATATATATATATATATATATATATATATATATAATGTGTGTGTGTGTGTGTGTGTGTGTGTGCGCGTGCGCGCACACACACTCTTTCTGAAAAAAATTCATAGATGCTCAAATATATCCATGAATTTTTTATGACTAATAGTTTTTTGTTTATAATTATAGATATGTTTGTTTCAGATCCTCTTTATAATTTGCTCAAATTTAAGAAGTTGACAAGATTCATTTCTTGAATCTTGTCTGCTAACAGTTCTACCCAAACCAGCTTTTGATAGCTAATAAATAACAAGTGCACTTTAGTATTCTGCATATTTTCAAGTCACTTACCTCTGCTATAATTAAAAAGGACATTTTGTATAAAATTGCTCACACTTGGACATTCATCTTCAAGTCAAATTAAAAGATTATCTTGCAAAGTAGTGAACATACTATTCATCTCATAATTATATGAAAAAATAGCAAGTACTTGAATTCTAAAATAAATAAATTGTTCTTCAATTTGAAAAGGGAAATTGGTAAAAAATGAAAATTTTAATTTAGCTATCAAAAACAGCATATGCCACTCAGTGAAGGAAAAAAAAGAAAAGAAAACTATGTTTGTTAGTGTTTATAATTGTTTTATTATTCTATTGATGTGAAAGCAATGGTACTAAATAAATACACTTTTTACCCTAAAGTGCTAAATTTTGATATTGCTAATGAGATCTTTCTTGTGTATGTAGACACATGTAATAGTTAAACTAGTGATGCTTGCATCACACATCTTAGAACAACAATTGTTTAAAACTGGTAAACAAAAAAAAAATAATTTTATTAAAATAAAAAGAAAATGAAGGCAGTTATAACTGCAGATTTCTTTTTGAATTCTTGAAAGTTTTTAATTTCCTGAATCAAATCACATTTTAGTAGCTGATGGAACATACTTCCGATATCTAGAATTTTTCATAACAGGTGTATAGTTCACACAATAGGGTATTAAATTAGCATTGGGTAATTTTATACCCCTTCCCTCTCTGTCTCTCTCTCATAAATGTACATATTTGGCAGCTGGTTATTATTAACTAGATTTTTACAAAAAAGGAAGAGGAGGAGTAAGTAAATTATTTTTTGGTCTTCCCATCCCTTTACTGTCAGTTATCTTTCTTTGAAGTATGTTAACTTCACATAAAATGATTGGACAGTAATTTTGTATTGAATTATTATTAAGCCATTCAAAGAATTTAAAAAGCTGCATCCAAATTCCATGTAAGGAGCATCAGTTTGTGAATATACTACATGCAAATGTGGTCAAGTCAAACTACAATGTATTTTTGTATATGGGGCATGTATGTAATAAACCAAAAATTGTACAAAATGATACTACAAGGCAAAGTCAAAAATTATTTTTTGTCTTACCCTTATAGTATAGATGTTTGTCTACTTCAAATTTTAGAGAGGTTGGGTAGCATGATTAGCTCAGTTGAAGGCTGGTAAAGAATGACAATAGTTAGATATGTAAAAGATACCAACATTTTCATCTTTGTACTTTGTGGTTTGTGCAAATATTTTTAACTTCAGTATTTTTCATTAGATTTTCAAACTTGAATTTGTATATTATTAATGTGACATGTGAAAGAAATTAGGGCTTTATCTTATATATATTGTGGGCTGTTGATCCACCCCTACTGGAGACTCTTTTCCTAGGAACCGACAGCCAGACAACCTGCACATGTGATTTGATTATAGTGATGAAGGTTTTGTGCAGAACTAACCACACTTTTTGAAGAGCTGTATACAGAGACCTGATGCACTGTGTCACAAGGTCCCCAAATGACTCTCCGTATGTTTTGAATGTAGAGTTGTCCTTCTCCTAGACCACTTGCCATGCAAGGCTATAGAACCCAGTCTGTCTTGCTATTTACTCATAGCTGAGAGAAGAAGATGATTCATACTTTTCCCAAAGCTATTAGCATGTATGAGAATGTAATGGATTTGAATGGAATTCGAACTCAGCTCTCCAATTCTTCAATCTGAGCTGCTATCCATTACTCCCATAACGTGGGAATTAATCTCATTAATCACTAATATAAAGTTGATTAAGAAAGAAAGAAAGCCTTTATGCTTAGATTTTTTTCTTTTTTCAAGTGTGCTTTACATTTTATATTCCTGTTCTCTAATGAAAATGTTGGAGAAAAAAGAATGCTACATTATCAATATACATTAATGGTGATAAGTTGAAGGAGCTTATTTTGAATCGTAAAAGCATAGAAAAAATGAAGAAAAAAACATTTTCAATTTCTTTTTCAATTCTTTGCAAATTTTACAGAATTTTACAAAATGAGCTATTTTAGAGTTTAATACAGGTGGTTAAATCAATAGAAGCTTTTCACTTGACGTATTTTTAAAGGTTACACACATAAGACAGGAGTGGCCAAGCCGGTTCTCTGGAACCACATGTATTTTTTTTGGCATTTAGATTTATTGAATGTGTTCCCTTTTCTTTTTGTAACTAATAAAGTTAATAAGAAAAAAATCAAGCTTTATAATTACTTAGCATTAACTCCAATTAAAATGCAGCTTTAATGTACATAGTAAAGTATTTGAATTTATATCTTAATTTTAATGCCAGATTTGAATGAGACATTGTTCTTCAGTGTTGAAGAGAAGGAACGATGGAAGACAGGGATTAAAGAAATATCAGGTCAGCAAGTGGAATGTTTTATGTCCTTTAGCTCTCAAACATCTGAACTTTAGCCTATATGGCTCTTATATTAAGCAAGGTTTCTTGGATGAATTTTTGCTCTCATGAGTTAATTATTGGAGTAGAAAAAATGGTGCAGTTGTTGCTGAATTTAACATTTGAAGTAAGCAGTGTTTTGTTTTTTTTATTCTATAATATTTTCTTTGCATGTTTAGCTTCCTTTTGAAAATATGTTACTATTCTATACACAAGAAAAGTGGTAGAAATCTTCAAGAAAGTTTGTATCTCAGGTTTTGACCTTTCCATTTATGTTTGTGCTCTACATCAACTAAAGAGACACAATAAGATACAAAAAATATTGCCTTTTGTCCCTTATGTTGTTTTTATTGATATAATTTAAGTAAATGTTCTGTTTTTTAATTAAGTAGTATTAATTACATTTACTGGCTTGAATATTTGAGAAATTGTTGGACTTAATCCATTTCATAATAGAGATACACACACACACACACAATATATATATATATATATAATAACCAAAATCCAGACCGTTTTAATATTTTGAATTTAATGTAACTAAAAACACTTTGCTTTTAAACTTGCCTTGATAAAGTCGGATTGACGATACGCATCAGCAGTGACTAAGAAATATATTTTCCAATTGTCTCTTTTTTACTCCACATTGTCTTATCTTCAGAATTATTGTGAGAAATTTAACACACACACACACACGACAAAAGGAAAACTTATCTTATCTGGCCACAATAAGTTTTCCTTTTGTCTTATTTCATATTGTCCTTTTACAGATACATTCTATCTGAAATGTTTACACACACACACACATATATATATATAATTTCAGAGAATTAAGACAAAAGAATTTTTTAATCTCTGATTTAAGTATGACCTTTACAGTTTAATGTTTCTCATTTAGCTTGTAGGCTATTTACTCCAACAAGAAAGTTCACAACAACTCAAAATGTTCCTATTCATACATTTATAAAATCCATTTGTATTTTTTTATTTGTTAAATGGTAGAGTTAAAGAAGACTATAAGTGAATAGATTTTGTAGACATAATTATATCCTTGAGTTAAAGGAAACAGACAAGAAGAATCTGTATCCATCTCTGCAAATTTCTTTGATAGATTCTAGAACAACACTTGATTTTGCTTGGGGCTCAAAATACTTACATGTAGTTTAGAATTTATTAACTGAGGAAATTTATTTTATTTTGCAAACCATTTTTCAGGATTATAATTAATGTAGATTTAGACAAAACCTCTTTGAATTTGAGTAGATGTTACTGAGTGGCCAAAAGTGTTTGTTCAGTTTAAGTAAAAAATAAGACTATTTATTTTATTTTCAACATTGTCTTTATTGCACAAGATATTTCCATGTCTAATATATTTCAGGCTACTTCATAATTTCATGTGCTCAGAATGTTTTGTCTTTCTCAGCAAAGAACTATTATACGTGCATTTAACAGTCTTTATTTCAGGGAATTTAATTATTATTGATTTATTAAGAAAATTTTGTAAAGACAAGAATAAATGCTAATCTATGAGTACAATAGTCAGTGAAATTTCTCAGCTAAGTTTCAACAATTTTTGGCTGATCACCAAAGAAACATGTCATCTAACATTATCCTGATGGATTATGACATTATGCCCTTTCTGTTAATTCATAATTCTGGACACTTTTACTCTGCTTATTATTGCTTTTCATTTTTCAAATTAGGAATAGTATTTGTTCAAGTTATCTGATTCTCTGAAAGAAGCTTATCAAAGAAAACTCTCTTCCAGAAATTCTAACTACACAGTATAACTGTCTATGAATGAAGACTGATTATTTGACTCATTTTGTTTACTACACAGTATTTTGCATTTTACTTTTGATCACTCATCATAATTTGTCTTAAAAACAGTATTTAAATATTATCTAGTAAGTTTTTCTTTTTTTTTTCTTATGTGGAAGTCACACATTAAATTTATTAACATAACCAAAATGATACAAATGATTTCCAACACTTAATTTGGATATTCTGGGTATATTGGCAATCTCCAGTATTCTCAATTAATGTCTACATTTGTTTGCTATTAACCTCAACTAGTCTATCTGACCAGAAAACATTGAGGGTGAGAAATTTCTGGCATCAAACTTCACAAATCACTTTTGACACATTTGATTTGAAATTTAAAATGAATTTTTAAAAATGAAAATTTTTTTATTGAAGCTTTTTAGTTTTAATTTCAAGTTAATAGATTAATTTTAATATTTCCAATAAGCAAAATACTTTGCTGTATTTCAAACTAAGTAAATTGATTGGAAGGAGTTCCATTTTGAAATTGCTTAAATTTTTTAATTTAGTAATCTTAAAAATTTTAAGTATTTTTCATAATCTAATGTTTTAAGTTTTAGATTGGCTTTAAATTTACTGTAGTTATTGCTCTTATTTTTTCAAAAAAAAAAAGAAGAGCTCTGTATCTACAAAAATTGGTGCATTTCTACACATACAAAAACATATTCAAAATTCCTTTTAAAATACTGGGATACTTCAGATTGTAATAAGCTTGTACTGATATGGTAACTAATAATGCAATTAAAACTAATCTTTTTTTAAATAAAACTGAAAATAAATTCCAATAGCATTTAACAAGAACAATTAAACAACCTTTTTGTTTACTAAAAGACAAAATATATTTTTTGTATTTTAAAAAATGATTGACATTTGGTATTTAATATTAGTAACTTACTACTCATCAATTTTATTATTTATATAGAGAAAAATAGAAAAAAAATACTGCTGGACTGTTTTCATGTCATGTATTTCTAGTAGATATTTACTGAATGGAGCTTAGTCTGACACAGGGAAATAATCAGAGAGTACCCAACTTGATACTTGAAACAGTTTGCAAGATTAACAGGTGCCTATTTTATGTTTTTACAGTATAAATCTAAATCGTAAATCTCCCCCCTTCTTCCCAGATTTAAGCTTTTCATATTGAAAATGTTTGCATGTCAATGTCAGATTTGAACTTATTGGTATAATTTATTTACATTATTTACATTGTTCTGATTGTTGTCCTTATCTTTATTGTCATGTTCACAATGTTTTGGCCAGTGTACACTTGAGCCTTCTTGAAATGACTGGAATTTGAAGGCCAAAGCGTACAATGGCCGAAATGTCATGAACATGGCAATAAAGATAAGGACAACAGTCCAAACAATGTAAATAATTACAATACCAGAAATATAGACAGATATTGGTATTATTTCTATAATTTCTAATACGTTTCTTTCCATTTAAGTATAGTTGAATTGATAATACATGCTAATTGTTATATTGTTTTGTCTTTAAAACACATTTACTGTTGGAATTATTTAGCATTTAAATTTTAAGAGAAAAAGAAAATTATATAAAATATGGTTTTAAACACTTAATTTGTGATGTTTATTTAAGAATGTTAAAATCATACTGGTTGCTTCATGTGTGATAGTTCAAGTTGGACTCATTCTATTACATTTTTAGAAAAAAAATTTTTTTTGATTTTCTCCATTGAAAAAGCTTCTTTTAATTTCATTAATGTATTTTACATATTCATAAATATATAACAAGCTGAACACCAAACTGGAATAAATCCCATTTTAATCATAAATTAAATATAAAATTCTCTTGAAAAATACCAATTTATTTTGCCACAGATTGAGTGCCATTTAGTTAACTTTATCACATATGTAAAATTTAATGAGGTTCAATTCACACACACACACACACACACACACACACACACACAATCTACATTGTTCAGACTGTTGTTGTCATCTATATTGTCATACTCATGCTGTTTCAGCAGTTGTATGCTCTGGCCTTCTTCAGGTGATATACGTTGGAATTTTAAATGGCACCATTATAAATGAGGACAACAGTCCAAACAATGTAAACCATTATAATACCTCATCTCAGAAATACACACACACACACAGTTTGCGCAACCACCAAGAGGCCTTTTTCAAAACATCAAATCTCTATGTTTGATAATTTGATCCAATTTTCAGAAATTGGCTAAACTGAAAACTTTTCATAATCTGCATGTGTGTGTATGCACACACACACTCCTCTTATGTCGTATTAAGAGTTTTTAGGTCTTCATTGGAAAGGATAGTTAAAAATGGCTCATTAGATATTACTCAATCACATTATAAATAACTTAAAGATTAGTTCTGAGAGAGCAAATGCCAGAAAATATTTCAGTATATTTGAACATATACAACCTTAGATTTAATTATTCTTTTAGCACAATTACATATAGATTAGAAAATAAAAACAACCTAGCAAGGAAAGAAACTCGCCTGATGTTACCAAAGAATAATCTAATTTAAATTCAAGAGTCCCACCTCTTTTTTTTGTTAATAAAATGTTTTTTTTTCTCATTTTCTTTTGCATCTGAATGAAGAAAAGGAAGAAAAATAAAATATTTTGATCATTTTGTTGTTAAAATTTAATAGAATTGGCATTAGGGTAGAGAAGGTCTCGTGGTACCAGCTCTTCATTTAAATTTCCTTATTAATGCCTATGTATGTACATTTGATGCAGAACAAAAATGCAATTCTGGGCAAGCCATTAACATCATCACATGACTGGATTAATTTTTACTGATAAATACAAAACTAGTCAGAAATTCTGTTTCTGGTGCTTAGCTGTTTAAAAAAGAAATAACAGTTTAATGAAACAGCCATGGTTTTTGTTGAAAAAAAAAAAAACCCAAAAAAACTTTCATCCTTTATGAATGCAAATAACCTTGTATCAGTGTAGAAATTCTGTTATGGTTTTAATTTTTATCATATGGTATACAACTTGAAATAGAATCCCCTTTAACCATGCTTTATGTGAACAGTCACACTTAATTCTCAGCTGCTTTACTCTTGGATTTCTCTACATTTTAACAATATATTCTATAATCATAATTAGTTTTATATCTATTTGACTTTTATACATCACCCTTTTCTTTTCACCTAATTTTGATTTGATCTGATATTTTCACCTAAGCCTGTTTGATCTAGCCACATTATAAAAAGATTGTGAATCTGAGAAATTTTTATGTTATATTCAAATAAACATGTCAACTTTGTAATTTCAGTGTCAAAATACAAGTATTAAATTTTCTGTTACCATCTTTCAAGTTTATCTGTGGATGTGATGAGCAAAAACAAAAGCTGCGCGTCTCCCAGTGTAGATATTGTCATCAGTTCTCATGTATTGATCTTTTCTTGATGTTATCATGGTTCACTGCTAGAGATCAGAGTTAAGCCTGAGAGAGAGAGAGATAAGCCACTGAAACCTTGAGACTTTCTGCATTGAGCCGAGCTGTTTGGCTGTAGGAATCTTGGTGGTATTAAGAGCAGTAATACCCAATGTCTTACTTGTGAGGTTTCCTAGCCCATATATCCGTTTGTGCTCTTGCCTCTGTTGTGTGCAAATGCCAGTGAGGCAGAAAACCTATTTCCTCCTTCCTGGTCATTGCTTCCTTTACTTGTTGTCATTGGCAAATCTACTGCCGTCTAAATTTTCCTGCAAATGTCATGGAGATCACATCTTCATTGTGTGTCTCAGTGTGGTTTCTTTAGACACTCTTCATCCAATCTTAATTCTTCATACTTCTGGAGATGAAGTGCTTTATCACATTTTTTTTCTTTTGGTTTTTATCATGGCACATATTTTTCTGATTAGGTATTAAGTAAAGTTTGCAGGGACTGAAGGTCATATATGGCTGCCAGTAATAAAATATTTTATATATAATCCTGCACATACTATGTAAAAAGTATAGATGGAAGGAGTTAATTTCTTTTGATTTATCAGCAAATAATACTGACTTTCCCCTCTCCATGTAGGCACCACATAAGAACAGCATTGATCAACGATTCATTTGTTCATAGTCCAACTGTTATTGCCTGCAGACTTTTGTGTATTGAACCGTTTGCAATGAAAAAGGACAACAAATATTAGAATGTTTGTCTTAATGAATCAGTGCATAGTTTGAATTGCATCGTTTGTGGCTTCATTTATTTGTTAATCAATACGAAATTGAAAATGCTGCTGATATTGTAGTTTTTGATAATACATTACTTCCTATATAACACAGACTTTGAAGCTAATATACCATTCTACCTGTATATCTCATCTTCTAAAGTTTTCATTTCCACTATTCTTTGACTTTGTAAACAGCAATAGATACTTTATTTCTTAATGTGAACAATTTCAGTTTTGTAAAAGCAGAGGGGATTAGATATCAGCCTTTTGATATCTACCTTTCATAATCTGATTTTCAATTAGATTCATTGTAATGAAATAGTTGCAGTTCATTGTGATTTGGCTACTTATATAAAGCACATCAATCTTTAATTTTTTGTGAACTTTGAGAAGATGTTGAAAATAATTTCCAAGTTCCTTTGTTTTCAAAATGAATTAATATCACCTTGCATTCCACCAACCTGTGTACCTCAAATGACTCTTCTACCTATAGCAAATTTTATCATAAAATATCCACTATTGAGCATCTTTTTCACAAGTGTATAGTATTCTATAGTCATAGTGTGAATTGGCTAGAGGAAATGTCCTACCATCATTGCTTTTGCCACCTTTTTTTCCTTCCTTTCTATCTCTTTCATTTTTTTTTTTTTGTAACCATTTTGTGCATCATTCTTCTATTGTCAGCAATCATTGTGCATCAAACTCTAACATTACTACCTGCTGTTGGCATTGATGGATACTCACGCTTTTCTACAGTAGAAAACATTTGTCTCCATTCCTCTCTCTGCCATTTACCCCTCCCTTTCAAGTCCAGTTCAGCAGATGTTTTTCTTTGTTCAAAAGTTGATCAGACATGAAACCAGCTCGATAACTTTGTAGCACTTTCCAAACCAAAGACATAATCACCACTGAACATGTCAACACCTTTTATTCAAAACCCCAACCCACCCATGATAAAAAAAATAAATCTAATGACAGCAGGCTGTTTTTCTTTGATACAAGTTCAAAGTGTCATGATCATGTTTGGAGTATAATTATTAGTAGGAGGCTCAAGAAGAGAGACTACTTGTCAATATGGTTTCTGATTGCAGAACTGCCAACTCTTTTGAACACTAGATATAAGTTTGAAATAAAAAATAGTATGCAAAAATACATTTTTCTCTCTTTCTTTAGAGCCATTTTCATTATCCCATATCATTCACTTTTTTTCTTACGCATCTTCTGTCCTCTACTCAAAAAGTGAACCACTATCTTGCATTTATATTTCTCTGGAAACCCCAGATGATAGGCTTAGATACTGGACAAAACTTACTAAGAAGCTGAATTATAAATGTGTGAACACTTTCTTTCTTTACTTTGGTCAATGTTCAAGATTTTCACTCAGATATCTGTATAGATATTTTGGCTGTAAAAATAACTAGAGTATGATTCTTCACTTTTGACTGGCCTCATAGCAATTCCATTTAGTGGATGACTGAATTCAACATGCTTTGCTGAACATCAAATGGTGTTAATCTTTCTTAGCGAATCACTCTCCTATCAAGCATATCATTCTTCCTTGAGCAAGGTTTCATGGTTTGCCTGTACACCATTGTCTTTTTAGCAATTCTGTTATTTTTACTCCATACTTTTTGCCTTTGGCATCATGTCTAGTTTATTGTTTTTTAGTCTTTTTGCTTGTGGCAGTTCTGATGTTTATGCACAGTTAAATCTTGGCAATATCTTCTGCTTCTTAGTTTCATGAGATTGTAAAATTTATCTGTGTGCAACATGACTATGCATCTCAATATTAAATGTTGCATTTTATTTTTCTGGCATCTCATTAAAAACAAACTCTAAAAATGACTATTTTTTAATCTTTTAGCACTAACTAATCAAGTCGTTAGTATATTTTATATACAGTTTTAGTTAATCTGTACATTATCACTATAAAAATAATATCCTTTCAAGATGTATGTAGTAATATGTAAATTAGTTACTGTATAAAAGGCAGTATTGCCATACCTGCAGAAGAGTTATCTTCTCTTGTCAAGACTACATCTGTCAGAGAATACCTATCACAAAAATATGGTATCACCAATCAGTTACTTAACCACGATGAAGGATCCTGAATATGTGGAAACCTGGCTTAAGTGTTTCACAGTGTTGGCAAGAGTTAAAAAGTTAAAGGGCACCAAATCTAGTGGAGGAGTAAATGAACTTATGGATTTGTTTTTGGCCTCAGCGAGGTGTGAGGCCTTAAAAAAGAAATATCATGGTCTATCCCAAAGTATTGGATGATTTAGCAAATGAAGAAATTGCTGCCATCATGTTATGGGATCTTACCTATAATGACACAATGAACTCTTCCTGACACTATAAAGACTGCGCCTCTCAAGAGAGACATAGGAACAAATTGAGACGGAATCGAGTCGAGCCAATAGTAGTTCACTCCAAACCAGACTGACAGTCATACTAACACCTTCAACATCTTGTATTATTATTCTGTGTAATATATCTTTGTTATTTCTACTCTTGTGTTCGTGTTGTTCTTCCTTGGTCCTAACCTTGGACCATAACACATCATAAAAGCAAATATATGACTGGTCATAGTAGAAAGAACAAAATTTCTCAAAAGTACACAAAGACTGGATGAAACTATTATACAATAGGTACAGCGATTGAAAGAAATGTCGAAATATTGTGAGTTTGAATGAATGGGTTTGGAACAAGTGTCTACTGAAGATGAGCTAATTGTGCTAAGACTGATTGAAGGAATGTTTGACATCTCATACAAGTGTAAAATTCTAGAGCGGCTTCAAGATCATAATATGAATCTTGAAGCACATGTGGAGCTCTTACAACAGTTGGAATTGATTAAAAAATTTAATGTCTCTGAAGGCAGCATGGAGACTTACAGTGCTACTAAAAGCTTGCTTACGTGCAGATATTGCAATAAGGAACAGGAAAAGAGCAAAAATAAGTTTCTGGCCTTTGGCAAATTGTGTTTTAAGTGTAAAAAGAGGAATCATTTCTAGATGGTATGCACATATGCAAAGTGAGTGGAAAATATAGATCCTCCGATTGAAAGTACAGAAGTATTTTAGATAAAAGCACAGGATAAAATTAGGGAAATGATGAAGTTGAACAGAGTAACTTTATTCATGCAGGTGGATACTGGAAGTGATATTACATTGATACTGAGGAATTTTGGGGAAAGAATGGGTAGATCAAAGTTAAAGAAAAATAATCTCCATTTTACTATGCTTTGAAGGCATGTTTGAGACAAAAAAAATAGATTTAAGATAATACCCATCATAGTGGTGGAAAACATTTAGTAATTCTTTTAGGAATTGACATGTTAAGAGTGGATACATTGAAGCTGGTAAATTCCACAAAGTCTGTAAAACCAGATATTGGATTATTAAGGGATTACGAGGCGAGTATTTGGCTTAAAGAAAGCAGTCGACCCAAGTATTTTTTAAAGCCAGAAAAATTCCTGTTCACATGCTACCCTTGGTGGTTGCTAAACTGAACAAAATAATGGAACAAGGAATATCAGAAAAAGTCATCCAGGGAGGTAGCATTTGGGCTTCACCCATTGTGCAGATATGCAAGGCCAATGGAGATTTAAGAATTTGTGGCGATTATAAGGTGGGCATGAATAAATTCCAATGGCATTTAACAAGAACAATTAAATAACCTTTTTGATTACCAAAAGACAAAATATACTTTATGTATTTTAAAAAAATGATTGAGATTTGGTATTTAACATTAGTAACTCACTACTCATCAATTTTATTATTTATATAGAGAAAAATAGAAAAAAATTCTGCTGGACTGTTTTCGTGTTGTGTATTATAGTAGATATTTTCTGAATGGAGCTTAGTTTGACACGGAAATAATCGGGGAGACCCAACTTGATACTTGAAATACTTTGCAAGATTAACAGGTGCCTATTTTATGTTTTTACAATATAATCTAAATCTTAAATCTCCCCCCCTTCTTCTCAAAATTAAGCTTTGCATATTGAAAATGTTTGCATGTGAATGTCAGATTTGAACTTATTGATATTATTTATTGTTCTGATTGTTGTTCTCATCTTTATTGCCATGTTCACGATGTTTCGGCCATTGTACACTCCAGCCCTTTTCAGGTGATTGGAATTTGAAGGAGGCCAGAGTGTACTATTTGCTGAAACATCATGAACATGGCAATAAAGATGAGGACAACAGTCCAAACAATGCAAATCTGTTTGGATTCATTCCCGTTGCCAAACATTGAAGCAGCATTCCAGGAGTTTGCTGGTATGAAATACTTTGCTAAAGCATATAATCAGATAAATATTGAAAGCAAGTTTCACGAAGTCACCACAATGAACATTGCTATTGAATTACTAAGATGGATTCATCTGCTGTTTGGAGTAAAAATGTCACATTTTCCAAAATGCCACTGAAAAAGTTTTAGAGGAGATTAAAAATATAATTTTATATCAGGACAATATTGGAATTGGTGCACTCACTAAAAAAGAGCTCAAAAGTAAAATGGAGCAAGTTTTGAGAAAATAGTAGAAGTATGACAATTGTGATAAATGTGAGTTTAATTATGAAAAAAATTTTGTATCTTGGATATGAAATAACCAAAGATAGTATATTGCCAGATGATAAACTCATTAATAAGATATCAGAGATAGCTGCACCTAGAAATAAAAAAAGAGTGAGTCCTTTTTAGGATTAACAAATTTCTATAACAGATATCTACTGCAATATAGTGACCTTGTGGAGCCATTTAATGAAATTAGGAATACTAAGTTTCAATGGACAAAAAGACAGATCACTTTTGAGAAATTAAAAAAGGCACTCATAAACAAACCAGTTCTTAAAATCTCCAATCCAGTGAAAGAATTGACATTAACTGTGGATGCCAGTGACTGTGCAAAGCTGCAATTTTGTTGCAGGAGGATCACCCTGTAATATACTTATTTAGAAAACTAACATCAGTGGAGGTGAATTATTCAAATATTAGAAGGAAGCATTGGTAATTATGTGGAGCATGGAAAGAGCTAGAAATTTTTTTGCTGGGAAGGAAATTTTTATTAAAATCTGATCATAAGCCTTTGGAATTTATATTCAACCTCAGAAGAGAGTTGCCAAAGGTAACCTCTCCCAGAATATTAAGATGGGTGATTAAGCTTATGGCGTTCAACTTTGACAATGTATATATTAAAGGAAATACTATTCTGCATGTGGATGCATTATCTTGGTTAAAATCTGAGAGTAAAAATGTTGAAGCAAGTGAAAAATGTGAGGATAGGATTTTGCACTGGATAGAAATGGACATATTAATCTTAAATCAGCTTCGGTTGGGAACTAGGCAGGGTCCAGTGTTGAATAGAATTATGGATAGAATAAAGACAAATACATGGTGTAATTGCTCTATGGCTAAGAGGCCTTGTAAAGTCTCAAGACACAAATTAACAATAGGAAAAGGAATTATATGTAATGGAGATATAGTACCTCCACAGTCTCTGAGAAAAGAAATAATTAAAGCCATGCACAGTGATATACATGGAGGTATATTGGTTACACAAATAAGGTTAAAGTTGTGGAAGAGGAAGCAGAAGAACAGATGACTCAAGAAAGGATGAATGAATCTTGTATTGAGAGTGATTAGGAAGACCACCAGAGATATGAAAGTGAAGAACAGGGAAGGGAGGAGAGAATGAGTGTATCCAGTAGTAGTGATGAACAATCTGTGGATGAGAGTGACTGGAGGTATCATGATGATTAAAATAAGGAGAATCAGTTAAGTCCTAGACCTCCTATAAACAGAAATAAAGGGACTCACTCTAAAAGATTGATTATATCTTCCAGGGATGTTCATAGAAGTCAAAGATCAACTAAAGGTATAAAGCCTCTAAGGTTCAGGGAAGTGTAGTGATATGTAAATTAGGTACTGTATAAAAGACATTATTGCCATACCTGTCAGAGAGTATCATAACAATGTACTTTGCATTTTATTTACAACACTGGTGCATCTTGCAATCATCAGTACATCAATATCTGGTCTTCAAAAGATCTGTGATAATGTTCTTTTTAATTAATAATATGCAATTTTTGCTTAAAATCATCTTTCTCAGTAGAGTAAATCTCCAAAAGTTCAAACGTTGAGTCTGAAAAGTTTGCTCATGTGTTTCTAGTTGAAATCTATATCCCACAAATTCCAGGAAGCAAAGTTTTTCAACATTTTATTCTTAAATTTTCTTTGCTTGAAAATTGACATTATAAACACATCATAGGAAACTTGAAGCAGAGAAATTTTGCAGAGTTCCTTTCAAAGTTTTTAAAAAAATTCTTAGCTGCAAAGTCAATTTCCAGTGTTAATGCCCTGCTGGTTTCCGTTGTGTTGCCTGGATACATGTGCTGTCTTATGAAAGTAAACAAGCAAATCGTAATTTCTGTCTTTTTCTTTCTAATGAACCATATTTGGAGTTTTAAAATAATGATGGTTGACGTCATCATTCAATTGAATTAGACACTCAGTTATGTCTCTTTAACTAATCTACTGCTCAGTTCCTATTTCTATTTATCTTTAATACATTAGTCTGTGTATGTCTAAGTATATATATATATATATATATTCAAAATAGCTGTTAACTTAAAGGAATTTGCATTTGATCTCAGCAGGCAGACTTTGCTAATGGAATGAATTATAGAAAAAATATGATTAAAAAGAATAGAAGTGGGGGAAGCTTCATCTTTTAGATTTTGAATATACCTTTGATTAGGGAAGCTGAAATTGTTGTGGTGACAGTTAATTGCTTTTCACATAGAAAGTGGGTGAGTGTGTAGGAAAGGAAACTAAAAAATATTATCTTATTGGAATTTCTGATTAGGATATTACAGTTCATCCTTTTCATGTTTTCATTTTGACTTTTTAAAGTTTGTGGAACATTTTTTTTGTTTTTCTTTCAAATTTCAAAAAGAAATAACATGAAATAAAGAGTGATAGCTTACTTGAAAATCTTTTGTTCAAAATTTGGGCTTTGTTGGAGTTTTCTATCTTAGCATATTTTAAGTGAATTTGCTTGTCAAGATTTCTTTTTTGCTGTTGTTTTTGGCAAGATTATGCTTGTCTTTGTGTACTTGGTTGTAATGTTCAGTTACATTAATATTGCTGTTGGTTTTGTGGCTTTTTAAAAATTAATAATTGTTAGAAAGAATCATAATTTAAAAATTTAGTTTCATCCAGTTGATTTTATATTCACTATGATTATTAAACATGAATATATACATTTCGAAATCATCTTCACAATTTTTTAAATTTTTTTTAGGAAATTTATAGACAAAAATAAACATTAGTGACAATATTTTCTCTAAATAAAAAAAATGTGGCAAATAATTCATAATGGTAGCAGTAAATAAAAAGAAAAAGTTATACATTTTGTTAAAAAGAAATAGGTATTTGATAAACCCATAGATCAGTGATAATTTGGCAATTATAATTTTTAAATTTCTAAGAGATATTTTTTGGTATAATATGGACATTTAAGATTTGGCTAATAAAACACAAGGACATTATTAACCTGGTTTGAAATTATCTCTTAAGTGGGTGTTTGTGTGGTTATAGGCTACAACCACAACAATGGACTCCTTTTTCATTTCTGAAGTAAATGCTGAAGCACACAGAACAATTTGAGGTGAATGAATGAAAATTATATACAAGAAGAAAAAATCAACTTTTGTGAAGTATTATAAATTGCAGAGCTGCATTTGTCATCTATCCTTCAACATATAATTGTTTGATATTTAATTATAGTTGGTTACCTCTTCTCAGATTGAAACTTATACTTTTCCATCACTTATCAGTAAAATAAGTGAACCTTAAATCTAAAATGAAAATGTTATGATGTTTCATTAAACAGTCTTTATTGAAAAGTATCAATGAAGTCCTTTCAACTCTATTTTTGTTAAATTGTCTCGATAACCTAGGCTCTCCTTTATTTATCATTCTCTCATTTGAAACATTTTTTTTTTATTTTCTTTGTCTTTTGACCATTCAGCTCATCAGCTTTTCTTTCAAAATTAAATCTTAACTTAGTCTTTGCAGCATTTTATGTGTTTTATGCAAAGTAAACTATATTAAAATAATTAAAAAATATCTGCCTCTGAAGCCATTATCATTTTCTGATGCAGTAGATTTTTTGTTTGCACTGTGTTATCTTCAGAGAGCAGGTTTGTACCCTTTCTGTAGTACCATCTGTGTTAATCCTTCTTATCTGTTTCACTCCAGCTATGCAATCACCCCGTCATAGCAATAGTGGTGTACTGCCCGACCTGTTGCCGCCACATACACCCCCACAGTCAAGATCACCACCAATGCCACAAAGACCTCAAGACAAAAGTACTTCTGAAGAGGTAAAATCATTTACACTTTTTGAAACTTTAAAAAAATATTCATTGATTAAAGAAGTAAATGTTAGTTAATCTTATATAACACCTTTATAAATATATAAACAATTTTAACATTTTATGATAATATTTTAATGGAAATAAATATTAGTTATTGTATACTGTTCACTAAGTAAAATTTTGAAATTGTCAGCACATAATACATTTTTTAAACTAAAGTAAATTTCAGTACACCTTAAAATTTCATATATGTAAATTACCTTCTGAATTTGTGTATTTTGTTGTTGAAAAGCCTATTACACAATTATCTGGAAATTAGAATTTTAGATGTTAGTCTAAACAAAATGAAATTGTACCACTTTCACACAGTATTTTAATCGAGAAGAGGCAGATAAAATGTTTAAAATTTTCAGTGATCAGGTTACAACCTACCATTGTTCTTTTTATCCCTTTATATTATATAGATTTTTTAGATTTTTATGATGGCAAAACTGTGGCCACAAGAGATATTTAAATTTTTAAATTTTTGCCATTTTTTATTTTTACTTAATACTGCTTATTCAGTAAAGTAATATAAAAAACGCAAGGTAAATACACTTATTTAATGTGATTAACAATATATATCGAATGTGATTCAAAATTTGAATATAAGGATATGTTTTTCTTGGTTGAATTATTTGATCTGGAGTTTTTTTTTTTTTATTAATGTCATAATTTTATCAAGCAAATTCATTGTTTCATTAGAAATTTAAGTCATTGAAAACAGTTCTGCTGCTTATGTTTAAGTGGTTGAAATAAAAGATTATACTATTTTGCTATTCTCTTTCTTACTACTCTTTATTCCTTCTAATTAGTGCACGAATGACTTGTCTTTGTCTATCCATTCACATAAAGGTTTCCTGCATTGGCATGCAATGACTTAAAGTTTTAGTTAAAGAGACACCCATCTGTCGCACACTAATGTGATTGTGATAATGCACTCAAAGACTAGTCAAAGTTGCATGAGAATTACAACGTTTTCCATGCACTTTGAGTAATTTTCCTGCACTTAAACCATTGATAGCAGCTTTCAAATTTATTTGCCAACCTCTACCCTACCTCCATCTTCTGAAGAGAACACAAATGTTTCAGTGCCTTAACGTCCATACGATTGTTACCAAATTGGTTTTGTTCCAATACAAGCAAGTATTGATAACTTTCCTTTCAGATACACAAAACCACATGTGAATGTTGAGTGCTTGTCTTTGTATTGCAACTTGTGCATTAATGGACACTGACAGATGACAGCTTCCTGTAGCTCTGCCCTCTAGTTCACAGACCACAGTGCCATGCCTTGTATGTGTTGCCAGTGCCATGCCCTTTCTCTCTACACACTCCAAGCAGGCAGTCAGGCAAACAGGCAGCTGGCCAATATTCCACACACCTACATACCTAACTGCCAACAACTGTGGCCATCCTCTAAGGTTCAACCTCTCATTGATGTTTATTCTTCTTTGGGATCTGTCTAATGTTTCCTAAAAGTGAAGCAGTCACTTTTAACTTGGTTTACTAAATCTAATAATACTGTCACAAAATGGCCAAATCAAATCAGTATATTGTTTGAGGGTTCATTGGTGTCTGCCTGTAAATAATGCTGCATTCTGCTTGTCAAGGGAGAAATATCATTGGATTAAAAGAAAAATCAAATTTCTTGATTTGATTGAAAAGATCAAATTTGCTTTGGCTTTTTCTTTCACCTTTAAAGACTAAAGACTAAAGACCAAAAGCAAAAGACACTCAATGTGATTACTGTTACTAGCATGACTGAATGCACTAGCAGCAGTATACAATGTGTAATTTGCAACTGTAATTCAATTTTCTGCTGGGAAAATCAATTTGAATTGTTAATCTCTTGAAAGTGATTTTAATCATTTTTGATTGCACTGATTATAAATGCAGCAGTATGTACAAATTTGATTTTAAAGATTACCAAATCTGTCAGTCAGACTAAATTTCTACTGATTTTCTCCTATCCCAAATTCTTGTAGTGATCCATATAAATTTGATTTCTGTAAAACTAAGCAGGCTGCTTTCTGTCACTTTCATTTGGCACGTTAAGTGTTACATGCCATGTAAGTCCTGATTTGCATATTTAGAATTTGCTATTGGCCTTTTACATCAGATTAAAGTTAAGGCTCATTTGCAATCTCCACAATGCGCAACAGATTAACTTAATGTGGAATAGGACAAAATTGATTCTGCTAAAAATTAATTTATCCATAATAAGATAATCCCTACTTCATACTGAATGATTATAATAGCTCTTCTGCATATTTAATTTATTAAATTTGCATGATTATATTCTATGATAGTAACATGTCCACATTAATGGAAATAACCTTTTTAAATAATATTTAAATTTTTTAAAAATGCAAAAGAAAGAGTATTTCACATGGTTAAATTATTAAGCATAGAAATCATTAAAATTTGTTTTTAAGATAGCATTTCTAAATGTAAAGATATTGCTTTGTGTACAGAATAAGATTTTTGCTTTTTAGGAAGACTTAGGTAAAGTTTTAGCCATTGACTCAGTGCCACTCTGTCAGTCAATACATTAAAATCTCATCTTCCCCAAACATCATAAAATACTAATTTTCTTTAGGAAGAGCATATCTTGTCAGTATAATGTCTATGGCAAAAATAGCTGGTAAATCTGATTTTGATATGGTTATTTTCTATTTGCTGAAACTGAAGTCAATTGCCCAGTTTGATGGATACAGACTGGTTCATTCAACTATTTAACTTTCCAGACATGTTTTAGATTACTGTAATATATTTGAAGAATGAGATAAGTTTGAAATAGGTTTCCTTTAGACCCCCCTCCCCCATTTTTGTCTCTTCCTCATGTCATGGTTTTGATTTTCAGAATGAAATCTCTTGTATGTTCTTGTGGTATTTTCATTCATTCTTTTTCTTTTCATCCTCTTTCCCTCTGACCCTTTTATTTTAGTATCGTCAGGCAGTGGGCAAACAGGCACCAATGCATCAGAAATCTTTCACTGCATTTGGGTTTGGGGCAGGCTCCACCATTGGTTCCATGACACCATCACGCAGAGGTTCTCAGATCAATGTCAATGTGACTCCTTCACAGACTATGGAAGGTGTTAGTGAAACACCTGAGATCCGCAAATATAAGAAACGCTTTAGCTCAGACATTCTTTGCGCTGCCTTGTGGGGTGAGTACTTACATTTTTATCACTTTTATTGTTGTAGGTTGTATTCTTTTTCAGTCTTTTTGATGAGCCTGCATTGTTGCCATTTTAATTTTCTACCTGTGGCTTTAAAGATATTCTTGCTATTCCCAAAGCTGCAAAAAGGCATTGTCATTTTTAATACTTTTGACATATTTTTCACTAACCCAATGATTTTTTCTGCTTGATTAATATTATTGTTACTGTTAACCTCTACTTAGAGCATTGTGATTCCATTGCACCAATAAGATTTCAAGATTAATGACATTTACGTATTACCTCATCTATTTTCTTTTACTCATATTTTCTGTTTTTTTGTTACAATCTACAGTTATCAATTTATGTCTACTTTGGATTTAAAGATTTTTACATTATAAATTCTGTCTCATTTTTACAAACTTAATACATTATTTGATTGTAGATGGTCATAAAACTCTCCTATATTTCTCTACTTGAACTATTCCAATTACCCAATATATGATAGTTAGGTAGCACTAATGCAAAAGAGTATATCAAATTCCAGCTATAGCACATTTGTATCAATTACTATGGAGTAAACTGCAAATTCATTGATTCTAGTGTTGTAAGAGTGTAGTCTCAACATGTCTAGTTATTAAATTTTAGGTTATTTATTTTGAAATCTTACTAATAATTTTACAGTCCATTTATCCTCAGGCTATAATCTTAAGTCACAAATACAATTCACTTGCTATGGTCAGATAAATTGAACTTGTCAATGGTTACTTGATCTTTGGTCTGTGTAAGATGGACAGCAAAAATAAGCATTCTCAAATTTAATTGCAAATATAGTAAGTTTGACCTTTCAGGTGTAATTCTTTACTTTCCACTTAAGCTATATATATATATATATATATATATATAATATTGAAAATTAAAGAGATTTTTATATTGATTCTTGAAACAGCATAAGTTTTACTTATTGATAGTAGTAGACAATTTTGTAAGTATAACTTTCTAACTTGTCTCATAAAATGACAACTTCAAAATCTAGGTAATGGTCTTAAGGATACCACCTGTTCAACATTTATGAATAACAAGCCAATACTATGATATACTAAATTTTAATGACCTCTTTTTAAGTGAGATGAACATGATTATGGTGTAAATATCATTAAAAGTATTTATCAAATATTTTGTTTTAGTCTGTTGTCTTCAGTGGGGATGTCCTACTAATATTTATGAAATGTCAGTTGCATGGGTGTTTTGCAACATTTTATCTTTGATTGTTTTTTTCCTCATGTGTTAATTTTCATTTTTTTTTTTTTTTTTTTTTTTTAAGTGATACATTATATTTTAGTACTCAAGCCAGATCAACTGTGAAATATTATCCCTGCATAAAAGGTGGTTGCCACATTTGAATCAATGAACTGCACCCAAAACTTACTCAAATGAATCAATATCTTGTCTCCTACACATTCTATCTATTTACATACTGCTGTGCAGTCTCATCCCTATCTTACTACTATTACTCATAACACCAATAGTAATCACCACCTCCCCAACCTCTTAACTAGCATTCCACTTCCTTTTTTACAGTAGATTTCCTTCTCCATATTCTGTCTGTGTTATGGTGATAAATTGCCTCCTCCTTTAAATAATATTTTGATCCTTGGTCTTACTGTAAAGTGTTAATGTGAAATGGTTTCCACAGAGTTATAGTCACCATTAAGATAACCACCAACTGATACTTACAATTTTATATCTGCTATTAGGTTGAAGGAGAAATCCTTAGCAAAATATTTTATTTATATAAATTCATAGCCTCATTATTCAATCATCATTCTTTGTTGTTTTCCATGATCTTGTCACTATTTAGGTAAATTCCATCCTAAAAAAAATTTAATCCGATTTTGATTCAATGAATTATTTGAAGAATTTTTAAACTGCTATGTTGGCATGGAGTGAAACAAACTTCTTCCCATTTCAGCTCCATGACTATTTGCTGCATCAACCTAAAGACAGCTTTTTTCATGCCAAAAAAAGTAACCAGTCAAATTCTTTTTCTAAAATAATATTTTCTGTTCCAGTGCATCAAAGAAAGCCACTTGTTCACTGTAGCCATGCACAATAACAATTTGTATTGGTTCCCACAATTTGTAATAAAGAATTCCCTTTGAATCCCATAAAACACAGAGAATTCCATACTACCCTACCCTTTCCAGTAAATTAGCTTAAGATGTTGAAGTCTGTCCTGGCTCTAGCCATGTTTTTCCTCATTTTGGATACTAATAATAATTTCATTTTTCATAAACAGTGTCCAAATATGGCAGTTTTTCTGTATTGAGCAAAAATAGATGGGCAAGTGTTTAAACAATGATCAATGTTCCTTTCCATAAATTCATGGGGAACTTATTTTTCTAGCTTCTGCATTATGCCTGAGGTTTGTAGATGGCATACTATAGTTAACTGATTGTACAAATAATAAAGAGTTATGGATACTTCAAAGATACTGCCAAAACCTCTCAAATATTATATAGAAGATAGCACAAGGAAATTTTGCATGCCTATTACATGGTTTGCCATATGCACTAAACCTTTAATGTACTTAAAGTACTGAACTTTCTCCATATTTACCCAAATTTACACTTTTTATTTGGTCTGTTTATCTATTTGTTTTAACCATTTAAAATTTTTTTATTGTAACATGAACTTCTCATTTTTAACTAATTTTGACTTAAGAGAATCACTTTTTTTTCTAAAGTAGTAGTAAAAACAAAATAGAAGTTCAAAATTTATTATTTTAACTTGAGATTTTTTCTTTTTTAAATGTCTCCAGTGAATTAATGCTTCTAGAAGAGAATAATAATAAATAAATAAATAATAATAAAGTGAACACATTTTTTCTCTTGATACTTTATATAGTTTTTGAATTGTTATAAGAATTTTTAGTAGTGATGCAGAAATGATGTTGGTCATGATTGCCTTCTGATTAGTTTTTTCTCTTCAGAGTGAGTGCTATTTATTATATGCAATAACAAGATTTGGCAAATATTAGCAATGCACAAGGATGTGAGAATAACAGTTATTGTGAATTTCCAATACATCTTTATAATCACTTGTTATAACAAGTATCTCCAGATCCGATTGGTTTTCATCAATTCTTTTTTTAATAGCCTATCCTTTCTTTGATTGATCTTGGTCTCTACTATTAAGTTATCCACATTAATCTTTGTTCAGAAAGAATCCCTTTTATTTGAACTCGGTATAAACACTTGGATAATTTTATTAGTCTTCTTTACTCAAAAGAAATTCTGTTTGATTTGATGAATGTTACACACCAATTTCTATTTAGTCTGTTAGCTTTTAATGTTAGCCCTTCTGGTCAATATATACAGTTTCTTTTTGCATCCACATCAATACTAATGTCTGAATTTTATGCAAGTTTTCAATTTGTTTTGTCAGCTTTCACATTTAGTTCTAAGAAACTTCTAATATTAAGATGAGCATTATATTTCAGTATAATCAAGAAGATAACTTAGATATAAAGTATAAAATATTTATATATTTGATTATGGGCTGATATTTCATCTGAAAATATCCTTTTATTTGCATTTATGTTTGTGTTTTCATATTCATTTTTACAATTACAAAAACAGGACTCAGTAGATATCTTAATTTTAGTTAAAATTGTAAAACCTTGTTTATTACAAATCAACTGAATGAGAAAGTAATTAGCTTACTAAATAGGGATATTTTCAAATGAAATATTTGCTTAATTGAATGTTATGAAAGCCATATTTGATATTTAATTTTCAATTCATATCAAGTAAATCTGATTGTATAATGTTCTAAAATTGAATTCATTTTTTATTAAGACAATTTGTGTCTTTATTCTCTGAAGAATGGATATTGCTTACCAAATGCCAGTGAATTTAAAATTTTATTTTGGTTGACTTTCTCAAACTTACAATTACCATTTTCTTTGTTGCAGGTGTTAATTTATTGATAGGAACAGAAAATGGTTTGACTTTGTTGGATAGAAGTGGTCAAGGTAAAGGTAGGTAATGCCTTTGTGTTGTTTTTTTTTCTTTACTTTCTCACCCTTTATTAATCATATCAATAATTCTGTTCTGCATAATGAATTTTATCAGTATTGGTGATATTGATTATCAGATAAACATAGAGCTCATCCTACTTCCAAATTTTTACAAACACCCAATTCATATTGTTGTTTATGCTATTGCAAAATACTCTTGTTCCATGGAAATATTTTTATTAAACCTTCACATCTTTCTAATTTGAATGTTTATTACTTTTGCAGTAAGCTATTTTTACCTAATTTAAAACTGGTTGTAAGAAGTACAAGCAGGTCAATACACTAATGCTCATGAGATTATTAATTTTTTTTTTAAATTAATGCAAATTCAGGTTTTCAAAAGGAGTATATCTTATGGTTAGTACAGTGTAAAGTGTCAGCTAGGGGATTAATTAGAAATAGAAATGTCTGAACCATTTCTTACCTATGGCTAATTAATTGCCATAAAGTAAAAATAGGAAATAAGTTCTTTTGTTGAAGATTTTTCTCTGTTAATTAATTCTATTTTTAACTTTTCTATAAGCCAATCAAGGTTGCGTGAGAGAAGAAAGAAGAAAAAAATTTTTTTTCTTCAAAATATATTGCTCCAACGCATTAAATATTCTTTAAATAAATAATTGCTTCAAGTTTTGAATATTCAACTGATATGCATTTCTCACTAAATCTAAGGTACTCTGTAAAGATGTGAATATTTCCCTAAGATTAGTCCTGGGTTGAACAAAAGGATAGTCTTGTTAACTCTAAAGTTTACTAATGTTATTACTATCCTTTTTATCAACGCAAAATGATCTTGTACAAAAAAAAAAAAAAAAATCCTCAACACTTCATGACTCATAAGCAAAAAAAAAAATAAAATAATAATATCCATAATATTAACCTATTAACTACAGATGGCAGGAATTTCTATCATTACTTTTTTGTAGCTTGTCTGTGAATGACAGAAATTTCTACCTCAGTTAATGGGTTACGGTTGTACACATATTTTCATAATGTTTTTTATAATTACTCTCCAATTTATTTTTCATTATTTTTTTTTTTTAAACAGCATTAAATCTATTTTGTTATATCATTGCTTATATTTATGCATCTTGTCAAGATGATTTGCTGTCCAGCAGAAGCCTTTTAAGTCTTTCTGTAATTTTACTGCATTGTTCAAAACATTTCTTCAACATCTAAGCTGACAATTGACTACAACTACCGTGTGTGTGTGTGTGTGTGTGTGTGTGTGTGTGTTTTACTTTTCTTAAATGTTCACCATGGTGTTGATTATACTGCCATAAACTTCCACTTGTTCTTTTATTCCACACTGTTTTGTAACATCAAAAGCAAAAGCTGCAGGCTATGGAAGTAGGAGATTCATGTGCGCAACCTTCCTTTTGTATACTATTTGTCATAGTATGTTTCAGAACTAAAATTTTAGGCTTGCCCACTGAATTTTGTTTTAAAGAGACTCTAAATAAAAGGAGTAGGGATGCGGTTGTAATATCATGCAATGTTTCCTTACAGTATATATTATACAGGGTGTCCCTAGTCTGGACACAGGCAAAAATGCATATTTTCAAAAAATGAAATTTTCAACAGCATTTTATTGAATTGGAATATTAACAAATAACATCTTAAATATGATTTCCATCATTTGTGATGCAAAGGTTGATGCCCTTTGCAAGATTCACATGAACTTGATGCAATAACTCCACATTGCCGTCAATTTTTGCACATTCACTTTTTGTGTTCAATCAAGTGTGTTGCATCTGTGATTTTCATTGAGTACACCTTCTCCTTTAGCATACCTCAGAAAATTCTTTCTTTCAACAAAACCATGTTTAATCTGTGGAGGTAAAAAAAAAAAATAGTTAATGAGATTTTCTATGTGTCTATCCTGTAATTGCTATGGCTTATGTCAACTGCCCAATTCTTTGCTTTGATTTTATAAAATTTTCCCTGTTGCTTTCAAATATTAATATATATCTCCTTTTTACCTAAAGTTGTACCATAAATGTCTCTCCAAAATTTGATATGTATGATATTTGTGCAAAATGATTGAGATAAATAATACTGCATTTATCTTATGTGTAACTCTTATTTGTATACAGACAACACACACAAATCCATTGATAAGAAGAAAATAGATCCACATTAGAATATCTGTGTGACATCTCACCAGAATAGAAGCTATAAGTAAATCCAAACTTCAGAATCTGTCACTATTGTTAACATGATTGAGATTGTCTAAGTTTTATTCAAAACCAATGAATCTTAGAGAGGATAAAAAAAAAAAATTAATTTTCTTTGGAGTCTCTGCAAAAGATTTTCTCCTTTAGGCATGTCTGATTAAATAAATTACAAACATTGTCTGCTTATTTTTAGTATAATCCTTTCATATTCACAAATATTTTTTTGTGTTATAATCAAATGAAATTCACTGTAACAGTGAAAAACACACACACACACACACACACACACACACACACACACACACAAACGTTAAAAAGTTCTCGGCTAACCCATTTCCCCAAATCTGACCGAATACTTTTTATCCTCACTTTTTCCCAGGGTCAAGAACTCCTCAGCACCCCACTAGTATATAAATTGTAACCTACCTGTTTTTTTTTGTGTATGTGTGTATATATATATATATATATATATATATATACACACACACACACAATATTGTTTGAATGTGGAAAAAAAAAATTAATATTCTGTCCAATAACAAGCAATGAAAGGGTAATTTTGTTTACCACAAAATCATTTCCAATTAATTTGTATAATTTTCCTGTTAAAGGAAATAATGCTTAGAACTACATGACCTATAGAGAGTTATGTGTAAGAAAAGGATTTAATATCTAATTTTAAGTTTTGACGGTTTTATTTTTTTTCTTGTTTTTTTTTTTAACTCTTTCCTGACTGATATTAATTGTTTGATCATTTTAATTATAATTAAATTTGTATTTTTCAGTTTATGCATTGATATCTCGGCGTAGATTTCAACAAATGGAGGTTTTGGAAGGCCAAAATATCCTGGTCACTATCTCTGGCAAAAAAAATAAAATCCGTGTATATTATCTCTCATGGCTGAAAAGTAAAATTTTCAAAACAGAAACTGTGACTGTAAGTATGTGTTTTATTTGCTAAGACTATTCTTTAAGAACACTCCTTCCTTCTGTGTTCATACAAATACAATCATTGTTCACATTTTACATTTGTACAAACTATTTAATTAAATTATAGCAAATATCAATTAACTTGATGTGAATGTCATTTCATTTTGAATGCACAATTTCAAAATAATTTGGAAAACTTTTCAGAAAACTTTTCTCTCCGCACCTTTTATTTTCTTCTTCCTCAATTTTCAGTCTATTTTTGAATATCAGTCATTTTGAAAATCATTTTCTGTTCTCCAAAGGAAAAAAAAAATATTGATTATTTGTAGGGGAGAAAAATTTGAATAAGTAAGTATTAAAAGTAAGATTTTCAAGTGAATATTTCAAGTTATGTTGATTTTAAATTAATTACTTGGTGCAAATTAAGAAAATATTGAACTCCACTATTATGAATGATTGTGATATTAACCATTTTCTTTCACAATACAAAATTGTGTATTACATTTGCTAATATAAAAAGCCCTACACTAACTTAAGGCCAATTTATAGACAAATACATTAAAATACATTAAAAATAAGATGCAAGAGTTATGGAACTCTGTCCAAACAATAAGGTAAACTGAATCCAACTCACCATTGGAGAACATAAACTATTGAATCATGGCTATACAAGAAAAGCGAAAGTGATTATAACCAGGCTCTACATAGGCCATACACACATAACTCACTCTTTTATGAAAAATATGAATCCACCTCTTCTTTCTCAAGCTGTGGGTTAATTAGTATGACATGTATCAGTAAATCATTATCTCCAAATAATTATGATCTAAAATATTTCTGGCTTTAAATAACCTGCAAAAGATTGATAAGCTGTAAAAAAAATTCATGTTCTATGTGCCGTGTGCTGGTGATCATAACTACACAATTTCCTGTCCTTTGTAGCTCTCAGTAAATTTTGTCATCTCTCCTAAACCTTACTCTGTCATCCATTTATTCAAGCTCAGTAGGTAGGTTATGTATTGTTTTCCTCTGTCCCTCTTGCCCTAATGTGAATATCAAATTTTCTAAGCCTCCTTTTCTCATTATGGGCACTAGAAAGTTTAACTGTCTCCTTTTTGGTGTTAAGAGTCTTTTTCATTTCCATTGTCTCTAAAACTTTGTTTCAATCCATGGCATTCTCAGCATCCTTCTGTAGAACCACATTTCTGTTGCTTCAAGTCTCTTCTTCATCTGTGAAGAAGAGATTGTTCAGCATTCAGCAGGACTGATATCATGTAACAGTTCAGTAATTTTTTTTTTTTTTTTTACAAAATTTGTCTGTTTCTTAATACTTCGCTTAGCTTTTGGAAGGCACCTTTTGCTATCCCATTATGCCTTTGGATTTCAATGTCACACTTTCCATTCTGTTTAAACACTTCCCAGATACTTAAATATTTAAATTGTACTTGTTTAATTTTTAATTTTGTTATTAGCGATTTGTAATTTGCATGCTGGGCTGTTCCTTTTGCTGACAACCATGCATTCAGTCATCTTGCAATAGTATGTTTGTTCTTTTCTTCTCAATTTCTTTTACTACCTTCTGTAGGAGTTCTTGTGGTTTCCTTTCTGTGTCTGCCATCAACAGTGTCATCTGCATATCTTAGTTGTTAAGATTGTGTTAGGTGACAGATGCTGTACATGTCACTCCTTACTGGGTGAGGAGTCAATTCCAGTAGACTTGACCCTCTTCATGCCATTATCTCTATCTATAAAAGGCAGGGTGTGTGTGTGTGTGTGTGTGTGTGTGTGTGTGTGTGTGTGTGTGTGTGTGTGTGTGTGTGTGTGTGTAACGAATGCACGGCCGCAATTTTCGACGGATTTGCACCAAAATTTACATGCACATGCTCCAAGTTAATAGGAAGGCCAAGACTGACGTTGCATTTCCCAACTCCCATCGATAGTGGAAATAATCGATTTTTCATGCTTCTACGGTAGTTTTCATGTAGTTTGCGGCCATTTTCTACTGGCCAGAGTGAGAGCCTATAGCTGGCTGCCACGTATAGGCAGGAAGATTCTATTGGCCAGTGTGAGAGCCAACAGCTGACTGACACAAATGTTAACTAGCATAAAAAAAATAGATAGCTGCATTCGTCACAAGTGGGAAAAATTTAAATCTGCATGGCACTTTACTCCAATTGGTTCATTTGCTTGCTTAAACTCAACGTTGATTCTGATTCTGCAGAACTGGGTTGGGTGTGAAAAAAGTATTTGTTGTTAACATTCTTTTTTCATTCGTTTTTTTTCCAGTTACGAGTCCTTTTTAAAGCTGATCGTTTTGTGTTCATTTTGTTTAGTTCTTTTTTTGTAACAGATTTAATGTTTAGTATAGAGCTTAGAAAAAATTTGCAGTGTGAGATAGGCAAGAAGTAAGGCATGTAGCAACATCAGCATGGCAAAGGGCACTCCTTTAAAGGCAAAGAAAGGCAAAAATATTTTAAGTCAAGTGATAACAATTGCTGTATGAATCAAGCATGGGCAATGCTGGGCCATGCTACTAGTCTTGCATAATTGTTAAAATCCATAAGTTTTCTTGGGATTGATAGTGAAGTGGTTTGTTGTTGGCTTCTCCATGGTGATTTATTGAGACACCACCTAGTTAGCTGGCTGTTGACTCATCAAGAGTTCTGCACTGATAGGACTTATTTTTCATCCTACAGGGTTGCTAACAACTGGGCTCACTCGCAAGAAATTGGATGGCAAACGTGAGCTTAGTCACTAACCATCTGACAACAGCATATATAGATATTCATGCATGCATGCATACATACATATACACACACACACACACACACACACATATATATATATTAGTGCTAAACAATTTTATTTTATTTTGTTTTTAATTTCAAAGTAATTTGACATTCTTCAGTTAATGGGAGAGGAATATCTTTATTCGCCATTTAATTTTTGATAAGAGCCCAGAAGTTTCATAGCTGATAATCAGAAACTTGAATTTAAAAAAAAAAAAAAAAAAAAAAAAAAAAAATTTATCTGTTTTTTCCTAGCCCCTGATGCCTATCAGTGATGGTAGGAGGGAGGCATATTTAATGAATATAATTTTTTTTTTCTAAATATATCCTGTAGGTAACAAGTCACTTTCAAACAAAATCAATCATCTATACTAAAAAATGAAAAAAAAAAAAAAAAAAAATTAACACTGATCTGTATGGCTTGTCTTGAGTTATATACTGTATAGTATATCTTGATAAAATCTGACGATAGTCTAAATTGAACAAAACACAATATTCAAACTCTTACAAAAAGTATATAACAAGATATGACTCCAAATACTCACATGTATGTATGTATGTATGTATGTATGTATGTATGTATGTATGTGTGTGTGTGTGCATATATATATATATATATATATATATATATATATATATATATATATATATATATGTGTGTGTGCGCGCGCATAAAATCAATTTTCAAAAATGTTATAAAACTTTGAGACATGATATAACATCCTGATGTTGAAGTGTTGTTTAAATACAAAAAAAAGAATCAAACTCTGTAAACACTGTAGATTTGCCTTCTCGGTGATTTGCAAGTTTATAATGAATTTTGTTAGAAATACCTCAGAATTGCATCTTACAAGTGAATGAAACAGGCTTATACATACTAAATTTATAACACTTGCAATGCATATTTATTTTTAGGTCTTAGTGAATTTCCTACTTAATATTCAGTGAGTTAATTCTGCAAAAGTAAACATTAGACAAATAATGCTAATGATGATGAAACCATTTCATTAGCCCTTAGCATCTTGGGTTCTGCGTTTGTCAACATCACTTATTTGTTCTTGTTTGACACATTTTAAGAGAATGAGTTTCTTTTTGTGGAAGGCAATTTCCAAAGTAGCATTATGAATTTTTTGCAATTTACATGTCATTGATTTTATTGATTACTTTAATGGACCAAGATTTCTCCTTTTTTCCTTTCGACCTGTTTGCTCAAATTGAACTAAATGATTTTTTTTTTTTTTTCATTTTTCCCTTTTAAGTTTTATGACCTGCAAAATTGATTTTTATTATTGTTTAATTTTAATATATTTTTTTATTTCTTCAGAGTGATAAGAAGAATGGTTGGGTAAATGTAGGAAATTTAGAAGGCTGTGTCCATTTCAAGATTGGTAAGTTGAAGTGACTATTATGTGTGCATGTGTATGCAAGAGAGATTTTCTTTTTATACTTTATTAGTGTAACTAAAATAATTAATATGATCAATAACTTTAAAGAAAGAATAAAACAAAAATGTTCCATACTTTGATGTAAACTAATTTAAATTGCATTCTGTGGTTAATGGTAGTCATCATTTCTTTGTAAGCTTTTTAAGGCTTTAATATAACAATCAACCTCTACTTATATTTTCCTGTACATTGGATACCTTATGAAAATCAATATGTTTATGAAGAAAGAGTAATACTACAATTTTGTTAGACCCAAAGTCTCTGCTTTTGCGTCTCCTGTTTTCAAAACTGACTCTTCACTTGGTGCATGAGTGTCTGAAAGTTTTAAATTGTCTATCAAATATGTGAACGGTTCAACAATGTTTAATTAGCTTTTCTGTTGTGTAACAATCATTCTCTTGGGTTTTAATTGATTTTCATTACTTCATAATTAAACTCTGATTTTTAAATTTATATCACAATAACAGAAAAATGATTGTCCCACTAGTTCCATAAATAATATGCAAATTTCAGTCCAGAGATGTAAAATTGTTTTCTATTTTAAATATTAGCAACACAGTAAATATATATTGTCATTTAATGTTTAATTAAAATGTTTTGATAAACTACTTTAAAACCTTCCATTATGTTCTAGTTCATAGTATTATAACATGAAGTATTGATGGATATTTTAAACCATTATTCTACATATAATCCTTCTACTTTTCATTCAAATCATAAGATATAAATAATAGAAACTTACTAACTAAATATGTCTATATTTACTGTCACAAAAGATTTATGCACAATGTTTTAATGTAATCATCAAAGAATGAAACTGAAAAATTAATGTAATGGATAAGACATTTTATTTAATAATGATCATATTTGAAAGTTAAATTACTTTACTAAAAAAATAGACCCCTTCCATTAAGCAACATGTTAAAAAATTCAATCTCTCGAGTGAAAACTTTAATTCAAAGATGCAAAAGGAAAAAAATCTCTTTGTGTATGATTAATTTCCCTGAGAGTACAGTTGTGAATCAATGACTAAAAAGAAAGCAGGGAGAAATCACAGAAAATTTCTTGGAATTGGGCCCATGGAAGGGGATGATGATATAGTACAATCCTTCTCCCTTGCCTCACCCATAGTCTTGTTATTGCTTTGGTGCCATTGTTTATCTATTCCTGACAGAACACAGCAATTACCAACTGTTTGACTGCACACAACCAACATGCACAATTGATTCTCTTTGTCTACGAGGCTTTTTTCTCTTTTATAATCAGATTTATGAGTTCAAACACATTCACTCTCTCCTTTTTATTTTAATTTATTTTATTTTTTTCTTTCTCTAATTTGTAAACAAAAATGAAGACTTTTCTCTGACTAAAGCATTCCAACTCCTTTTACACTCAATATCCGACATAGAACAAAAGATTAAAAAAGATTGAAAAGAAACAAGTTGTCATTTCATGGGGCTGTATTTACTCATGGGTGAAATGTGCTGATGGAATTTGCCTTTTCCTTTTACTAAAACAATTTCATTTTTTTTTCCTTCTTTCTTTTTTTAATATTGCCCCCATTGTTTGTGCATGACTAAATGCCAGTGAACTTATTGCCAAAACAAAAAAAAAATAATTGTACAGAACTTTTACAAAATGCTCAAATGTGTGTAGACCTGTTGTAATCCACATAATCAAGATTAGCCCATTAGTCTGAATAACCAATATGGATTTTGTATTTTTTAAACTAAGTTGTTATTTTAAGGGTTATTTATTTTAACTTTTTTTCTCCTTACTTGATCACCCCCAACCATTCTATTGTGGATCTTTGGACTTGTTGGCATTTGGTTCTTATGTGCCGGTGTGCTATCCAAGCAATTTATAATTTAAATCAACCTCTAAGCAAAAATGAAAGAGTTGGTGCCAGGAAGATTATTATAGAAATGTGACTCTGAATCACAGCAAGTGTAGATTTTTACCTTTGTGAGAAAAATTAAGAAAATGGATTTATGGATTTATTCTCACTTAACTATTATTGCAAGAATTAAATTCTAACATGAGAACCTTATTTTCATTATAGACTTTGAATTATTTAACAATTGAACCATAATTAATTAGAATTATCATTTGTTAGTCTGATATGAATGATTGTTTAAGCATTTTCAGTTATGATTGCATTTTATAAAACATTATTTTATATTTACATTTTTTTTTTCCATTTATTTTAGTAAAATATGAAAGGATCAAGTTTCTTGTGATAGCACTTCAAGACAGCATTGAGATCTATGCATGGGCCCCTAAACCATACCATAAGTTTATGGCATTTAAGGTAAGTGTTTCAATGAGATGCTTTCTTTTTTTGACTTTCTTGTGGCCTATATTGATGGCTTTTATCTCCTCCTACCATGAAAACAAATCTGATAAGATCACTTTGATTTATATGCCTTCATTTTTAGTAGGCAAACAACTAGTCAACTATATAGCATTTACTCATTCTTACATATTAGCTTTAAGAGGAATTTTGAATTGTTATATAGTAAATTGTATTATGAATGATGATTCACTCTTATACTGCAGTAATTTAATCAAGAAAGTAATGAGTGATATAAAAGAAACAAATCCCTCATGAAAATATTTTTTATATATTCCAATTAGTATTTTTTTTTTTTTTTAAGCGTATCACCCCAAGCAAGGCTGGAGGCCACTATCATGCAAGGGGTTATAGAAGGGTTGGAGGAAGAGCAGATAGGAGTGGTAAAGGAGAGGATGTGGAGAAAGAGAAAGACAGTGGGTCGATCAAGGCAAGAGGGTTACAGAAGATTTGGAGCGAGAGCAGATAGGAATGAAAGATGAGAGGATGTGGAGAAGGGAAGTGGATAGATCAAGGCAACTGGAGATGTTGATTGACGCTACACTTAAACCGTTGGAGATTGTATTTGTCAAGGAAACAGTAATAGGGAAGGGAGTTCCATAGGCGAGATGTGCGAGACATGAAGCTATTGGAGTAGAAGAGACGTCTACATCTAACAGTTTCAATGGTGTAGGGGTGGGAACGGGATGCCAGCCTCGTAGGACGTTTAAATTCACCAGGCCTAGGGACAAGCGAAAGCAGCTCCTCGGAGCAATTACCATGAAAGTATTTGTAAAAAAGACAGAGCGAGGCAACATCGCGTCTGTGAGAGAGCGACTGCAGACGAGATGACAGATCAGGGCCAATCACATTGCATGTCTCTGGATCTTATCAAGAACCCTGAGGCAAACAGCAGGGGCCCCAGACAATATATGTATGTTTACAAGCTTGAATTCAAGTAGAAAAAGTTTTTCTTTTGTTGTCTTGTAAAATGTTTAATAACTTAGTTGATACCCACACCTCATATACTTTACATAAACTTATTAAATTGACTAGTAGAATCTGTTTGAGCTTACTTTACTTTTATATAGATAAGGATTTTCTAACCAGAATTATAAAAAAAGGTTTCCTTTAAGTTTCCTCTTAAGGTTTCTTACACTGGTCAAATCTTTGGTTATCATGTCTTGCAAATGGCTTATCAATGGCCATGGGTAAATTTTATGTTTTTTGCTCTCATGAACATTAGTCCATGGAAATGGAGAAAAAAATATTAGTTACTTTTTTTTTTTCTTTACAATTTTTTGTTTCTCCCTTTTCAAGTATTAATCATAAGATTTTGTATAATTCATGAAGATTGAAGTGTGCTTCAAGCTACAAGATGAAATTGTTGTTTGCCAAGAAAACAATCTTAGCTCACCATTTTTTCTCCACCTTTCAAGTTACACAGGTGCATTTTGATAATTAGGCTTTGTTTTTAACCTTTTTATACTCTTCATGGGTTAATGACAGATGCATTTTTTCTTATTTACAAATTTGGCAACAAATTGAATAATCCCATTAGAAATATGCCAAAGGTTATTCGTGAAGGTATTTTTTTTAACTAACCTCTTCAAGAGGATGGAAGTGTTTATTAATTATAATTTGAATACTATTAGAAAATAGAAGCATGCTATAGTTCAAAAAAAAGTTTTCATTGAAGAATAGTTTTAACAAGTTCATATACATTTTAAAATAAGTGCGTGTGGGGGGCTTTTATACAAACTTTTGTTTTTAATAATTTCACTGATTTTCAGTAACAATTTAATTTTTTACCCGGTTAAGTAAATATTTTCTAAAAATTCTTTTTCTGTTGTTTTTTCCTAACCAATTGTAACGTGTGTGTGTGTGATAAATGGATGATCAAAAAGCCAAACATGTTTTATTTGAAAAATGAGTCAAAGTCCTCTTCAGAGCTTGATACTTTTTTTTGGCGGGGTAGATATTTATTTTTAATATAAATCTTTAACAAAAGTGTTATATGAATTTCTGTTGGAGTTAATAAGTTAAAACCCTCAAATGAAACAAAAGGTATACATATGTTTTATGCATCATGTCCTTTCAGGTTTTGGCCAATCATAGCTCTCCACAACTGTTTTTTGTTGCTCTAAATGACTTTTGACCCTTTACCCTACCTCTTTGCCCTGTTTTTGCCATCCATTCACTCAAATACTTCTTTCCTTATCTATTAAAAAGAAACATATATCTTAAGTTCTAAATTGGTCTATCAAATTGTATACCTTGACCAACATCTTTGCCAGTGTATAAAAGCTTTGAATAAGCCTGAAGCTAAGAGTGATTTCTAATACATACAGACTTCTATCATATATCAAATTGAAATCAATATTTAAGCACTTCCTATATCTATCCTTTTTATATCCTGGAAATAAACTAAAATGACAATTTTGACTTTTGCAATTATCCAATAGCACCACAATTCATAAAGTGATCATAGTAAACTCTGCTTCCAAATAGAGATTCTTGAAAGACAAAATTATTTATTCTTAAAAAGTTACTAGCATGCAAAATTTAGTTACCATTTCACATTTTTTTATATAAAAATTTTTGTTTCTATTTTTCTTTTTATTCATATTTTTATATATTCTGGAATACAAAAGTAAATAAACATGATTATCTTATCCAAATTTTACACACTTTTTCAATTTAATATGAAAATGAAATGGAAATAATTGCCTAATTATTTCATAAGGTTTTGTCCTTCAGGAATTGCTAGTTTTTCAATCAGGATATGTAGCCACAAATTTTATTCAAACCATTTGTTATCCACTATTAAACATTTTCAGAACTGGTGTAGAGAGATTTAGAATACTGGCTAGTTGAATTGATATGTCTCCTGTTATTTGAAAAAATTTGAAGTTTTTCAAATACCAGAGACCTACCAATTCAAAAAGTACATGGAAGGACTTCTCCCAATATTCAATGAGTTATTTATTTGAACAAAAACAGAAAATTTTGCATGGAGAATAGAAAGCAGTTGACAATGGTAGATCAAAAAATTTATTGATTAATTCTCATGATCGAGTCAATTTTTTGGCATGAATCTTTTTTAAATTTTCTGGGCCATTTTGGATTGTAAAATAAGAAAAATGTCTAGAAAATTTATGAAAGATTTGCTTAATGTTTTGAATGCAGTCTGGCTGGGTAGTGTTTCTAAAAATTTGCAAATGGCAAACCTACCAAATTTCAGTTTGTATAATAAGATTCTTAAATGAAAGGTACAACCAAATATTTGTGTCATGTTCTTAAATAGCCTTTGTCAGACTTTGCATAACACCAAATTTGTTCAGAAATATCTAAACTGTCATCCATATACAATCACTTTCTTAGATCAATGGTTAAAAATGGCTTTAAGCAAGTAAAGCATGTAGGTCTCAACAAGAACCATCCCTCAAACAGCAACAACAACTAAAATGGATAGCACATATAAATCAAAGAGAGAATAAAGGCATAATCAAGATCAAGTTCCATACTACTTCAAACAAAAGGCAAAGAAGGAAGCCCCCATCACTACTGGAAAGAGCAATAAAAGCTATTGGACTTGAAAAACCTTTTTTTCCTGAAGAATTGTTTTGAGAGAAAGATTTTGTAAATTTCAACCGAATGCAGCACTGTTTGGTCAGTGAATGGTGACTGTTTCCTTATAAGGAAATGCTTAATATATATTAAAAATGTATTCAGTTATTCAAAATGTAATTCATCTACTTTACCAATATGTTTGTCTAAAGACAGAGACATTACTTACTCTGTATTTTTAAAATTTTTGATGTATGTGAATTATATGTTGGATAATTCTATAAGCATATTAGCCCCCCCCCCTCATAATCAATAAGATACTAATGTTGCTGATTGTAGTTACAAAATGAAAGCAAAATTGGCCAGCCAGCTAATAACTTGTAATTTAAAAAAAAAAAAATTGAAAGCATCAGCTGTTTAGCACTTGATGTTCAAGCAAAAATCAGTTGCTAATTGGTTTAATACAGTAATTAATTTGTGAGAGAATAAGTAGATATTTGCAAGTAATCTATACTGTAGAAAACAACAGACCTCAAAATTGTATATTATGTAGCAATAGGGGTAAATAATTCTGTTGAATTGTTATTAAAAATATGACTTGTGAAAAAATTTCTTTTTTATACATACAGAGAGAGAAACAATCAAAATCGAATATTAATACTGTTAAATACATTTCTAAAGAAAAGAACAAAGTTGATTAACAATTGTTAAGTCTGAGTTTTTCCCTTATGGTTATAAATTATTGTCATTTTTTAAAAGATAATTTCATTAATGAATAAGACAGAAAACGTTGATATATTAGCTTATTTATTGTGGAAATAATAGATTTGTTTTTATTTAGAAATTAAGTCTCCAGACACACAAATCACTGAATTTATTTGATTTTAGAGGCATATCAAGAATGATAGGTATTTCCTAATGAGAAAGATGTCAGCAACTTCATTTATTCATAAATTGTTCATGATTTAATGGGTCAACAATAACAAGTATAAAATTATAATTGCTGAGATGATATTAATGAGCAAATAGAAAAGGTATTTTAAAGACTGAAAATAAATTTGTAATTTTGACCTTTTTTATTAGATTTTAAACACCTTTCTTTTTAGAGTTATTCTATTACTTCAAATAGTAAATGACATTTTTCAATACTTGAATTAAAAATATCACCTGTGCCATAGCTGTGACAGTGAAATACCAATGAATACACCTTTCTCCATATCTAGTCCCACAGGTATGATGGAGTGTGGTAAAATTCTCAGCCCAACCCACTTCTCAGAATCTGAAGAAAGAATAAATTTTCTTTCTAACCCCTTCTTGGATGAGCCAAGAACTTTTACGATAGCCTCTTGTATTCATATTTGGCATGTTAGCATTTTCTTTCACCTGCAGAAATTTTTTTTTTTTTCACTACTCTTGTTCTACCTTGCTCTTTGCCTCTCCATGTCCATCTTGAGTCTTAATAAAATAATCATTAGACAACATTAGCCTTGTAATTCTTGACATTGGTCTAACAAACAAATTATATTTGTCAGAAGTCATTGATCCAGTAAATGATAATAGTGTGAATTGCCACAGGATGTTGAGGTCAAACCACAATCTGAAGGCAATCTCATTGCAAATCAAATGTCTTTATTATTTTTAGTAAAGTTTCTTTCATTGTTTGTACTTTGCAACAATTTAAATTTGCTTCTTTCAAGTAGAACAAAAAATAAAACTTTCTTTTCTGCTTTTGTGTAAGATTGCCATTGGCTTTTTCTATTTGCATTCACACTTTTAAATATTCTTCTTTCCTCACCTGTTGCTGATAAAATGATCATTTGCTCCAGGGAATCATAGGATTAGGATCATACATTTAAAATAAAGTCTCTTATTTCAGAAATGCTGCCTGCTTACATTTCTTGTTGTAGAGCCATTTTCAAATATCCAGTGTTCAAGAAAACTGGAATCAACATTACTTTTATTTGCACAACCTTAAATAGTAATAGTTGTATTCTTCAAGGTGTTTCAGTGCATGTCAGTTTGTCTCCTCCTGAAATGCTTTCCATGTAAACTTTTTTTTAATATTTTATTGACTCAGTGAGAGAGAAAAAACACTGCAATGCTTCAGATAATAAATTACACTTTTTATAAAGCACTTAAGAACAAAATTGAAGTAGTTTGAAAATGTGAAAATAGAATGCTGAGTATATTTTAAATTTTTTTCTGTTTTAAAAGAAATCTAGATGCAGTATGAGTAATTTATTCATTAGTTATTTAAGAAACAAAAAACATGACATTCATTTTTATAATACTTGTGCCTGTCATCAAGGGAAATTTGAGGGTCAAAATGAATCGATCACATTTTTCTCATTCTACCTCCATATAAATATACATCTCATTCAACTTTATAAAGAATAACAACCTAGAGTCATGAAAAATACTACATATATTCACCTCACTGCTCAACACACTTGGCACATTGTTTCTCAAGTTTCTTTAACACCTCCCCACCCACCCTAAAAAAAATAAAAATATTGATTTAAGGAAGTGTGTTGGGTTGACAACCTTCTTCTACACCCCACTCACATTTTCCTTTTAACATCAAAATTCAGTAATCTGATTTATGTTGAGATATACAGGGTGACTGAAAAGTAACTCCCTATTTTATGTATGGTAGACTCTCCTGTCTTGTAAAAATTATAGTTAGATGGGAGAGTCCCTCATACATAAAATAGAGAGTTACTTTTCTATCACCCTATACATTAAAGTATCATTTGCATGTGTGTTTGTATTAATAAGCAGGACACAACCATCAAATTTAGCTTCTTTTTTAATATTGCTCATGATTTCATGTCTACTCTTCATTCTTGGTTGTAATTTATTGAGTCTGTATATAATGTAGTAGAGGATTATTCTAATTGTTTCCATAGAAACTTGTAAAAAGTGAAAAATCAGCATTCTTATCTTTTATATTTTGCTTTTTTACAAAGATAATTTTGTTAGCACAAAATAATGCTTGTTGTTTTTTTTTATGTTTCTATCTATCTATCTATCTATCTCTATCTCTCTCTCTCTCTCTCTCTCTCTCTATATATATATATATATATATATATATATATATATATATATGCTTTTTTTTAATCAATTCGTTCCAAGCAAGGTAACAATGTAACTAAGATGCTAGAGGCTACTGAGAGTGAAAGAAAATGAAAAGATTTTAGAAGGAACTTGAAACCGGGTTCTAAACTGTAAACAACAGATAAACCTCTACTCCTGTTCATAAGAGTGGGAAGGACTGTGAACTTGAAAATAGGCAAACTTATCTACTCTTCTATCTATCTCTCTCTCTCTCTATATATATATATATATATACGCACACACACACACTTTTCTTCCTCTTATACAAATGAGAACAGTTACATCACTCATAATACATATCAATACAGTAAATAAGAAAACCTACCAAACTGTAGCAAGATGAAATTAAATGACAAAATATTAAAACTGAAATTATAAATTTTGAATTTTAAAAATAAATTCTGTATTTTTATAAGTTGGAAGTAGAACATTTAGAAAGTACCCATGTAGATTTCAGAATGAGAATTTTATGATTGTCACCTTAAAATGACAGGATCATTGTGAAAATGGTTGTGAAGATTTTCTGGTTTTCTGTAACCAGATATTTACACATAATCACTAAATATTGGTACAAGCAAAATTGATGTTAAAATCCCTGGCATTAGAGATCCTCCTTTAATGTACATTGGATGCTAGCCATTGGCCACAAATTTTGCTTTCCTTGATGCAATGTGTTGATTTATGGTGTTATTGATTTTGAAACATAGCTGCAGCCTGACCCCCCCCCTTTGGGGGAAATAATAGCTAAAGCATTTTATAATCTTTTTTCTCTCTCTCTCTCTCTTTTTTTTTTTTTTTTTTTAAATTCTTTTTTTCCACCATAGATTTGCAAAGCACGTGTGTAAGTGGAAGAAGGATCATCAATTGCTATTAAGTTTCAACCTTGTAACTAAGAATGAAGAGGATCTCTTAACTAGTTGAACCTTGCCCATGGTTGGACTGTATTCAAATAGGTCCATGGCAACTCTGTTTAACAACAATAACAGCAGCCATTACTGTTCTTCTCAATTGTAGAACTTGCAGAGTTCAAGTTTCTGCAGCTGTACAATTTGCACTGAATTACTTTTTTTAATTAACCAATCAGAAAAGAAATTATCTTAAACTTGTAAGGATTAATTTAAGAAAAAAATAGACTTATATAAATAATAGTGCAAAAAGTAGAATTTATTATCATGGTATTTTTAAAAAAGAGGAAACCATAATTATAAAATTTTTTTATTAAATAAAAAAGTGAATATTAAGTATTTTAAAGCAGACATTGGAAATAAATTTTAATGTGTGTTTTTCTCTCCCCTTACAATTTTTACTTGATTTCTATGTCAGTCCAGAAAAAATTGTTGATTATTTGCAAAAATCAAGAGAAAAAAGAAAAGCATTTTATATGTAGGCAAATGAGTTTTTGAATACAGGCAAAACTATATGAATCTGAATTGTCTGTCAGAAGAGCCCAGAAAGGGACAATCTTTATGTATTTGACCGATGGTTATTAGTGAGGTAGGAAGTAAATAATTGGACATTGTTCTCATCATATTAAGCATAAGGGTTAAATGCTAAAAGGTTTAGTATCAGAGAGGATATCTAAATGTTAAATGACATGCTTCAAGTCGACCATGATTGATTTTGGTAAGAATAAACTCCTATATGAAATAGGAAAACTGCCTAAAAAATAATTAGACTCTTAGAGAAAAAGGCATTTGTCATGTCACTTCTCAGTTATAAAATTATTTACATTTTCATTTTCATTGTTCAGTGTATATTTCTTTGCTATTAGGTGTTCAATTTATAAATTTTCATAATTTGAAATTAAACTTGATGAAACCACTGCATGCAACAGTCATGAAATATAAGTAAAAATATTATAGCAAAAGAATTACAATGAAAATAGAACTACCAGAAAATGAATATTGTAAAAATCCAGAAAGATTATATTTATAATGTTTTAATTCTCCTCATCCTCAAGAGTTGAACTTATTTAATTTAATGTGTTTATGTTGTGATTTATGACTACTTAGAGCTGTTGCCAACAATGACCATTAAAAAGTACAAAAATGAACTACATATTTAAGAGATACATTTCTTAAAATGTTTTGTCTCATAGTTACAGAGGCACTAAAACTAAACAGCTAGCATCTTATAAACAAATGGTAACCAACTGTTAATTATATTTATTTGTTAACATCAGATAATTAAATTGTTATTGATTCTCATACAAGTATTCATAATTTTCTCTTCTGCATACAATCTTAAATATTTAAGTTTTAATTCTTTTCGTGCCAATGTTTAAACTTTTGCAAGTATTATTTTCTGCACCTCTTTTTTCTGTTTTTTTTAACATGGCATCAAAAATATTTTCAGATTTTCCTCTCAAAAGATATTCTATTATTTCCTCTAAAACATTTCACCTTGTATAGAAAAATTATGATTTTGCTGTTGTGATTGTTGTCGCTAACTGAAAAATGTGTGGCTGCAGGCATTGCTTACCTGCAGGGAAGCCTTTTACTTGCTCTTTGTCTTTGTTTTTGGACTTTTTCTTCCAAAACCTTTTTGTCATTTGACCTTGTGCTTTTTAGTAACCCTTCTCTCTCTCTCTCTCTCACTCTTCTTTTTAGTTCACATCTCCATTTTATTACATCCTTACTCTTTACTTTTTAACTTCAGTTCTTGAATGTGAATCTTATTCTCTATAAGGTTAATTATGCTTCTGATATTTTATATGAAAAAAAGTGACTTCTCACACTCAATTTACTGCCTGAAGTAATTTTATTTAGGTTTCATAGTTAATATTAACTAGTTCTTTCCTTTCATAGACTTGAGGAATGCATGACTATTAACAATTTTTTTTCTCTCAAATATTTTCTGAATGAAGGCATAAATTTCTGTTTTATTTTTGTTTTTGTTTTTTCTTTAAATTAAAAAAAATTGTACAGTGACAGTTATCTCAAACTCATTGAGATTAAAAATTTTTTTCCTTATTGAAGCAATTCATTTTTGAAGAAATCATTCCAACACAGACTATGAGCCTCAGTCATCACTCACAAAAAAAACAAATGAGGGAGAGAAAAAAACTGTTATTCACCAATGCAGACAAAAATGACTATTTAGGAAATTGCAAGAACATTGCAGTTTAGTATTGCAAGTTTTAAAAATATTAAGAATCAATTAAATTTAACCAAATTGGTTTGGTTCAAAGACTTTTGTCTGCAGAGCACAAAAGAGAACAATACTGGGATAATACTGAGAAGATTACGTTTTTTATTTTTTTTTCCTTTCTTGCTTCTACTGATTAATTTTTTCTTTTTTTTAGGATAGTAGTAGTAGTAGTAGTAGTAGTATTTTGTTGCTAAATCAAAGTAAACAAGAACATTACCAAGCAGAGTTTGAGTTAGTAAATTGTAGAGGAATGAAAGAAGTATATATATTTTAATTTACCAACAAGGTAGGTAGAAGCAGAAGCAAGACATTTTGGATTTGTTTTCTATAAAACCAAACAAAGAACTTTCAATTCAGATTAATGACTGAATCTCTTTAACAATAATAAAAAAAAGTCAGTAAGTTTAATTGCAGAAAGATGCAAATTATTTACCTAAGTGGTAGAAGTGCAGGAAATGCTTACTAGTTTGTGACAATTACAGTACAAACTATCTTTCTAAACTCTATAATAGAGACTCATCAATACAGAAGGGAAATTTGTTGCAACTTTAACACTGTCTCTATTGAAAGTCAGAATACTTTATTGTATTTATCTTAGCTAAAACTTTCTTTAAAGTTTCCTGTCTGGAGAGCAGTATGCAAATCAGAACAGTGGAATTGTATTTTGTACACTACCAACCACAACCAAGTTGACTAGATGTCTCAATTGGAAGCAAGTTTTATTCAGTCCATGAGTATGTTTCAAATAAATGCTTCTTTCACAAGACTTATTTTGAGCTTAAATTAGATAACACTTGATTTCAATCAATATCGCATTTAATCTGGGAAAGATCATTTACTCTTCATCTTTATCTGCCTAAATAATAACAAAGTAAAGTTAATTTTGTCCATTTGTTTTTCATCTACACTACCAAATAATCATTAAATTGAGATTGTATCTGCTGCCTGTTCCTATTTAACAAATGTTTCCAATTTCTCTACTGTATTGTGCATGTTAAATGGACTTTGAGATTTCAATGGTTGATTTATTTTCTACAGTTTATCAAACCTTTGCAGAGAATATTTTTTAGATTATAATTTTTTTCTTTTTTCTAATAGATCATAATGCTTTAGTGGTACAACTCTTACAAATTAACTCAGAACTTGATGGGAAAAAGAGGTGGATTCATACCCTTCTCAAGGGTATTTGCATATAAGTGAATATAGCAAACCCAAATTGAATTGGAACTTGACTCTGATTAACAATTCTGAACCAAAGCTTACAGCACTTGGTATTCCCAAGTTGTCACCCATCTATGTACTAACCAGGCTTAACATTGTTTAACTTCAGTGATCGTACGGAACCAGTGTTTCAAAGTAATATGGATGTAAGCCTTGTGATTTCAAGTACTAATAAATAATGACACCATTAAAAGATTAAATGTTGAGAGTAAAGTATAACATCTATATAAATAATTCTTCTGAGGTTGTGAATGAATATGCTGCAGTAGAGAAATAAGACAATCAAAATCAGGAGTTTGATTTACATTTTTTAAAGAAAATTAATATTCATTGTGAAAATGTATTTCTATTTAAGCATCTTGTATTTCATTTACTTAGAATTTACTATTTTATTTTAAATGTCACTTCACTTCCTTTAAGGAACTTGGCAGTAATTTCAGACACATTTTTTAAAATTTCTTTTTTATTATGATGGTCATAAATAATTTAAACACTTATTCTTTTTCTCTGTTTTGGCAAACACATACATACACACACACACACACACCTTTATACTTGTTTCTTGGTAGTATGGTAATAGAATATTGTGCTGGAGGCCACACAGCTTGAAATTTATATAGTTCTTGCTAGAAAAAGGAAGTACAAATCTGCTAGGATATTCAGATTAATGCTTTCCTTTCACTCGTTTAGTTATCAGTTGTGATGAACATTTACAAATTTCTAGAAAAAGGAATCAGATTCATACTTATTTACAACTCTCAGAATTACATTATAAAACAAAACCCTAATTGCTATAAATGCTTTTATTCAGTCTTTTTTTATGATGCATTCTTATCAGTATTTCACTTGTGTTGCTGTTACCATTGATTCAATATCAAACAATAAAGACAAGCATGAATATGAATTTAATACATTTATGAAATGATTTTTCCCATTATGTAGGAAAATCATCTTTTCTATTGTTATTGCTTTACATTTGTTTCCAAGAAATCTGTGCGTTGTCTGTTTATTTGAAATTGAATAAAATTAAATATAATACGAGATATTTCTGATGTAGGTCACTAATAAGATACAAGTTTGTGTAAATATTAAAGCAAATTTGTTGTAAATAATGATACAGTATTTGAAATTTAATTATGCTTGAGATAATTATTTGGATAAATTCAAGATGCTGTGAAGAAATTCATTGCATATAATTATTTTCTTATTGATTGATTTTAATATACAGTTGTGCTAAAAAGTGTATGCCAAGTACTAAATAATTTTGTTACTCTGTGATTTGAAACTAAGGCAATATTCATTAGCAATGAGTTTGAATATATAAACATTTAAATCTTAGCTAGATATATAAAAGTCTGTTGATATTGTCTAATGTCAACAAGATTTCATATGTTTGGCTTTGTCTGATGTAAAGACCAATTATTCCAAAAAAAAAAAATGTGTTCACCATAATCTAGTTCAGAAATATATTAAAAAAAACAACAACAAAAAACTAGTACATAATGTTTAACTTTAAACTCTGCAAGTTGACTGGTTGGTGATTTTTGTCTTGTGTTTTGATGATATATTACAACCAATAGTGAACAATAAGTCACTAATGAATAAGTCTTGTCTTATGTCCCTTTCTATTTTGTGTATTCACTCAATTCAGTTTCTATTCATATCAAGGTAGTTTGTTCCCAGTATAAATTCTGAATTATTCTAATATCTTTCCTAAGTACTGTTTTTAATTTTGAGAGCTCAACTAACAGATCTCTTTCCTTAAAAGTTACACCATTTTAAAAGAAAACAGATTAGGCAATATGTAAATGTTGCTACATTATATACAACTGAAAGTTGTTTTAAAAATTTTTTTTCCATTGTTTCCTTTTTTAACATTTCAGCTCCCCATAAATATTAACAGATTTGAATGATTCAGTTTACTGGCCATTGATAAAACCTTCAAATTCTTCAATCCCAAAGTATTGCTGCTTAATGTAAACTCATAGTGGAAAAAGTCAATTGACATTTTTTCTTTTCATGCTGTTTATAACAAAATTTGAAAATTAATAAAAAATAATCAATGCCTGTCAAAACAATGGACTATAAACACTAATATTAGTTTAAATAAATAAATTATTGTTTTAAGTGTTAAAATACAGTAATTTATACAAAACAAGACTTCTTTTTGATGTACGAATCTTTTTAGCCTCTTCAGTAGTGCCAACTTTTTTTTATTAATATCCTTTTGCATTAAAATATTAATAAATTAGATTTAGTTATTACAAGAAGTTACCATTCAAGGAATAAATAGGAAAATAATCAAGTAAGATATTTTGTAAATATTTTAAAAGAATGCAAAATAATATTATGTAAATTCTGAGATTAAGTATTTATTATAAATGTTTGGCTAATCTTTTTTCATCCTACTTTTGCATTTTATCACAACTTTCTAAGTTCTATTTTAGTTTAAGTAGTATGAAGTAATAATAATAAAACTCCTGAATCCTAGGAAAACATTTTTGTGGGTGATACCGTAACCACAAAGACCTAGTACAAATCTAGTCAGGTTGCCATTAAAAAAAAAAAAAATTTATTTTTCCAAATCAGAAACTTAAAATGTTAAGGCAGAAAATGACTAGATTTGTAAGCTTCCATGACTAAACTGGTTACAGTATAACTTGTGGAAGATAAACTTTCAGGATAGGGAATAATGCAAATTCTGGTTTCATTAGAAGTTGCTCCATTATTCATACTTCATGCTCTACTTATTTTAACAGTTGAAGGATATTCAACCAAAAAAATTGTGATAAAAAGCAGTAAGATGAAGAAAAAAAAAATCACCAAAAATGTATAATAAATGGCATGTGCTTAGTTTCAGCAGTATTATTTTTGTAATTGGATTTCCAGTTCTACAGAACAGTCCTTTTAGTTGTGTGATCAGCTATAATTATAAAATTACTATGCAGACAATATTTCTAGCCAATCTGACATTTATTACTATTGGTTAATAATAGTCCTACTTCAAAGGAATATTAGTAGCATCTGGGTGAGCTTAAATCTGACCCTATGCAGCAAAGCTTCTCATTAAAAATTTGAAGCAGTTGTCAATTAGAAAAAGAAGGAAAAAATAACTTACCCTGGCACAATGCCTATTTATTTTGTAGTACTTTATTAAGGAACCCTTAGGACAAAATTTTTATTTATAAAGTTAGTGAGAAACTTAGTAAATTTGTTTAAAATATTCATCTTGAGATATATATATATATATATATATATATATATATATATATATATGAAATTATTAATGAAAAAAATATGTTATAGTTAAAATAAAGAAGTTTTGGAACTTAATCAAAGAATTAAAAATTTTCATAGCTCCTAGTATAGTTCATATATATATATATATATTATTCAATTTTTAAATTGATTTGTTGATTTTTCTTTAAGAAAAAATGTTTGAAGTCAGTATATTAGCTTGTCTGTGATGTGTTTTGTTTGGAATAATTCATTTTGGGTCAATTCACATATCCATACTCACTTAACCTACAGCTAAACCTTATAAATTGTAACAATATTTGAATTATTGAAGAGATCTATTATTATAAAATTATAATATTTTTACCTAATTTGATTTGTTAAAAGAATATTTTAAAGCAATTTTAACTGTTACATATATTATGATTTCTCTCTCTCTCTCTCACACACACATACTTTTATATATATTTTTATTACTTCATTTACTGATTTTGGATACAAAACAGCAAGTATGCCTTTTGAGAAAATCTGAATGAATGAGTATGCTATAAAAGCAATTAGAATCTTGCTTGATTATCAAGCTCTTCATAGCTGAACAGTAAAGCAAGCCGGATTTGTTTTTTTCCTCTCTCCCTTCCTCAGGTAAGTTGACATTTGGCTAATCCATCATTTGCAGCATAGGTATTTTTCCACTTGATAATTTTAGTTGATGAGTGCATTATGCATACTCACCAACTACCCTTACTGTAATATCTTGCACCAGCTGAGGAGGCATAAATTCCCAAATCTTCAAAACTCTACCAGCTGCCTGATGACTTTAGTGTGTAAGAAACTGGCAGGTATAGCCAGTCAGATGAATACCTGAATTTACTATATTATATAGCCAACTTTATTTTTACTTAACTATTCAAATGATACTGAATTTTTCTATTTATGAAACTATTTCTATTGTGTAATTGACCATCACACACAATTCTATTATACAAAAGATTTATGCTTATTAAAACTTTTATCAGTACTGTATTATTATTTTTATTTTGAAGCAGTCAGGAATTATCCTGATTTTTTCTTAAGTCTTTTTTTTTTAAAGTCTTTTTTTCTTTTTTCTATCAGTCTAAAACATATTAAAAAAATAAAAGTGAAACACCAACATGATTAAAATAGTTTTGTGTATTGTTGAATGATTTTAATAAAAGCTTGAATTCTAAAAGCCTAATTTCTCAGCTTTTAACTGTAGCTATAAATGTAGAACATAATTGAGAAAATTCTACTTTTGCTGTCATGACATTTATAGCCTGCTTTTACAGCACAATATCTGAAGCATTTAAAAGGTACACAGAAAAAAAAGCTAGGTTATACATGCAGGCATACACCCATATGATCAGGTTTCACTCCTAAGCATCAAGACACTCTTAAAAACTGAATCATGGGAATCCAATATTCTTTTGTTTTTCTCTTGGATTCTAGTTAGTTTTATTACCTGTTGTAGAATTTCAAAACAATTTAATCAAAACTTTATGTTGATGAATTTCACTTTTATTTCCTCCTAAAATTTTGGGTTATTTTTCTTGCTATAATGTTACCTTTCTTCATTTTATAAGACGTTTACTCTTCTAAGCTGCTCTTTATTTTATCTTAAAAATGTCACTACCTTTTCTATTGGAAATGCTAATATTTTCTTTGAACAGTAATCTTGGCAATTACATTTACTTTACATAGTCACTGTATATAATTTCTTATGCCCCCCCCCCCCCCCCCCGTTAAATTATCTTGTTTATTTTTGGAAAATCAAAGATCATAGTCTAAAGAAACAGACTTTGTATCAGGAATGTTCATTCTATACTTTATTAAAACTGTATATCATCTGTCTATATTAACTGAAACTGAGATATCCAGAAAAGGCATGGCACATGGAACTAGAACACTCTACCCCCATAGACTAAATAAAGGGTTCAGTTTTAAATTTCAATGTATATCATCTGAAGAAGGCCGGATCATACAACAGCTGAAATGTCATGAATATGACAATAAAGATGAATGAACAGTCCCAACAATGTAAATGGAGTAAAAACTGTGCATATCTGGGGGTTGCCACAATTTTTAGGTTAAGTCCTATGTATCATGTCCTATAATTCTATTTACCATATACTCAACTCGGATAAAGATAATTCACTTAAAGGGACAACTACAACATGCATTTGTAAAATATACATTATTCAAATGTCATCATGCTCTCTGTTGAAAGTTTTTGTTTCATTGCTTAATCAGTTTCAGTGAATGTTAGTCATTTTTGTGGACTTGACATCACTTGCAGCAAGTCTTATCACAATACACAAAAGTATGAATGTTATTGTAAAGACTTGTTGCCCTCTCTGGTACTAAGCAATGGACGTTAAAGCTGAGATTCTATCATAGACACCTTCATTTAATTACCTCCATCATCTGCTGGTGACAATGACAATAACACAGAGGAGTGTGGAGCTGATTCCTTTGCAAATTAAAGTCCAGCTGTTCCAGGCTGATGGCTTCTTCACAACTTTGTCATACACCTGCGATCAACTGTCTGACTAATCAACCATCTTGTCAGTCTCTCAACCATTTAATATTGCATTTCCTTTCCAGCTCGTTTCTTGCTAGTCTTGTCTTAATCTTTGTCTTGTCCTTTTTCTTTTTTTTTTTTTAAACCTTTCCTGATCTAATAACACAAAGCCACACTTATTAGTTTTTTAAACTGATTTTCACTAGTAATATACCAATACTAATATTAGATGTAAATTGTCACCGCCTTAAGTATACGATTTTTTTCTCTACTTTTTACTTGCCATTTAAAAAAGTTAATATTCTTTGCTTTAAAAATATCCATTACACTTGCATAAGCATTTTTGCATAATTTGTAATTTTACTTTGAACACTACTTTCAAAAATGTTATTATATAAAATATATTATACCTTAAATGAACCCTTAACATGTACAAAATTGAATTTTGCAAAGAAAACATTGTTTACTTGTAGTAAAATAGTGTTTTGCATGTAAAAGGCTAACTTTTGAAACTCATGTCAGAATCTTCTGTAAACTTAGAATATATTAATAAATGTTAATATAATACTTAGCTTTTAAATTTTGATTTGCAAAGATTTTTGTAGGTCTTTTAAAAATTTATCTGTAGCATTTTTCTTCTTGGTTAATTTTTAATAGAAAAATATTTTTTTCTATACAAACTATTAATTGCTTTTTTGACTCTTGCAGTTTTTAATGTAAGCTGAGTTTGGTTCTCATGTGACTTAGATGATAGGAAAGTAAGAATAACTTTCTGTTGCTGTTTTGGATTCTCTGGGGATTTTACTATTTTTATTGTTTCTAAGTAAAATAAGCAACTTTCACTTCAGATATTACCAAAATCCCTTAACTGTGTGTCCATTGTGAAAGAAAAATAATGTTTTATCTTCAGTACAAGCTGAAATTTTGTAATAAAAACAAGCTGAATTGTTCTTGTTTATATATTGGTATTAGCATCAACACTGAAAGGCTCACTTTCATCATTTCAACTACCATTATTATCATCATTATTTATGATACACTGAACATATTAAGGATTCTTTTCCTCTCAAATTTCCTCTTCCTGCTCCAAATATTGCCTTAATTGCAGTATGATTACTTCCATTTCCACTCGAAGTTCACTGCATGCACATACAAGCACATGTTCTTTGTTCATTAGAGTAGACATTTACTCTAATTACTTATCTGACTAGTTTCTTGTTACTGATAGGAATTAATTTGAACAGGCAACCGAGTGTGGGATATTGACATGAGTTGCTGCCTAAATAAGATAGTGCAGTATTCGGTCTGTTTCGCTGCAACCATTAATTACTTTAATGCTTTAGTCTATGATTCTTCAAGCCTGGTACTTTATTTTCTTGTTGATGTGTCCTGTTTGAAGGAAACTGGATATGGGAGCAAATTTCCTTAAGTGTTCATAGAATTCATTTGTGAGAAGACCAATAAATTATATTATTGCCAAGTATCTTCTAGATTAAATCTTACAATAAATATAGATCTTGCATTGTGGGTGACAGCCTTCTTATTGGACTTTAATCATTAAAAATGGTTGGAAGGGACAACACTCTAATCTATTACAAAATAAGATTTTTGTTTATCTGCATAATGATTCTATACATTAAATTATGAAACTCATATAACTGTTAGATACCATAGATGCATCTAAAAATATTTTAAAGAGTCTTTTCTTATCCTTACCAAGATATTAATTGAATTTGAATAGGATTGAAAATAGAAACTGGAAGGAAATTAGATATGAATAAATGATTTTTAATTAAAACTCAATGAATAATTTTATAGGTTTATACATTAACAAACTCTTAGAGTTTGTAATATATTGTTTATCTGAAGAATGCAAATTCAACATACATTTATAACTTAGTATTTCTACTTCATTTGTAAGGGAGGAATTAAGATGAATGAATTGAAACACACAAAAGAAAGTTAAGGGTTTGATGGCAAATTAGATGGTTAGGTAATGTTTATAACTTAGCATAGTATCTACGTACTTTGCTTAGGATCAGTGTAGTATTTGTGCATTCTTTGTGAAGTGTTACATACACACAAAAAATATATATGTAGATAATCTGCAAAAATCAAAAAGGTATTACTGTTACATTTTGATATGAAATGAAACTGCAGTAACAACATATATAGGTAAACCTTAAAAAAAAAAACCCGGAAAAACTTGACTGGTATTGATTGAAAAATGGATATTTGATTAGTATGGATTATTATGAAGTTGATTGCTTTGCTTTTAGGTATATTTGTACAGAAGTGGTTAATCTTTTGCAAGATTCCCTTTCCTAACGTATTGAAAGCATGAAATTATTTTTACCCCTTTTTTTAAAGGGGCAGATGGTTGACTAGAAGCCAAGCTTTACCAGGATATGAACAGTACTGCACTTGAGCCCAAATTTGTAAATGATATTAGTAATCAAACCATGTGCCTCTGCACAGATTAGACACAGCTTGCTTTTCCATGAAGCCTTTTATTGTATTATCAGTTGGAAGACATGTGCACTTCATACATGATGGCCACATTTTGTTATATTCTAAAATCCCTAGCATCCTAATATGTAGAATGTGGATACATGCTTTTTCATGTGTTACACCCACACATATCTAAAGAATATTAGGTGTGCTGAATGTCTTGTATCAAAAAGGGATGAAAAAAGTGTATGTACATGCACACATTGGAAAAGGTGAAGGCTTTACAATCGAAACTATTTGTAATAGAAGAGCATACAAGTCTTGAGTTGAATATTTATACAGCGATAGATATTGAATTCATGTACAATGTGTGCATATATGCTATATATATATATATATATATATATATATATATATGCACGCATACATGCACACCTCTGTGTACATGTATTTTGTTGCTTCTGCACAACTGAATTGTCGGTACTGTCTGAAAAGAGTTCCATGCAAAGCAAAGTTCTTCTTCCTTGCAGCTGACATTTATATTCACACAAGATGCTTCCTTCCATTTCTCTATAAAGGCTAGCCTCAAGGTACTGACCCCCATTTTCCAGCTTTGTCCCCAATCCCATTTCTTCCTTTTTCACCTTCTTTAATATATGTCTCATTATTGTTACATTTCACAGTGTACAATTTTTATTTGATTCTTCAGAAAATTCTCTCTTTATTCTTCGTCTAATATATCATTGTCAATATCATTCCATCCCTTAATTATGATTTGAAATTGATCATTTCTTTCCATTTTCATTCTTTTCTTCATTATCAACAATTGTCAGTTTGTTGAGTGGGAATGTGGCAGAAAATTTACAATCTTAATTATTAGATTTCTGTCATTATGTAATTATCAATTGAGTGGACTGTACTTCAATTATATTAACAAAGAAATTCATTTTTATGAGACAATTTGATAAGACATGATTTAATAAATCTTTTCAGTCATCATTATTTTCTAAAATTTCTTGTTCACTTAACTATTTTAATTTCTTTATGATGATATGTATTTTTTATTAATTTGTTAAGCATTAATTGAAAAAATAACTGTCTAGTTTAAAACTGGATAAAGAATTATTTTTTTAAAGTATAATTTAATTTGTGTGTTAGTGTATTTATATCTAAACACTGTAGCAAATTTGTAATTGCAGTCATTACATTCATTTGTATTCATTTTTGGGATAAGGAGTAAACGGATATTTATAGAGTTTATAATGTACAATAACTGAAAATGCATGAACAGATAATAATTTGGCATTTAAAGATATATGCTAGGTTATTCAGTGTTTGAATTCCAGTATCACAGAATCATATTCACGCAAAAACAAATCAAAGAGAAAAAAAAGAAGCCCACTTTCTAAATTTCTCCTTTATTTCTTTATTGCCTGCTAACATTTACAGAAAGCCCTACCCAAGCCCAATAGATATTTGGTCATTCTGCTTTATGTAAGAAATAAATAATTTTTTTTTTTAAAGTTGAAGGGTATGTTGTAACAGAAATTGGTTTGGCTATTTTACAAGATTTGTAGGTTAAGAATGATCAAATGATTCATAAAAATCTCCTTTCTTTAACCTTTTATTTCTCTGGTTATATATTTTTCTTTCTACTTTTGAAAAATAATTAGTTTGATTAAATTTACTTTTATACCATTTTGGTACAGACAGAATTAAATAGAATGCTATTTTAAATGTTCCACTTTAAGAGAGAAAAAATGTGTGCACCTCCCCGATTATATGTATAATTAGTAGTAGTAGTAAAATGGAAGTAAAAATATTTAATTTTTATTGAAGGTTTATTTTATTACACACACACACACACACACACACACACAGTTTTAAGTGCTCAATATCGGAGATAGAGCGTATGTAAATATAAAAGTGAACATTGAAGTCAACACTCAGAAGCGACAGGCTGTTTCATGCTGGACACAATTGTCAGGCAGCCTGACGATAGCGTCCAGCATGAAACTTTCAATGTTTACTGATATATATATATATATATATATATATATATATATATATATATATATATGCCATGTCAATTCAGGACATAGACAATCCTAGCTCTCCACATATTATTTTTCCTTATTTGTGAATTGCCATGACTTTTTGGGGAAGCTAGGAATGGTTTCCCATTGCCTTTATAGTCATCCTTCTCTTAGACTAATTGCTATTTAAAGCCCAGTCTACTCTGCTAATTAACTCAGATCTGGAGGGAGAGGAGATGGATTCATGTCTTTTTTAAAAGTCGATGCAACAAGCCTGACCAGAATTTGAACTTTTGCTTGCTGATTCCATTTTCTGGACCAATATCTATTACTTGCACATCAAAGATTACATTACCCATGTTAATATTTCAATTCTTTGTATAAATATATATTATTTAAAGTTTTGTTAACTACTCATAACTAGACAAACTTATATTTAACGAGATTCATCTTAAAGATGAATCTCATTAAATCTTTCCTTTTTAATTATTATTACCATCATTATTTAATAGTTAAAATACTATGAACATCAAACTGTTTGAATGTAAAATATTGAGAAACATTCCTTTTCACTGAAACCATCACTTCAATAATTTAAAAAAAGAAATTATGATCTTATCAATCAACACTTAATTGAATTGGCTCATATTTTGATCTTTAAGTAAATCTTATAAATTTGATATTGATATGAATTCATTTAGTTGTTCAAGAAAATGTAAAGAAAAGGTATTTATCATTTTAAAAAGAAAATTAGAGAATTCAGAAACTCTTCTGACCATATAAGGTAAAACTTTTCTTCATATTTTCAAAGAAGACTACTGTAAATCATTATCATATTTTTACAGTTTTGAAAAATGCTACTTGTAAAGTTGTCAAAATTGGCTCTCCTGATGCTGGTTAAGTTAAAAACAAAGTTAATATAAGAGATAATATTGTGATGATGGTGATGATATAGAATTCATTAAAGGTTTTATATTAAATGTCTTTGCTCTGCTTTTGGTCTTTATAATGAGAAAAATATCAAACATAGTTGCAGAAAGACAGTTCAACTAATTTTTTTTTCCACCTAGATTGCTGTAATATTTTTGTCTTTTAAAAGTAACTTAAAGAAATGGATAGTTGAGGCATTTTTCTTTTTCTTAATATTAGTATTGCTTTCATATAAACTTAAAAATTGTCACTAATAGCACTGTTAATCATATTTTAATATTGTTAGTACTAATCATATATTTAATATTATCTATAGTAGAACTTACTGTTTCTACTTGAGCTTATTCAACATCAGCACCCTCTCTCCCTTATATATATTGTAATCCACAGACTGTTTCACTGTATCACAGCTCATCAGTGTGGCTAGACTTCTGGTTGCCTCTAGCTAGGATCAAAACCTGACTGAATTGGCATCAGTCAGAGAATATATATATATATATATATATATATAGTTCAAATAAAGTCACTATGCAGTTACTTACAATAGCAATTAAGACAAAGCAATTACTGAACGGCCCAGAAATTTATTATTAAAATTGTTCTGGTTAATAACAATAAAATGCTATGGTACACAATAGTAAATTAATTACTGATACTGTTTGAACTGCAAGCCACCAGCTTCAGTGCTTTGCTTTTTTATCATAACTGTATAGTGACTTTATTGGCACCCTGTGTGTGTGTGTGTGTGTGTGTGTGTGTGTGTGTGTGTGTGTGTGTGTGTGTGTGTGTGTGTATATATATATATATATATATATATATATATATATATATATATACAGTGATTGATTTTTAACCACATTGAGTTGTAGGTACTAGTGACACTATACTGTTTAAGTATAGTTACATAACACCATGATCAAAAAAGCAGGTTGCTGTTTGAAGCCCTGAATTTTGAAATGCACAGAGGAGTGGTTATCACTCTTTGAAATATTTCTCATACCCATATATATTGACATATTGACACCAAAATGACAAGTATTGTTTGAAGGGATATATGGATTTTGTAGTTACTTCAAGTAAATATCTATTTTTCTAGCTGTAATTAAAAGATCTCCAGATATGTATTGTGAAGCTTTAATAAAAAATAATGCAATTTCCCAACATTGCTTGGAACAAAAGACCGAAGAAGTAATATTAACTGTCTAGCCAGATTTTTCCACAAAACCAGTAACCATTTATATTAGGTCTAAGTGAGAATGGAGATAATTTACATAAATTCTTTTAAAAGAGAAATGGGTGTAGGAGTTTTAAAAATTGTTTTGTTTTTGATTAGAAAAAGTCAATGACAGGCAAATAAAAAGGGTTTCAAACTGTAAGTTTTACTTTAGATAAAAATCTTGTCATGTAATAGTACCACTGTAGTTTTGGTTATAAAAGTCATTGTCAAAACAGGATCAATTCTTTCATTTAATAAGATGAAAAAGAAATTTTTATGTTAAATTGAAGCTGAATGACCACTAAACTATTTTCTAAATATTCCTCTGAAAAAGGTCTATTAGTGGAACATGTTTTTAATAAGCATGTTGTTTTGTTTCACTTGTGATTAATGCCTGGGGCTGTAAATGAGAACAGCTTCAGATGAGGTCTCTTTTATTTTAATTATTTGCAACTAGGCCAAGTTTAAATAAAAACTGATTTGGGGTTAAGATTTTTAATCTGTTTCAAATCTCATGAGTAACAATCCAAAAATAATCACAATTATTTGGGCAGGATAAATGATGGACTGAATTTAAAAATAAAATTCTTTAAAGTAAAAAGCCTAGTTTGTTAACTTTGCAAATATTTAAAAAAAAAAAAAAATGGTGTGTAAGTAAACATTTCATTTTGTCTTTACAGCCAGGTATTCTTTCAAATTATTTTTTAAAGAAAACTTGGCAAATGTACATTTTTTTTTTCCATTATAAATTGTAAAACAAATGTTTCAGAAGTTTGAAATAAATCACATGTAATTTATTTCAAAATTGGAAACAAAATTACTAAATGGGTTTTTTAATATCTCTGCTTCAAGGATTTTTTTTTTACACTTCAGAATATATTAAAAAAAATTCTGAATAAAAGTTATAATGAAGGGTTACTGAAATGTTCTTGATGTGACACCTTTTCAAAATCTGACGAAATTATCAAATATGAGAATATTTTGGAATTCTTTCTTGGTTGGGCCAAAAGCTTTTCAGCACCCACTTATAATTGTATTATTTGTATTTTACTTTTATTTTAATTTATTTAGCATCTGGTGAGGAGGGTGTTAAGCAAATATTAAATGAAGCATAGAAAATTCAATTTTCCATTCATCTTTCTGATTATACACAATCATTCATTTTTAATGATAATATATATTTGCTTTTTAATAATATATATTTGCTTTTTTATGATAAATACTTTATTGAACAAAGCAAATTTACTTGTGAATTATTTAAAGAAAAATATATTGGAAGCAAAATTTCAGATTTATTAAATTTTCAAAATATACTCATAATAATCTCGGCATGGCTTTCTTCCCTTTTCTTTCAAAGTTGTACTCTAAATATCAAATACATTTTCAAAACAAAAATATTTGAATGACTAGCTTAATTATAAAAACTATCAACAAAACAATCATTTATAGAGATCACAAAGGAACAAATTTGAAAGGATTGGTACAATTTAGTGCTAACTGTTCAAATTAGTTATCTTCATTAAACAAAAATCATTAATATCTCTCTATATTTCTGAGATGAGGTATTATGTACATTATTTACATTATTCAGACTATTGTCCTTATCTTTGTCGCCATGTTTATCACAACGTTTCGGCCATTGTATGCTCCGGCCTTCTTCAGGTGGTTGGAATGTCGAACTGAACCCTTTATTTCGCTCACTGGGGTAGACTGTTCTATTTCCACGTGCCATGTTTAATGGATGTCAGTTATCAGTTATCTCCTGTTAATTTCTCTCTGAAAGTTCTCCACTGCCTTAACCGGGTATTGAGCTCACACTCTTTGGGTCCTGTCACTGGATCTAACCAACGCCTTTATCCACTGTGCCGTGTGTCCTTGAGGATCCCGTGTATGAATTTCTGGGTATTATAAACCTAATGTCTTCAGCAACCATTTTTACCAGTGCTCATATTGCAATTTTTTGCTGTTATCATAACATGTTTTTACCAGAGCTCATAAAAAATCATTAAGTTGGTCAAAATATAAGAGGCATGCAAGTAGATGTTATAATGTGAAATGGTGTCAGGAATGACAATTCACAGATGCAAACAGCAAAATTTGACAATATATGTTAACATCAGGCATAAATTGCTATATATATATATATATATATATATATATATATATATATATATAATATTGCACATATAGTGCTGGTATTAATAAAATAGTGCTCGATGTAATACAACAAAGCTATTAAGTATATATTTATAAATATTCATATTGTCCATCACCGATAGCACAACTTTTAAGTTCATGCACATTGCAACCTTCAGATGCTGAGTATAGTTCATATTTAACACCTGAAGATTGTTGTGCATGAAACTCTGACTCACACTACTGGTGAGAGATAATATAAATATATATATATATGAGAGAGAGAAAGTGGTAGGTATCTGTTTATCTCACAAGATAAAGGTAGCAAAGAAGTCCGTGAGGGCTTTGCGCAAGTCTTCTACATTGGTGAAGGATTTCCCATGAAGATGATTATCCAGGGAGTGGAAGAGGTGGTAATCAGATGGCGCAAGGTCAGGTGAATAAGGTGGATCGCATAAAGTCTCCCACCCAAGTTGCTGTATGGTATCCCTGACCACTCATGTGACATGCGGCCTGGCGTTGTCATGGAGGAAAAGCACACCTTTGCGATTCACCAGTGCTGGCTCCTTCTGGCGCAATGCCTGTTGCACACATTTCAATTGCTGCGAGTATAGATCTCCAGTGACCGTTTGGCCCATTGGTAGCAGTTCATAATGAACCACTTGACGACCTGTCCACCAGACACAAAGCATAATCTTGGTGGGTGCATAGGCGGTCTTGCGGTGTGAGGGACAGCATCCTGAGGAGACAACCAATGTGAAGTCTAACTGTTTCATCGGAAATGTTGAACTGTCTTGCAAGTTCACCACACGTTAGACTACTGTCCTCTTCAATGGCCACCTTCAGGACTCCGTCATTCCAGACCTGTGGTCGTCCACTGCGAGGCTCATCATGGAGAGACAAATCTCCTGACTTGAATTTTAAAAACAAACGCCTTGCAGTACATTCATCCACAGCACTATCCCCAAACGCTTGACATATACGGCGACTTGATGCAGCTGCTGATAAGCCCACTTTGAAGTCGTAAAGCAAACATTCCCGAATGAGATCTCTAGACACTCCATCCTTCTCATAGCTGTCCGGCTTATAACTGATGGCCGGGCATGGTGCGCATGTTTTTTATAACATCTGATGTTCCTACTTCTGGCTGTCCGAATTTGAAAACAATTGCTACACGCATTTCGTATATATTTCAACTTCATTCAATGACTAATCAAAAAACGGACAGAACTTTTTTGTTTACCTTGTATTTACTTCCATAGACTTTTCCATGTTTTGATATGACTGCAAAGCAACAGAGGTTTAAAATCAGAGTTTTCCTTCCCCAAGATGGACTACCTTTCTTGGCTGTTGAGTTCCATTTACTCAAAGCAGCTGGTTATAAGGCACCAGTTTTCTGTCTTTGCCTTTTATGCAGCTTGGAGCTGAACTTAGTTGTCAGAGGCTATTTAAGACACATGCCACAGAAACATTTTATAGATAGTGGGAGCTTATCCCAAATATTAACCCAGGCTTTGACAACCTCTAGAATATATATATATATATATATATATATATATATATATATATATATATTACATGTTTTAGAGAAATTTTAAGAAACATATTTATATAGGGAGAGAGATTAACCAAATAGTTTTTTAAAGTCTAGGTGTACACTTTATTAAAAAAGATAAATATTTATTTCATATAAACTTTTACTATTTATACAATAGAGGTTTCATAACTTTTAACTATTATATCATCATATTATTCAATAGCATTTTCAAGCAAAAGATTTGGAAATAGTCAATGAAAAATTTGCTCACTTGCAAACCACCTTTTCCAAAAGATACTTAAAATTTAATATTTTTGCCAATCTCTCTTTTACTTCATAGAATGTTATGTACATCAGGATTTTTTACTCATAAAATGTTACTTGTAACGTTTTTCTCAATTATTCTCTTCATTCAATAAGCAGTTGCTGAGAAAGTAAACTGGCTTTTTGACAATCTGAACTCTTTAGAAGCACAATATAAATTCCCTTTATTTTTTTCCTCCTTCAAAGTAGAGAATAAAGTTTTTCTTTTTAATTTCTATTCTCACTCTTTATACTTTATATTTTTATAAAATATTTTAACTTTTTTCCAAAAGTTTTTATTTGCAGGATCAATTATTTTGCATTTACAACACTGATAAAAAGTATACACAACTTTTATATATATTCATATTTAATGTTAAAATGAGAGAAAGTATTTATTAAACTTTAGAGTCCTTGAAAAGGGTTCCAACAACCTGCCAGTTTTTAAGTTCTACTATATACCCAAATATCATTGTATTCTCGCACTTAAGTCACTTGCTTTTTTTTTTTTTAAATGGTTCAATAATCTAAGAGGAAACCACTAATATTTCTAGCTGCTGTCAACACTGATTTTCAAGCTACACTTTTCAAATATGAAATAGACTTGACAAATCTTTAGTTTCTCTGTTCCCCAAAATGTTAAGTTTCACTTTTTTTCACATTTTACATAATGCTTTTAGTCAGTATCAAGTTGCTAAGTGTAGCATGATCTCCTGTTAAAATTCAAAATGTATGATTGAACTATTCAATAGTTCATGCCTATTTAGGTATATTTCTACTCCTTTCTTACACTTTTTCCTTTTGCTGAGGCATGATTGTTTCTATATCTAAAGATTTTTTCAGAAATTTCTCAAATGGTCTCCACTTCACAGTGTTTTTTTTTTTTGTTTTTTTTTGTAAGCCTCTGGTGTTTCAGGCAACCCATACAATTTTCTTCCTCTTCATTATTTTTTCTTTTAACCCCTGACTCTCTTTATCTCACCCTTTTATTGATTTTCACTTGAGTAGCCATACTCAGTAGTTTTAACCAAGTGGACAAAAGTAGAATGTCTTGGGTAGAGGATTCTAGGGCTATTCCTGCTGGTTGATGGAACCACTATTTCCCTACAATATATTTTGCTCAACTTGACTTCCATTATCATCATTACCATCGACAGTAACAATATTTTACAAATAGTAGTAGTAGTAGTAGTAGTATGATTAATGATGTTTTATTCTATTTCCCCCAAAGGTAGCCAAAACAACTTTAGATTGAAACCTAACTTAGCCTATGAAGATACTTTGTTTTTCTTTCATTTCTCTCTTCCTTTTTCTTTTTCCTCTCCTTGAGGAACTTTTCTCAATATTTCAGCTTTTTATAATGTTAAGCACTTCTTCAATAAACATTATTTCTATTTCTTTATCCACTTCTTCCCTTTTGTTGCTGTTATTGTTGTAGCTGTTGAAAATTCTTCCTGGCAGATCTCCATTGTGCATGCAAGACCAATGCAGAACATAGCTTGGTGGCAGAGGAAAGGAGGCAATAGACCCCTAGTCAGTCTTGTCTCTCTTCTCCACATGTTTCTCATTTCCACTTAGATGCACATACAAGTAGTGCCATCACTCACTACCACCTCTCCTCCTACCATTGCTGTGATCCATCCATCCATCATCTACTCCTTCCTCACACACTCATTCATTCATTAGTGGATGACTCATCATTACTACTACAACCATCCTTCATTCTTTGGGGCCATCGACACCAAACACTGATCGGCACTAATAGGATTATATTATTTGAATTTTATTGTTAATTCAATTCACATCTGTTACTTTGCCTGCCACATTGAAGGAATTCATTCTTTATGCAACCCCCCTGCCCCCACCTACTATCTGCTAGTTTCCCTTACTATCATTCACTTTACTCTGTAATAGTTTTTGGTTTCTTTTTTTATATGTAAATTGAAATAAATGCAGAAATGGTATGGGTTTTGCATAAATCAATCTTGAAGAAAAAAAAGGTTTTTTTTTTGTTTTTGTTTTTTTAATTAATAATTTTAAATTATTATCTGTGAACATTAAAAAAGTTCTTTTAAAAATATCAGCTGCACAAAAAGAAAATGTTAGCCTTACATTTAAATCCTGATGCAATTTCCTTCTTTTTACTCTTCTCCTCTCATATAATCATTATCATCTTTATCATGATGCAGCATTTGTAGAATTCCTTCAGATTTAATTTAGTGTAATATGACCATTTTTACATCAGTGACTTAATGCTAGTTACTCTATTAATTGAAGCAAGATGTTAACAGAATTTGAATTCATTTTCTATAAAGTTCTGGACAACATACATTTGTGTGCGTGTGCACATATAGAATAATACTTGTTCTCTTCTATTTAAAGAAGTGCCTACAGAAATTCTTTAGTAGGAATTCTTTTTACTTAATATGTTAATAAAACTTCTAAATAATCTTTAAATACATTTATGTGTATATGTAAGTCATGAAAAATAATTAGATTGAAAATAAGATTTAGTAAGTATAATCAATTTTCAAAAAGAAAACCTAAAAAGAATAACTTGAACTTTTACTTGAAGACAAAGTTCATATTTCTTCCTTGTCTTCAACATTCTTCAAACTTATTTTATGACCTTCCATTTTTGTCTTGTAATAGTTTCCCTATGATTTCCTCTGAATTTTCTAAAGGAAATAAGTGCAGGGAGTGGGGGGACCCCAAATCACTTATAATCTATTAAACATGTTAAAGTCTGCTCGGAGTCTTGTAAAAGGCATTGAGTGTGAATGAGAAATGAGTTTAGTTTCTTATGAGCAGTGAAATCTATTCTTTTTGTTTCCTTCATAACTTTCTGCTTTTCTTATGCATCATATTTTACTGTCCTCACAACTTTTTTATTTCATTTCTCCCTTTCACTTATTTGTGTAGACACATTCAGATTGATTCTCTGCAAAATAATTCATTCTCATAATAACCAACATTGCACCAATGCAAGCCAAATTTGTTCATCCATCCATCTGTAGTACTACAAATGTCTAGAAATGTTAATGGCAGTAAAAGAAAAGGTGACAAGACAATTTACTCCTTTCTATTTTCTTCCTTATACAAAACCTGCCAACCAATGCCAATTTCATCATCAACTTACACTAACCAGTCAAGATTGTCATTTCAAACCTCATAAGTGTAGACAGATTATCAAAGACGTGTTAATAAGAGCAACCTTATGTCTTTTTCTTATTACTTACTGACTCAAGTGCTGCTGTGGTAGGTTAATGATTTAGCTCTTTTGGTTAGAATATCCATTTCCTTAAATAGCCTTATTATTAATAATAATAATATAACTGTTTAGAAGTAACCAACTTACTTTAAGAAAAACTAATTACACTCTAAGCTTGGTGTTTTAATGAAAATTTCTCCTCTTTGATTCTTTTTATCACTTATAAATTATTACTTTAACCAAACATTGAATATCAGATGATATTCAGGTTTTGGTTAAAAGTTTAAATTTCCTGAATAAAGTTCTTTAGATAGGCAAGGAAACAATGTTACCAATAAAATTTAAGCTTTTACCTTATAAAAAGCAAACTTTGGGAACATGTTAATTTTGCCTTTCATAGATTCAGATCTTACTGATATATCTGTCTATATTTCTGAGATGAGATATTGTAATTATTTACATTATTCGTACTGTTTCCTCATCCTTTTGACTGTTGTATACTCCAGCCTTCTTCAGGTGACTGTTTGATTTTAGTTGCTGGATTCAACTAATGCTTTTATTCACAAGTCCATGTGTCCTTGAGGATATCAGTATATGAATTTTTTTTACTTATAAAGCTAATGTCTCAGTAACCATTTTTTGTCAAAGCTCATTAGTTTTGTTATTATTGTTTTTCTCTAACACTGTATTACTGGTTTCCATATTGTTTTCATTTCTATGCTTTGCTGGCTTATGAGATTTTGTGGCCTAACATATGTGTTGATTTCTTAAGTTTTCATATTTTCCAGTGATGTTCTATGTTTATTGTTTCAACCTCAGAGGGTGGTGATCTCCCTTTTCCCTCCATATATGATCAGTTACGCCTGGTTTTTCTACTTACCCTTGTGTTATGGCTTTATGGTGTTCCTGCAGCCTTATCTTAAGGAGGTGGCCTGTTTCTCCTTTATATTTCTTGCTACAGCTGCATGGTATCGTGTACACACAGTTCTTAATCATGTTCTATATAGGAGGTCTTACTCATAAGAGGTGTTTTTGAAGCTTGGAACCACTTTTGAAGGTCATCCTGATGTTATATGAACCACAGATCTCTTGTATTTTTTCTGATAATCCCTTCACATAGTTTAGGCAGACTGAGACTTTTTTCTGAGTGTTGTTATCCTCTTGCACCCTTCTATACTAGTTTGTCAGAGCTATTGCCATGTACCAAAGATAGTTGTTACGTTGTAGGGTACTGCTTATGCTGACCATTTCTTGTTCATATGTCTGTGGGTTGCCGCCTATGACTTTTGCTCAATGTTGTAAGCAGCGGATGATCCCTTTCTTTACACTGTATTGGTGGTGGGAGTTGAGGTATTGTCCAGTGAATATTGCTTTTTGGTATACGGATGTCTTGAAGCCAGGCTCTGTTTGAGATATTAGTATATCCAGGAATGCTAGTTTGTTGTTTTCTCTCTCCATTGTAATTGTATTGATCTTATTAAGTTCACATGGTCCTGTAGCAGCTGAACCTCTTCCTGGTATGGCCAGAGTATGAAGGTGTCTTCTATGTATCTCAGCCATAGAGTTGTCTTTAATGATGTGGATTCTAATGCCATTTCTTTGAAGTATTTTATGTTGCCCATTGCTAAGACTTCATCCTGCCGATATATGTCTGATCCCATTACGAAGTGTGTTTGTGTACAGAAAGCCGCCATCTCCATCTAGTTATCTATTGGTATACTGATATATTCTCCTACGAGTGAGTCCGAAGCCAGGTGTTTCCTGACTACTAATAATGCCTCCTCTGTGGATACCTTGGGGAAAACACTCACCACATCCAGGCTCATCATCTTCTTTGATTGGATGGGAGCATCTTCGATTATTTCCACAAAACTGATGTTCTCAAGGACACATGATCCAGTGGATGAAAGCGTTGGTTGAATCCAGTAACTTAACCCAAAGAGTTGAGTTCAATACCTGGCTACAAAATCTTGAAGAGTTGAGTTAAATGGGAGATAACTGAATCTGTGACATCTAGAAGAGGCATGGCACATTGAACTAGAAAAATTACCCTGGTGGACAAAATAAAGGGTTCAGTTCAAAATTCCAATCACCTGAAGAAGGCCGGATCATACAACAGCCGAAATGTTATGATTATGGCACTGAAGATGAGGACAACAGTCCAAATAATGTAAATAGTGTAAATACTTATTGATATAATAGTTTTTTTTTTTTTTTAACAATGTAGTTTCTAAGATTTTTTCCATGTTTACTGAATGTTTTCACTTTTCCTAACAATTCATTCTTATGTAAGAAATGCATAAAAGTTTATTTGAAATGTATTCAGTATTATCTTGCTAAAAAAGAGCAGATGCACACTTCTTGTATTGTTACTAGTCTTAAGAATATCATCTCTATATAGGTACATAAAGTTTCATATATTAAATAAGAGACTGATCCTCCAACTGAATAAAGAAAGCAGAAGTCTACTATATAAATGGAAGGGCCATATATATCAGCCACACATTTAAATGAGAGAAAATATAGGAATATGACTTTGCTTGTTGAAAATCTCTCTTCTATACTAGTGAAAAAGACACGCATGAAATACAAGTGTGGAATGCTTGAACTTGATTTATTTTCATTGTCCTCACTGGCACCACGAATCACAGCCATTTTATGCTTCTGTTTGTTGTTTCTCTCCACTTTCCTTCTAAGCGCCTAGTACAGTTTTCCATTGCATTTGAGCTGATAAACCAAGGAGAGCAAATTACAGGCCAGCAGGAATGATTGTACAAGTGTAGATTTGAAACGACTAACATTCTAATTATTTCTCTTTTTCATTGCCTTCCTGTCCAAATTACATGCTTTCTTTGTTGTTCTCTCATCAATCCATCAGGGATCTGAGTTCTTTAATTATATGTGTGCTTTAACTTGTGCATTAAAACCAGATATGCCAACAATGACGGGGACTCTTCTATTTGTTTTTTTCACTTTCTTTACTTCCTCTGTATCCTGGTCTCTCATGACAACTATTAGAAAGCTGCTGACAATTGGTTGAAACATACAAGAAAGGAAAGAGGGGCTGTAGAAAGAAGTCCCTATTCACTCCTTAAAAAAAAAAAAGAAAAGACAAATGATCGATCATTAATTTCTGTCTTTTATATGCATTCTTCATGTCACATTATCAAATAGAATTTATCCAGAAAATTATGAACTGTTAAAAACTTATGCTTACAAAAAAAACAAAAAACCTTTTATTGAAAGAGAGCAAAGGAACGATAGAAAGAAACTAAATACAGTCTTTATTCATTATGTCAAATTCAATTACTAGTTATCCATGAAAATTATTATTCATTTTCAATAACTGTTTTATTTTTTGAATATTCAATGAAATATACATAATATAAAAAATATATCTTTTTTACTTTTTTCAATCAAATATACCAGGCAATTAAATAAGCTTACTGTATGAATATTAGATGCATAGTTCACTATGCATTCTATTCATTTAAAACTCTGCATAAATTTGTTCATTTTTTTTTTTCTTGGTAATGTTTCAACTTATTTAATACCTCTTTTGATGTGATTTATCTGTAATAATTAAAAGAAAATGTTTTTCAAAAGAACAGAGCAACTTCGGAGAAGTGAAAAGGGTTTTCAACAAGATTTTGAGACATTAAATCTGACAGAATTGCAAAGATTATCTTTGAAAAATCCAAACCGAGTTCAGAGGAATTTAAAAAAAGCTGAAGAATGTATAGAGAATATCTAAAACTCATTACAAAGTGAAATTAAGATGCTGCTGATCAGCAAATGTCTTGACCCAAATCATTTCACTTTTTATTAAGCATACATTCACTGGATGAGAATATATCACCAACTATTATGAAATTAAAATTATTATATATTATCAACTATCATTAAAAATAATTCCAGCAAGGGATTTTTTCCTACTCTGTATATACATATTTTTGCATAATATATAAATACATATGCACATGTGTATGCTTGAATTTGTTTACAAGCCTTGTAAGTCATGATATGTGAAATCTTGAAGAACCTGATCAATCACATTGTAACATTTCTGAAACCATTTTGTTTTATAGACCTATGCAAATATGTACTTTAATTTCAACTGATGAATTTATTTTACTCATTTTGTTCTAATTGAGTTTTTAAACTTCGTCTATATATTTTATGTCAGTCTAGAGAAACGTAGTGAATAAAATATCAGTATGTTATGCATATGCATACAAAGTATATTAACACAAGAGAGAAATCCTAAGTTGTACCCACTAGAAGTATTACTAACTTCCTATTTCCAGTAAAGTAGGCTTCATTATTTGAGCATCTTTACTATCTCAATTTAAATATACACATTTGCCCCATGACTGCAATGAGTTTTAAATCAATAATATATAACAGTAATAATACTGCTGTCATTTTCATGTATACGCATGTACGTGTACATACACAATCAAATGGATAATTACATGCGGTGCATATTCTTACACATACAGCTTATTTCTTAGCTGTATGCCTTTGATATTAATACTTGATCATTATTCCACATTGATAAAATCATTTTGATCCCTGTAGCTATAATTTGTTTAGCTATTATTATTGTGTGTTTACCATCAGAAATATGGAGAAGTATTTTTTATATTGCTTTAGAAGCTGAGCTAGTAAAAGCCAAATATAAATGTAATATGAATGATGATAGATAACATTACTGTCCACTTAAAACTTTTTTTGTATCTACTTTCAATCTTAATATATTACAGTAATTGTGTTGTAATAGCCTTTGAATTTCTTAGATGAAACATTGTTGTTATTAATCATTTGAGTTCCCATTTCTTTCATCCTATTTTTGTTGCTTTTCATTACAACATTCTGGTTATTAGTCTATGACTTAAATAAACAGCATGAATTGGAAATAAAGAATAAGTTTCCACTGAGATTTGAGCTTAAGGAGTCTGTCTTACTGTGATGGCATGTCATCAATTAAGCTGTCAATATTAATTTGCAAGTGTCAAATCTAACCATATAGTTATATTCTTTTCTCTCTCAAGTCTTCATTTTACTGCAATGCCGTTTATTTATTCTTCTAGTATATGATGTAATAGGTTTTAATTTTCAAAGATAATATATTGTCACTGTCATTCACTTTAGCTAGTAAGTCATTCTCTACATTATTTACATTAATCAGACTATTGTCCTCATCTTTGTTGCAATATTTATCATGTTTCAGCCGTTGTACACTTGGGCCTTCTTCAGGTGGTTGGAATGTCAAACTGAACCCTTTATTTCACTTGCTGGGCTAGACTGTTTAATGGATATCAGTTATCTCCTGTTAATTCACCTCTCTAAGTTCTCCACTGCCTTAAATGGGTATTGAACTCACAGCTCTTTAGGTCCTGTCACTGAATCTAACCAACACCTTTATCCACTGTACCATGTAAAGACATCTGTGTACGAAATCCTGGGACTTATAAACTTAATGTCTTTGGCAACCATTTTTACCAGAGCTCATATTGCAAATTTCATTGTTATTATTGCTTTTCTCTGGCACTATTTATTACTGGTTCCCATATTGTATTCATTTCTATGCTTGGTCAGCTCAGGAGATTTTTGTGGCCTAGCATATGTGCTGATTCCTTAAGTTTACAAATTTTCCAATGATGATCTTTGTCTATGATTTCAACCTGATCCCACAGAGGACAGTGATCTCCCTTTTCTCTCCATATGTGGTCAGCTACGCCTGATTTTTCCACTTCCCCTTGTATTACAGCTTTTTGGTGTTCTTGAAGCCTTACCATAAGGGGGCTGCCTGTCTCCCCTTTATATTTCCGCAGCTGCACGGGATGGTGTACACACAGTCTTTAGTCATGTTCTCCTCTATGGTGGGTCTTACTTGGGAGAGGTATCTACGAAGTGTCATCCAACTTTTGAAGGTTGTCCTGATGTTATGTAGACTGCAGATCTTTTGTATTTTCTCCGATAACCCCTTCACATAAGGCAGGCAGACTGTTTTCTGAGTGTTGTTGTCCTCCTCTTGTACCTGCCTATCCCAGTTTATTGGGGCTGCTGCCATGTACCTAAGGTAGTTATGTTGTAGGGTACTGCTTATACCGACCAATTCTTTATCTAATGTCACTGGGTCGCCACTTATGACTTTTGCTTGGTGTTGTAAACAGCAGTGTTTGATCGCTGTTATAGCCCAGCGAGTGAATAAAGGATTCAGTTCGACATTCCAACCACCTGAAGAAGGCCGGAGCGTACAACAGCCGAAACATTGTGATGAATATGGCAACAAAGATGAGGACAATAGTCCAAATAGTGTACATAATACCTCATCTCAGAAATCTAGACAGATACTGAAGTCATTCTCTGTTTTATTTTAAATGTCAATTACCAAAAATAGTAAAGTTATAGAGCAAAAACCAAAGAGTTGCAATAAAAAAAAAAAGAATTGAAATAGTTAAAATTAAAAATAACCTTTACTTACATATAAGTACTACTGTACATTTCCTCATTTAAAAAATAAATAAATAACCATAGTCTAAGTTACCTTTTTTTTTTAAAGAGCTGAGTAAGTATACTGAAAAATATTAATTATGTATTGTTATTTTTGTTCAGTTTTTCTTATCTAAAAGTTTCGGCTTTGAAAAGGGATGAAACACATCTGAAATACTGACATACTAACATTCTTCAAAAGATTCAGTGTTTTTCAGGAAATATCTATTATTGTATGATGGCCATTTCCCTATTTTGGCTCTTTAGATTCTTTTTAAGGATCTTAAACAAGAAAATATTCAGTTAATGGCTTGTGCTAGTAAATGTGAAGCCTATGGTAAAATGCTAACAGTAATACAAAGCAAAGAATGAGTGTACAGCAATAAACCCATGGTTGGAGGGTAAAGAGAATTCAGTACTCTCAAAGAATGTCACCTTGCTCCTCTCCATTTAAAGTATTTTTTTAATGTAAGACTTTCTTTGAATGCATCAACATGTAAGACCTGATAAAAGCTTTAAGTTTTGCATACCATTTTAAGGAAAGTTGTTTGTCAAGAGAAAAGGAGACTTCAAGAAAATTCTTGCATCCATTATTTTTTTTCTTTTCACTGAACTCTTTCAGCTTTCCTTCCATTTCAAGAGGTGTTTGTTTTCATCTGAGAGTTCTATAATACACTAGCTTCCCATATGCTTCATGACACGCTCCTGTTCTTTGTAATAACAGATGGCTTTCTTGAAGACCTCTTGCAGCACTTCTCTTGTCAGTCTCTTCTCTTCACAAGTTTGACATTGGATAATGAAATCAGTAGAAATCATTGCAGATAGGAGAATAGTGAAGACGATGTATGGAAAGGGAGGGATATAAAATGAAACTTCCCAACTGGTACAGTCAACACTGCCAACATTTTAATCTCAAGTGGCTAACAGCTTTGTAAATAACACACCAAAAAATTGAAGTGAGAGAAAAGAAAAAAAATCATCCAAAACTTGATGTTATGCAAATATTCTGCTTTTCTAGATATTATCAAACTGCCCCCAACTCTGTAGAGCTGGGACCCTCCCATGTTATCTTTAGTTCATTTCTCTTTTTTCCTTTCCACTTCCAAGGTTGTTGTCATTCAATCAATATATTGATAGGGAATTTTCTCCGTTTTTTTCTTCCTTTTCTATCTCTGGCATTCCTTCCTTCCTTTGATTTACTATAAGAATATATACTAATTAAAAAGGCAGGAACAACCTGTTGCTTGTTTCCTTCCATGTAAATGGGCAGTTCAATATATGCATGTATGTACGATAATATATATATATACCATTTGCTGGCTATGCTATAAATGCCAAAATGAAAGCATTGATTTATGTCATTCTTAATCTGATGCTTACATTTTGGAAAATCCTGTGGTTGACCTCTCTCTGTTGATTGATGCTTAAGAGAACATAGCAGCTACATGTTTACTTCACAATTAAGAAATCTTCCATTTATAAATTCTAAAAGAGAAAAAAGGCACTTATTTTTTACCATCTCTTTCTTTCCTGCTTTTTAAAATCTGTTTTACAAGGAAAATATTTACCTACTTGTGGCTTTATAAATCGCTTTGTCTCCTCGAGTAAAATGCAAAGCTGCAATTGCTCTCACTCTTTTATTTACTTTTTATTTATAGCTGTTTTTTAAAAGAATTAAGTTTTTTTTATTTTATTTTTTTTATATATATATGTATTTTTTCTAACTGAAGTATTCAAGGACAGCATTCTGGTTGGGAGAGAAGTGCTTGATTGATTGAAATTGATAAATTGGATGTTTGCAAGTATAATAATGTGCTTTATTTTTTACTTTTCTGTTTAATGATAATAAGAAATGTAAACGACACCAACTAATCATTTCAGAATAAAATTTTAAGTGCAGTTTATGTTATAGTTTGTATTTGTAGCACTAGACCCTGTTTTTATTTTAGCATTGAAGATTATACAAGATTTGATTGATAAGGTCTTTAATCCTATAAAACCAGTTTTAAACCAGCTAAAATAATGAAAGTGATATCAAAATGAAGTAAATTTATTTATATTTTATATTTCAATATTGTCACCAGTTAGTGCTACAGATTTTTCCAAACATTTTGTCTACAAATAAATTATCTGGCTCTTGCAAGATTTTACAGTACATTACAGAATCATTAATCCCATCACCAGAAATTCTATGCAATGACTCCTTGGTTGTTGCTTTATATATAACTCTGGTATACTTTGCACAAACACAATGCTTTTACACAGCAAACTGACATTAAACACTTTTGAACAGGACATTATATACACTACAAAATATGTTCCTTTCTATCTCCACTACTGACTCTACTTATCAATCAACCCTTGTAGAAATACAGTTTAGATGCCAGTGGGGTTTGAACTCACTACTCAGTCATAATTGTTTTTGCTAAACATTGGACCACGTTGAATTACTCGAAATAAACGCTTGTAGAAATGCAGGACTTTTCATCCATAACAAGAACCTTCCTTTCTTATAACTTAAAAAGGTAAATCAGTTTTAGTAAGTCACAAAGTCTATCTTTTCAGTTTCATAACTAAACCGGTTTTAGTTGTTGCTGCTTAGCCAATAAAACTATAATGGGGGGGGGGGGTAATTATAGAGCTTATATTTATTTTATACTATTCTGGTAATCACTACATGTATAATTAATATGGGTAATTTTTGAGAGATCATCTCTTAAATTTATTCCCTTGTCGTTTTTATTATTGAAACAGCTTCACTTTTTTTGCTTAAGGATTCATTACTTTTAACCTTAATTTTATATTAAGCTTACTTTCATACAGGGGTTTGCTCAGAATATCAGATAATTTTGAATATGTCGAGCCAGTTGCACAGACTTGATATGATTTGGTAACTCACAAGAGAGTTACCAAATGCATGCATGAATACTTTCCTACTCAATCAGCATGTGAGATGTCATTGAGTGAGTTTGTCTACTGTGTGACTGTCACATTGAATGAGTGATTAGGTTCTTTAAGTTTCATATAGGTTATTTTGACAAATCCTCACCTCACCTGAAGACTGTCAGTCTTCTTACAGATAAAATTTGATTCCCTGCCACTTTTGGTTTTTCTTAAAGCTAAAATCTCTGTTGAAATATCATCAATGAGATTAAAGAGAATGCAGTGTGATAGCTGAAGGTAAGCCTGAAAAAGGACTTTGTATACTTTGAAAAGTGCAAATGATATTAGAATAAGTATATGAAACTCCAAGAGAAGTATATGAAGGAAAGGTTATGGTCTTATTGCCCTAGGTAACATTTTGTTTTTCTCTATATTCAATGGAAGGATGCTTTTCAGGCACTTCTTATAAATTATTAAGGGGTATCATTTAAAATGTTGCAGCTATAATTCAGATTATATGATTTCATTTTAATTCCATCACGTACTGATCTTTAAGAGATTTCTGGAATTTTGCAACCATTTCAAATTTAATGGTTTACCAAAGAATACTATTTGCAAGAGGGTTACAATTATTATAGTATCATTACTTGATCTTCCCAACAATTCCTTTTCTTGTATACATTTTCATTTTAGTTTTGTTCTTTTTAGTCCTCTTAATCAAGAATCATTAAATTTCTTTATATCATTTACTGACAGGAAAAAATATTGAATAAGATTTTAGTAATTTCCTTTAAAGATGGAAAATTGAATGAGTGACTAAAAATGTATTATAAAAAACAAAAAAACAACAAGAGAAATTGTTTGAGAAATTGGCTACATTGAAAAGTATTAGAATAAACCAAAGAATTTGAACACATGACAATTTTCTCTTACTCTTCTAGTTTCTTATTCACATCACAGAAATTTTGCTAATCTTCTTCAGACTCCCATCTGACCTCTGCATAAATGTTTAGACAGGAAAAGATATTGTCTGCACAAACAGAAGTGTATAAATTCTAAAGAAAAAGCAAGTGTGTTCAAGTGTGAAAGAGAATATACACATACACAAATAGATACAATAGATACGATTCATGTTTTAAGAATCAATGAGTTTTTTTTATTTGTTTTTCTCTGCTCCTCTATACTAAAAAAATCATAGAAAAAGTGAAACTGTAAAGCAATCAAGTCTCTTCATATTGGCAGCCATTCATGTGGCAGTTTTATTGTGTGCAACCAATCAAGCAAAATATTCATATTTATGTTCTTTCTTATCCTGTCCCCTTTATCTTTGGTTACCCTTGGGGCTTCTTTTCAGTATTGTGCCCGGAGTGCACAGTTTAGAAATTGCTTGGTAGGGATACCATTCTCTTGAACCATCAGAATAAAAGGTAGGTAAGAACTATGTGGAAGGAACTTTGACCAGTATCTTTTATTCTAGATCAACACACATGTTTTGTCAATACAACATATCTTGTTATTCTCAATAACAAAGTTCAATCTTTGGCTTGATAAACACAGAGACCAAGCAATACCAATCTAAAACAAATAAAACCAGTATGTTGCTATCTATATTGTATTCCCTACCAATCGCTATTTGAGAACTCCTACCAGTAACCTTGAAAAGGCAACAGGCAGGCAACCAGTTAGTCTATCAGTCAGTTGGAGTGAACTTAACCTCTTTTCTGTGTTTTACCTAAGATAACCATTGTATTTTTCTTGTTGCCTTGATTGACCTTCTGTGTCTTGTCAAAAAACATCTGTCATGATTAGGCATGTAGAAAGATGCATATGCAGCTGACTTAGCTTAGATGAAAGCAAGCAGACCCTGCTGTCTTATTACTCTCCTTTTTGTCTCCCTTTTTGACCTGAACTTGACTAGCATGCTACCCATTTCAGCTACTTTGAACTGGCTTCTAACTCTGCCTCTGAACCTTCTTTTGCATTTACTATTGTCCATCTTAAAGCACAGCATGTGATTGGCTGCTTGAATTGGCTGGTATCCATGATGAGTCCCTTATGACTCCATACAAGATTTCTTTCCTTTCACTTAACCTGGTATTTGTCAGACAATGTTTTTCTTTAATTTTTATTTCTCTTTTCCTTTTCTTTGTTATAAAAAATACATCTTTTTTCTGTTTGAAGACTATTAAAAGGTGACAAAAGGATAACCTTGTTTACTGTAAAACTATTGTTTACTTTAATATAAAACAAAAAGTATAGAAATTGATTTTTTTAAAAGATATTTATTTCTACTCTGTCATTTTCAGCATAATATATCACCTAACTAGATGATTGTATATTTCTTTTGTTTTATTTACTTACAGAATGGTAATATTTTTCTTTATTGATTCTTATCTTCTTGAGTCTAGACTGTTTTATCTTTTTACTTTGACATTGCTTTCTTTACTTTATTTTAAAATTAATATTCCTGGTCATTGTTTTTCATATTTTTTAGTTTTATCCTCTTAGAAACCTTCTTTTGTCACTTCCACTTTCTGCTAAATTCTTACTTCTCAGATGACATTTCATTCCACATCATTATTTTTGTCCAAGGAAAGAACCCCTGGGTTTTCCTATTGCCTGCAAAGTGTATAACCTTTTATATACTTGACTTTTATTTTCACAATCCGGCATTATTAGTAGTAGTAATACTGCCCCCTTTTTTTTAATACCAAAACTAGTTTGTCACTTGCAATCATTTGCTCTTTTCTCAAAATATTAAAAATGTCTTTTATATAGCTCTATTTTTCACCATTATTTTATGACATTTTATTGTGTGTACCATATTGTATATAATATTATATAATGATAGTAATTGATTCAAGATAACATTGTTGAATATATTTAGCCTTTTATAGTAGCTCTATTCCCCACAGTCATAGAGAAAAAATATGTTCTTTTCTTCCTGATAGTTTTTTTCTATTTCAAAACTAGTTTGACATTTAGGAGTTTTATGATTGACATCGAAAAGAAATAAATCTTATATTGGGGGGGGGGGGGGTTGCAATCCCACCCCTACAAATCCATTATTATTTATTTTCTTTCTTACAAAGACTGGAAGACCTGAAACTAGTAAGTTGAAATAAGCCTTTTATTTTTCTATTAGAAAGCTAACAAGAAATATACAATTAAGAAAAAAAAAAAAAAACTATTGATTTTTCCTCCTCCTATGCTTGTTAAATAAGAAAAATGTTGGAAATTGAACTTTGCCACTGGCAATTGTTACTAATGCAGCTGCAGTATTCTCCTTCCTTGGGCAGCTTTTCTGCATGTGCACACATGCTATCTTATTACATTATCAAGCTTTACATTGTGTGTATGTATGCGCATATATATATATATATATATATATATTATAATACACACACACACACACACACACACAAATATATCTGTACTTAGATATGTGTTTACATGCAGACTAAGATGCCGATGAACACACCTATATAGATATGCTTACTTCCCAAAATTTAAATATATGTAGACATGTACTAATAACCAGTTTGTGTGAATATAAGTATACAAGGGATGCTGGAAACATTTTGATTTTGCACAATCTGATAAAATGACAAAACACAGGAATTAATTTTTTTTATTTCTTCTTCATTTGGCTGAGATCTTTTCAGCATCCCCTTGTGCATGTGCACTTATTCACAAAATGTGCCTATAACTACTTGAGTACATATACCTGCTCATACACAAATGTTGATGTATCCTTTGTCACTTGTCCATACATATGTGTATAGATTTCAATTTCAATTCTTCTCGGTTGGAATAACATTTTAGATTCAGGAAAGCAATCACAATTTGATAGGGTAATTGATTCTCTGCAATCTCTGCTTGTATCTAAAATACTGATTATTGTTTGCAAAGACCTCATTTTTTCTTCCTTTCCATATGTTTCAAATTGATGATCAAAATACAGTTTGCCAAATAGAAACACAACTACAGGCATATCCTTTATGCTTGCATACAACTCTTTGTGAATGCTTAAATATTAATCTCATCCACTTTTCCTTAGTACAAATTCTTCATATTTACCACAAATAAACCCAAAAGTAAAAAAAGCATTGCTAGTAACAAGCATTTAAACAAATGTTTTCCACCATTTTACTGTTCTAGATTCTAAAGTTTCTGTAAACAAAAGGATTTGCCTGCTTTTGAAACCAACTCAAGATTTCCATTGCCTATTTCCAGTTTGAGTTTGTTCCCCCCCCCCTATTTTCTTTTCCTTATTTTGCTAAATTGTAATTTGTTAAAAAATGATTCAGGTAAAAATTAGATTGACTCTTATATTTAGACTGGACACACATCTTTAAAAATAATGTCTGTCTGAACTGACAAATCTATGATCTTTATCAAGTAAAGTTACAATGTAAAATCATTAATTGAAGGTATGCTGTCCAGTCTATTCTTTATACAGATACCATATCAAGTTTGAGCATCAAACTTATTTTTGGATGAATGCAATGAATATCTCTGAATATTTGTATACTCTTTATCCATATAATATATTTAAGGATGGGATGAGGTCTCTTTTGACTGCTATGCTGCACCTTAGTCAGTTAAATACCATATGACTAGTCCTACAGCATAGTTCTAAAACAGATTGTGGCAGGAGCATGAGCTGACTGTTTTGTTTGCCTGTTTCTGAATGTTCAGTGGATTTTATTTCTTCTATAACATAACTAAAATTACCCAACAGTTCTTGACTAAATCTGTACTTTACCAACATTGAAGAGCCCCCCAAAATTTTATTTTAATATTAATTTCTCAGTAATATTGTAAGGATATTTTTGTTGGCAGAGTAACAATACACTGTAATGACATGCAGAATTTTCAAATTCTATTGTAACTTTGATCTATATTATTTTTTCCTGAAAAAATAAAAGGCATGTACATGAAGGAAAAAAAAGATCTTTCTGTAAAATTTGATTTGCTGCAATTAAGTATGAATGGGGCGGGGGATATAATATTTCTTTGCTTCACTTGGTCATTGATTTGAACTGCTTTTGACTGGAAAAATTGTTTTATTTCTTTTCACTCTTTGGCACTCCATGATTAAATTATGTCAGATCCCATGTCAATATGTTTATCATGGTCATAGTAAGATCTCTACTTGCGCTATCATTTCTTCATTCTCCATCCTTTGATTATTTCCTTAGATTTAACATGCTCTTTTCTAAGAGCATTTTATTCACTTCACTTCAGCTCTGTTTACTTTTCTTTGGTTGCCAAATTTAGGCTTGTAAGTCTGCAAGCAGCTATTAAGCTTATTAAGAACTGATCACAAAATGGCAGAAGTTTGTTTTCAATTGGCATTCTGTTACATTTAGAAATACTGAGGTCTGTTACATTATTACTAATTGGTGATTATAACTTAAACTTTTAGCACAAATATTTTTTTTTCATTTGCAATTTGTTCCGAGTTATAACAAAAGCAAAAATCGCAAGCCATAGTTGGTTATTTACTCAGAAAAAAAGAACAAAACTTTTATCAATCTCATTTTAATTAATATTCACCCTGATCCTTTAAAATATATATTAAATATCATTTTACATTTCATTAGATAAAGCATTATCAACCATTATTTGTGTTTACTATTCCTTTCATCATAATTTTTGCTGCTTTTCATCACCATCATTCAGGCTCTTATCATTTAATGATGGTTTGACTAGTTGAGATAAGCAACTAAAATTATAATGAAATACTATTAAAAAAAAAAATTAGTACTTATAAAATTGGTAAACAATTTCCATTTCCAAACCTGGTAACATTCTTTAAATTCTTTCTCTAAATGTCTCCAATTATAACTTTATTCAATAGATATTTTTGATAACACATCCTTTAGTGCATTAGAAACCTGTTCTGAATAAACTATTGAACCAGAGTTCAGATGTAAATTTACTTTTAAACTCACAAACTGAATGTTTCTTTTACTTTCAAGATATGGAAATGGATAACCTCTATTTATATATTCTAATTCTATATGAAAATTTCAATGTATTTTGTGTCTTTTGGAATATCTGAAAATATCACATATGACTGTTGGCCATCACTGATCTATCTAATTCTAAATCTATCTTTTGAGAGTAAGTCTGCCTATCTATTTGTCTTTATAATCTACAGATGCCTTAACCCTCTGGTCAGATGAAATAAATCCATTTTTCATTCAAGCTGAAGCTTTTGTATCAAGCAAAGTTGCAGCCAAAGAAATAAAGCTATTTTAACTTTACCCAAATTTATTTATTAACCAAAGTAACATCCTCAATAGTCAGAAAAAATAATTCCACAGTTCATTTTATTAATGGTTTCAAACATTGTTAGATTCTTGCAACTTTCGAAGAATTTTATAATTTTCAGAGTTTAATTTATCTTTATTTGCTTTGTCTGTCTTTCTCTTATTTGCAAGCTAAATATTAGGTGGATAGAGGTAAACAGAACTTTGGTAATGTTGGGAAAATTATAACAAAAAAAAAAATAGAAACAAAATGTTTAAAATAGATAAAGCCAAAATAATATTGTAAAACAAAGCAAAACAAAAGTTAATGCTGAAAATAAAACTGGCATGTTGTTGAAAATGAAAGAATCATTATAATGCTGAAAAGAAAAATTGAACCACAATAATGTTGAAAAAAATGCTTAAAAAATCAGTGATAATGCTTAAAAAGAAAATAAAACCATAATAATACAGAAGAAATAGAACTGTGATAATGTTGACAAAAAAAAAAAAAAAATAAAAAAATAGGACTGAGATAATATTGAGAAGTGAATTAATTTATAAAGTCTAATTAAGAACCATTTGATGAAATAATCTACAGCTGCCATGGTCAGGATTAAAGTTGATGCTAAACCAAAGGCATTTCCTGATGTCCCATTTCATTAAACGATCTTTTGGTACATCTAAGTTGACTGGGATAGCTTCAGCAGATTTTATTTGGCAGAAGCTCTTTCAGCATTTTTCTAAAATAGAGCTTCCAGAAACTGCTGCCCTCATTTCTGAAAAGTTTTAATCCTCAGAGGGGAAAAAAAACTGAATGAATAGCAAGTCTTGGTTCATGCCAAAATATGCTGCATCCATAGTTCACTGTAAACACTACTAGCAACTCTATTGCAGGAAACAGTGTAGTAGGACCCTTGATGCATTCAGAACTACCTGCAATCATTGCAAGAGAGTTCTAGAAAATGTAAAGAACAGTTATCCTCAATGTCTATTATCATAAATGACCCTGAAGTTCTTTCATCTTCATCAGATAAAGCTAAGCTCTTTACAATGAACTTTGCCTCTAACTCCACTTTATATGACAAGGGCCATTCCCTACCTGATACCCCACTCTCATGGAGCACAAACTTCGTAATATTTCTGTCATGTCTTGTGGAGTTTCCAGATTTATCAAAAGCCTTGTCCCTAAGAAGGCTACTAATTTGTACAAAATCTAGGTGGTTGTTGAGGACATTAACCCAGAGTTATCTCCAACCTTGGCAAGATTGTTTAACCACTGACTAAAGCAGAAATCCATTCCAAGTGTATGGAAGGTCTCAGTTGTATGTTCAGTTTTCAAGAATGTGGATGAGAGCTCATCCCCTTCGCAATATAATATGCAATATAAGCTCATCAGCCTCCTTAGTGTCATCTTTGAGGCTATCATTAATAAGGTGGTGTTGATCACCTCAACAGACCTCTTAAGTGACAAGCAATATGGATTTCACTCTGCTAGGTCCACTCCACTGCTGATATCAGCAGTGGAGTGGACTTAGCAGAGTGAAATAACTGACTTGTAACATTCAATACCTCAAAAATCAAACTAGTAATGTTCCATCATCACCAAGCACATACTGATTTTTTGCCTATTGCAATGAATGGGTGTTCTCTCAAGAAAGCTCCTTGCCTTGAATGTCTATTGGGATTCTAGTTCACAACAGACCTTAAGTGGAACATATATACAATCCATTGCTCATGATACTAGGAAAATCATTGGTTCCTTGTACTGCTCCAGTAAGTACCTGACTCCTCCTGCCCTGCTCTATCTTTTCAAAAGCCAGATCTGATCCAAAATGGAGTACTGCTGCCATATCTGGGCTGGAGCTGCCCAGTCCTTCCTCACTTTCAAGTTTTGATTGTGAAAAACTCTTTTCATTTATACGGTCTTGTGGGTTGTGAATTGTTTTCCACCCTACAACCCTTTTCCCAGGCTCTTGCTACTCGATTGCTATTTCCATGGCAAATCTTCTGACGAGCTACATTCCTTAGTTCCACCAGTTCTAGTTTTCACAGCCATACTACATCCACCAGGATAAACCATCCTATTTCCTTTGTATTCCATTAGTAAGAAGGAAATTCCACTCAAACAGCTTCTTGTGGAACAGATTCCTAGGAAAATGCTTTCTCAATCACACCAATCTTAACCTCTTCAAGTCTAGGGTTAAACCCTTATCTTTCCCATATATCCCTATAAATTGCACCTCTTACCTCCTACAACAACCTCAGTCAGTAACTCTACTTTGAGTGGCTCTTGGGCCTCGTATTGTGTCAGCATTAGTAAGAAAAAAAAATTTTCGTCTGTTCAACAAATATTCAAATAGTAATAACATTTTTTTTAATTATCAAAAAAATCTCTGTGTACAAAGTATATCCTACACTAAGGTAAATGCATATAATACTATAAGGAACTTTTTATTATATATTGAAAACAATTTCTGTTATCATGCTTCATTTCTTTGGCAAATTGTGAATTAGGTTCCAAAATTCTTATTTGTTCATTGTATTGGATGTGCTTCATCCATTTCCAGGGATAACAATGTATTCAAATGTATCATGTCAAGATTGATGAATTTGAATGTCTCCTTTTTTTCTTTTTCTTTTTTTTTTATATTTTGATCTATCAAATTCTGCAAACATATATAGGTACATCAGTAAGTTTATAGCCTAATTATGATAAAAAAAAAATCCCTTTATTTTACATAACAAATGATTTCAACATAATCTCCTTCCTTGTTACTGCACTTAATTCAGTAGTGAATATTAATAGATCAAACAGTAAAAATAAAATAAAAAGGAAACAGATCAAAATTTAACACAGAACTGCTGGACTATAGACTCATTAATCCAGCTTTGTAAATGTACTTGCACATTTAGTATATAATCTTATGTAGCAGTATAATATAGTCAATATCTGTGTACTATTTGTGCATATGTTATATTTCATTATAATAATGTGTTGTTTGATAATTAAGTTCTCTTAATATGTAGTATGACTATTAGTGGAGGTACCAGCTTGTTTGAACATGTATTTATATAAAGTCTTGTTCAAACATGTTTTCTGTCAATTTGCTATGTGACAACTCTGAGTAAAAGGGTTCATTAGTCATGATTACTACATTTTATATATAAAACAGCAATTAGTGAATTATTTTCATTGAATTTCTGCCAAAAGGAATGATGATGATTAATCCAGTATGGTATTGTGAAGCACTCAATGTATCCCCAGAATAAGACCTGAAAGAAGAACTTTGTCAGTTTTGCATCACAATAATGCAAGACCACATTGTAGTAAACAAATGATGTAAAGATTGGAATCCGCAGTTGATGCATGCTCTGCATACAACCTCAATTTGGTACCATCAGACATCTTGGTTATCCCTCAATTTAAAAGGTAAACATATTCTTTCTGATGTTGAAGCCACTGGATCAAAATTAAACCAGCATTTTTTAATATTTTTTTTATGGATGGAATGAAAAGTTGGATAGAACATTTGGAAAAAAGTGCGGCACTAAATGGTGACAACGTTGAAAAATGGTGATATTATAATTTTAAAGAGAAATAAATGTATTTCATTTTGATACCAGTTTCAATATTCTGTCTGGTATTAACTGTGTTTTGTAGAATGAGACCTTATTTATCAAACAATTCTCATAAAAAAAATTAATAAAAAAAAGATCTACATGAATGCTTTACCAACTATACTGCCTTAATTACTAATGTCCCTTTGTCTTATTTATAAATACATTTCTTCTTTTTATTCCAGTCCATACCTGAACTAACAAATAAGCCTTTGTTAGTTGACTTGACAATTGAAGAGAATCAGCGATTGAAAGTTATCTACGCTTCCAGTATAGGCTTCCATGCCATCGACCTTGACACACACACAGTGTTTGATCTGTACATTCCTTCACATGTAAGTAATCTGCTCTTATTTCCATTTATATTATAAAACACTTCAATTTCTCACTCCCTTAAGTGCATTTTTTTTCTTTTTAAATGTACACAAATATTTTTTTTCAGTTACAGAAATATTAGAAAACATGGTAGAAATCCAAAGTATTGCTTTCTTGTGTGTCTTTAAAACTGTAATAACTCCTTGCAAGCTATTCATTGATGCTCTGCCATCTCATTAGGGATTGTCCATGTTACAAAAAAAGTTTTTGCATCTGACTGAAATGAAGTTGGTGAAGTAACAAGATCTGTATTAATAAGATGATTTTCATGAAAATAACCAAACTTTATAAATATTTTTTAAAACTTCTTGTCATGTTTAGTTAGTCAGAAATAAAAGTGCCCACTGTAATTTCATGGATTAATTCTTAGAATCTGCAGTGTCTTGTTTTTTGTCTTCGATCTTTTGTGTTATTTAACAGAACCCAAAATATTCTAGTTGCATAGCTGAAAATTATATTGCTTCTGTCAGTTTATTTCAATACACATTTGGAGAAGATGGTAAATTAAAATACACTACGGACTTGCACAAGTAAAAAGTGAAAAATATGTTAAATATTTGCTTAAAGGAAAAGCATTATATTCTCTGATTGCACTTAACTTTTCTTCATGCCCCTAGCCTAAACTCCTCCCTCCAACTCTATTGTCTTATGGCATTTAATATCATAATTTAGGTTACAATTCTAAATCTGACCTCACTATAATTTTGTGTACATTGCCCAATTTTACTACTGATTCCCAAGAGAATAATAATAAAGGTACCTGGAACTTAGAATTTGAGCTTTTGCAGAATTCTTCAATGTTGTGCATCAACAGGAATGAGTAATAATCATAGATTTTGTCTAATTTGCTTTAAAAATGAATTTTTAATTTTTACTTTGGATTTTCGTACATTATCCAACAGAATAAATCACACACTAAGTGAATTAAAGATTAATATAGAAGCATTCAAACACTGACAAGCTTAATATAAATTTTAATAAAAAATATAGTAAATGAAGTACTTGTAATAATTTTTGTAAGCTTCTAGAATTCCTGTGGCTACATGTACAAAACTTATGTCAAACATCAACCAAATATACAAAAATGTTACAGTAACTTAAAGTTATGGACATAGATTTTTAAAATATCAAAACTACGTGTGCATAATAAAAAAATGATGGCAAAATATTTCCAGGTTTTGTTGTGCAATTTTTGAATTATTGGTCTGCTAAAGTAATTTTTAAGAGATAATTAGAAAATTCTCCCTCACTGGTTGGGCTGAGTTTAAATAGTTTTCTCTAGTTTTAGCAAAAAGGCAATAAAAATATTGCCTAATTAGAAATCTCTTGCTATTCAACTCCACTCACTGTGTATCCCAATCACCATGATCTGCAATTTAAATGTTTTAATTAGCTAGAATAAAATTAATGTTAAAATCTGCCAAAAGCTTCATTGATAGCTGTTCACTTGTTTTCAGTGGCAATTTATGCAAACTGAAATTTGCTCTCGTCTTGAATAATAGAATAAATATATAGGGATCAAAGTAACCCCAGTTGTTTTACAGATTTTAAACTGTATATATAGTAAGAGTTTATCACAATGTACTTGATTTTAATGAATATATAGAACTCGTGTATATTTGCTTCAAAAAAGTTTCTTTTTTTAGTGTTTTTTTTAGCCAAACAAAACTTTTTTTTTTTTTCAAAAGATTGTTATAATAATTTAAGTTCATAAATTGTACACTTTTGCTGATGATTTACTTTTATAAAATGTCTTTGTATTTTTATATATAAGTGAATTTAAAAACTAAGTTAATAAAGTGGATTTATTTGAAAACTTAAATTTTAAAAATATTTTCAATATAAACTTAAATAATTACTTCAGAAATTTAAATCAATTTTAAAATCTAGAATTTCAAAATAATTTTTTAATAATCAGCATATAGATTTATGGAAATTTCTTAGAGATATTCTAGAAAGATTGAAAACCTTTTGAGAAGATAAATGGCAGTTCACACACACACAAAACTGGTCTATGTAGATTCAGTGGTGAGGAAAATGTTTTCAGAGAATTTGTCATACAAATACCAAATATTTATTACTCTATTTTGCCTTAGAATAACCAAGGCCAAAGGCTATTCTCTGCCTTCATAACAGACACACACACACACACACACACTTTAATACATCTATTTTCTTTGGTCCATAGTGGCTTACAATTGCTATTTCCTTTTATGGTTGGTTGATTTCTTTGGTTGATCTCTTCAGAAAGAAGTTGGTTGGTTTCGTATATTTTACAAAGTCCAATGCTTTCTCTTAGTTTAAAACCTTCCCTTTACAATTAATAAAAGCAATGAACTGAATGATTTCATTATTAATTCATGGTTTCTGTTTTTCCTCAAAATAAAGTTTCTTGTTTATTATACTTTTGTTTGCATGAGAAGGTGCTTAAAAACTTCTCGGCCTGGCCAAGAAGGAATTCAAAAACAAAAATTCCGTTCTGCTATTTATTTTTTTTTTTTTTAAGTGAGTTTGGCTGTGAATTTATCAGCATCCCTTTGTATATAAACTGGTTGCTTGTCTGTTTTCACAGATAGATCAGATGTTAAACTTGCTTGATCTGTCTCCCAGACATGTTTCTTCAGCCATACAACTAAATTTACTCACCAAAAGAAAATGTCCATTGGTAATAGTTGACCAATCAAAGGAGAGATTTCTTGTCCAACCAACTGTAGCTTCTGGCAGTAATGGGTAACAACTCTGCAATGAGGGGTTAGTTGCAGCCAATTTTTTACACTTGGACTATCCTGAATTAGTTAGCTGACCTTTTGTACATGCAAGTACTGGATTCTTTTGTGAGTGGGTGTACATTGAGCAATTGGAGAAGCCTGCTTTCCATATCTCTGTCTCTCCAGGGACAAACATGTGCTTAAAAGAAACTAGTTTTAACTTACTGTCCTTCTTTTCTCTCAGGAACAAATCAATATATTGAATTGCTATTGGCTGATGGATTGTAATATTGAGATTTCTTCATACATACTCTTAGAAAATTTATGTGGAGAAGGAAGCATTCTGTGTATTCTGAGTTTTAAAAATATTTCATAAACATATTTGGTGCACTATTAATAGAATTTAAAAAGATTATTATACATATGTATTTTATGCACATTCAAGAATATTTAAAAAATATCCCTTATTTTCCTTTGCCTGGAAGCAAATTAAGTGTTATAAAAAGAACAGAAAAAAGCAGGTTTTGATGCTTCGCCAATTAATTAGATTTTCTAGATGTTTCTTTTTTGCAAAGATAACAACTTACATTATATGAACTGATCCATTATGGTAAATTTTGGTTGAACTTTCTATTTAAAAAAAATAAAAATAAATTGCATAAAAAAACGAAAAATCAAACATTTTTAATGAATGAGCAAAAAACATTTTGTATATCTTCTTTCTATCCTTTGAGAAAAAAGAAGAAATTTTCTCCATGATGGATCAATTTATTGAGATTTTTTTCTTTTTTGTTGTTTGTTCTAATATCTCTATTAAAACAAGATACTACTTGATTCTTTTTATAGCAACTTTACAGTTATGTTAACATGACACAGAAATATATCATCAACAACTTCATTATTTATTTTATGACTTAAGCATCCAATTTTTCCCTTTTTTCTAAGAAAAAAGTTTGAAAATATTTTTCCCCAAAGTGTAAAATGATGAGTTGATATTTGTAGGGGAAGGGGATTTCACTTTAAACCCCCTATTTGCAAAAGTAAATGCAAAAAAAAAAAAAAAATTTTTTTTTTTTTTTTTTTACCTAAAATGTCACTCACTGATTGGGTATTGTCTGCTGCAAATCTGCAGCTGACAACCTTACTGCCTAAATTTGGAATTTCTTGCAATTTTTATTTTTTCACTAAATATCACATTTGTCTGCTGAATGTAATGGGTGTTATTTCTTATATTGTTTGTTGTAGAGAATGTTTTCAGTCAAATATAATAATAGAATATTCAGATGCATGCAAAAAAGAAAAAAATTAAAACCTGCAAAGACAAAGAATTTAATGAATTGTATGTTAGATTGTCCATGCCACAATTTTTACACTCAGTTCACTGGACAGTGTTGGATCTTTTAGACTGAATGTTTGCCATTTTATTCACTGACAGTAATATGCAATGTTTTGCTCAGATCTTTTAAAAAAAAGAAAAAGAAAAATTGAAATATTGTTTTTGCAATTGTAGCTCTTGATTTCCATTTTATGAAAACAAAATTGGTTTCATGATTCAGAAATTCATTGCTTAGACAAAGCTCTAACTTCTGATTACAGCAGTTATTTATAATTGAAGTTATAATTATTTTTTACAAAAAGATTAACTAGTAAATTCTTTGATTATATGCAAATGCAATGTTTTATTTATTTTTAATCACTTTTTTCTTTTGTTAATAATTAAACTAAAGTGTCATAACTGTATATGGTTATATAAAGTTGAAAATAATGAACTAACATGGGTAGTGAAAATTTTACAATTATGTGTGTAATGCTGTTAAAAAGGCTGACTGGTTTGCATACCCAGATAAACTTGATTTAATTGTTCTCTTTTTTTTTCTTTTTTTTACTTACAAATGTCCTTTTATGGTTTTATTGGGTAAAATTGTTTTGCCATTGCTGACTTATCTGGTCCTAATTGTTTTTAGGTTCTCCAATGTCTTCTATGTGAGATATAGCTAATGTGTCTCACTTGCTTAGAATAGGAGATAGAATATCAGAGTTAATAGTTTCTAAACACCCTCTTAAAAATGTTATAAACTGATTTAGTCATCACCACACTGGATGAAACTCTTTGAAATCACGACTTTCAGCTCATTACTTGAGGATGATGTGTGGGTGGTGAAATGGATAATGGCTTGGAATGAGAAATCAGAGATCTGAGTTCAAATTCCAGCCAGGTTCATTACATTCACTTACATGCAAATATGCTTGAGAAAGGAATGAATCCATCTTCTCTCTCCAGCTTTAGTAGGACTTGTATCTGCAAAAATCATTGTTATTCTGAAAAACTTGTTAATGCAATATTTACTCACAAAAAAAAATTATTCTTATGATTCAAAATGTTTTGGTTTTAAATAATTCCCAAAGGTTTGATAAGCCATAAAAAAAACAAATCAGTCAATCAATCATTGCTTGATAAGATTCAGGATGTATCTGTAACATAAATTACTGGTATCGATGTTTATCTAACTGGAATAATAAACTTTACAATTTGATTAATCATAAGAAATCTAATGAAAACTAATATATTTTTACATTACTGTCTTTTGAAAATGAAAGCATTACAACTACCAGAATATCAATTGATATTAAACTTTGGCATTTATTGTTCAAGCACAATAAAAAGCAGTAGACCCCTTTTTTCACTAAAAGGAAAATTTAGTAATGAAAAAGTTAAAATAATTTCTCTAAAAAGTGTTACCCTTTCTTAAATTGTTTTTGCTACATCTTGACACTAAATAGAATGCGAATTAACTACACAAGATACTAAAGGAAGAAACCTTAATGGCCACTGTTTTTGATGGCTTATTTTAGATACACCCGATTCATTTAGTTTTAATGACTTTTTTTCAGATATTTTGTATTTTCTCTCAAAGTTTAAAATAAAAATCTGAAAATTTAATATTATAAATTTTTTACCTTTAATTTTTATGGATAAAATTTTTTATTACAATAAAAAGAAAACTTTCTGCTTAAAATGATTCTCATTAAGATGCAAAATTTACCCCCACCCCACTCTCCTTATCCATATTAATTATCTCAAACTAATTCTTTTTATATTTTAAAACCATCTTCTGTCATTTGCTTTAATTTCTTTTATACATAATGCTTTCATCAGAAGTTTTGGCTTTAAGAAAAAAACATGAGAAATTGTTTTTTCAAGTTTTAATTAAAAAGAAAAATCTGCTAATCTTTCCATTATAAAAGCAAAGTATATTTGGGCAAAACCTTGCAAATGTTAAGACAAAAATTATTTTTCTTCCAAATATTTATTAAACTAACAGATAATTGTGATTAATTGTCTGGTGAAAATGTACAATAAATGCTCATATATGTGCATAGGGAAAACTACAAATAAAGTTGTCTTTGGTTTATACCATATCATGAATATGGATTTTTAAAATTGACTGCATTAATGCATTTTCAGATTAAAGCCAATATAAAAACATGCAAATTTTCCTCAGGTTAGAAAAGAACCTTATAAATTGTTTGTGAAGTAATAAAAGCCAGCTTTTGAGTAGAATCACTTTTGGCAATATGGTTTTGTAACAATTTTACTGAGTTGAGGCCACTTTAAAATTGTGATTTAGGTTCAGGAAAGATTTTGGGAGAAACTGGTCTATATCTTCTTAGAATTGTTTCCCCAATTTTGACAAAAGGGCATTAATGCTGATTAAAGTTTTAAAAATATCAAATCTGTGTAGTATAAACCAAATGTTGTTTTATCAAAAAATCAAATTAAAAAAAGAAACATTCTGTATCTATCATGTGATCCTGATGTGGTCACCAAAGGCCAGTTAAACATTACTGCTGGTTTGACATTAGCTATCTTTTGTTGCCAAAGCCTTCTTCTACTCCATGTGTTGATTTTCTAACACTAGTTGTGTAATTGTTGTTTCATTTTTCCTCTTCTAGTATCGGGGTACTCATGATAATGTGGCCACTCAACAAAGTGGCAGCATAACATTCTACGTGAACCAGGTAAACATGACACATAGCTGCTCATTTATCCCTGACTTGCAGTACTTAACATTAACTGCTATTCATTAACTTACTATTGATAGAAACAGTAATTATAATAATAGCAGTAATAACATTAGCAATACTAGTAATAATGAATATTAGTTTTGCCTATGAACACATTTGACTTTTTCTTTTTTGAGCCAACCTTCCCAATGCTCCCATGCTTTTAATTATTTCCTGGTGGGTTACTTCCCTTATGTCTCAGTTGTTTTCCCCTTCCTTGTTGTTTCTCATAAAGTGCTTTTTTTTTCTCTTTCTTTTTTAAAAAAATTCTATTTTGTTTGTTCAGTGCAGAAATTCTCAACAGAACTCCGTTACTGTTGTTCATATTATTCCCTCCTTCCCTTCTTCCACCTGCTTACCACTCAAGTCAGGCTTTGGAACCCGTTTTTACTTGCAAGTCTCATTTCCTGCCTTCAACAAAATAAAAATAAGAACTGAAATGAAATTCTTGCTCTCTTGTGAAATTTGATTTTGCCCAATTTGTTTGTTTCCTCACTTGTACTGTGATTCTTTTGTGCCCACTTCATCCATTCAAATAGTTTTAGAATTTTCTATTGAACATAGATACCTGATCTCTGCCATGAAAACACAAATGAAGCACTGTGATACACATTTGTGTAGATCCTCTTTATTTTAGTTTATAATCTCTAACCTCTTATATTTCTTTATCAAAGACATTTGGAGAATTATCAAGTGTCTGAAACATTTTCCAGATCTTGAAACAACATTTAAAAAAAAAAAAAAAAAAAACTATTTAAATGTATTTACCATTTTTATTTAATATTTTAAAATCTGCTCTTCAGATTATTTTTATTCTCAGAATAGGATCTTATATGTTTCAAAAGTTAACTCCATAAATAATTCTTAAGTTTTCTTTGCTATTTTTTAATAATTGGTCTTTATGGCAGAATTTGATAATGAATCTTTGCAGAAATTCAAACTCAACTTCTTTTTAGGCAAAAAGTTTACACTTAGCCCATCTGAATTGCATTTTACCTAAATTGCATTCAGAACTTCAAGAACTATTTATTTTAATTAAAAAATTATACAATTATATTCTGACAAAATCTATTAAAAATTGTATTTACAAAATTTTTAATCTTTAACAAAAAAGGAAATGCCTTTAATCTTTGAATCTCTCTATCTCTCTCTTATTAGTGCAGAACTCACCAATTACACATCAGTCATTTTTTAAAATTTTTTTTTACTAATTTTCATTAAGCATTTTTAATCACCAAATTTATGACTTTTCTTTTAAGTAACATTTTTAAACTGCATAAAATAGGTATGAGCTAATTAAAAAAAAAAAAGGTGCAGATAATCTGCAGCAGTCTTAATACAGGTTCATAGAAATGGTTGAATTTATGATAGTGAAGAAAGATGATAAAAATCAATAAAATGGAAAAGTTTCTTGGGGCTGGAATAATGCACATATGTGCACACACTAACAATAATGTCCAACTTTTAACCTCATGTTTTTCAATTTGACTGAAATGGAGATGCTGGAAGTGGTGAGCAATCAAAAGCCTGTCTCTGTACAACTCATTCTGGCACTCACTCGTATTCAACTCACCTCTAACCTAACACAAGTGTCATGTTTTGCATTTCTGTTTGTTTCTTAGCTTTCTTCATGAATTATTTGCTAACAAAGATTGTCATGAACAGAGTATTCAGCTGAACTTCTCTCCTCTGTTGCCCAAAGCTGTGCTAGTGACACACACATACACACACCAGCTGATCACACAATCAGTTATCTGGGCCAAATCTTTTCACTAACATCATCCTTTTGTTGTTGGTGTTCCATGTTTCTTCACTGAAAATAATTTGTAGTGTCTCCAAAATTTTAATGTCCTTCTATGGCTGTAACACCTTTGCAAGAGTTGCGTGTCTGTGAATTGTATTTAAGAGGAAAGAGTCCGTTGTTGTAGATGCTGACATGTCTCCACCTTCCTTAGTCTGTCCAAGAAGAATATCAACTGATAATAATAGTGCAACAGCAGCAGCAAGGTGTATTGAAAATTGATTTGATGCTTGAAAAACCACAACATCTGAATAGGCTAAAAAAAAAAAGTTCATTTATTTTATTGACTTGAGGAGTTCACTTGAGATAGTGACACTTCATATCTATGTATAATCTCTAATGGAATTGATTCCTTTCAACAAAGATGTCTTTAAAAAAACACTGGATTCCCTGACAATTTAATAGTGGGTTCAGGCTATAATTCAATCTATGATGTCTGCAACTCCTATGTTAAAAAGCAATTCATTTTGATTTTGGTATCAAAGTGGTTAAAAAATGTGGCAGTAATATTTTGTAGACAAATCATTTCACTTAACATTTGCTAATAAGAATCCCAATTTTTTTCTTCAAATTAGCACATTGAATTATTGTAGAATATTTCAAGAATGATTTTTCTATCTTCATCCACAGTCCAGTTTTCTTTTTACTGCAGTTATCTAATCATTTAATTAAAACTAGGTAAAAAAAAAAAAAAAAAAATCTTAAATTTATTTGCACTGACTTTGAATGAAAGTCAAATTAACACTTTGATCAGCAGTTCTTCTGTTTTCACTGAGTAACAACCTGGAGCTCAATTGATGAAGATTTAAGATAAGCCTGTGAAAATATTGTTAGCATCTGGATGGGTGCTATTTTGTTGCGAGCCATGGGTTCTTGAATCTACACTTTTCAATTCTCTTGAGTCATTGAAGTTTTAGATAGAATAACTGATATTTTCTTTAAGTTAGCATTACACAATATAATTTTTTAAAATAAAGTTACAATTTATTGAAACTAATAATCCCATAAATTAAGTTTATTTTTAATTTTCAGTTTTAGACTTCACAGAGAGAGAGACAGAGAGAGAGAGAGAGAGAGAGAGAGAATTCATTTCTTTTTAAATTGTTATGATTAATGATAATATTAGGGAAAAATATATACACACATATACACTAGATAAAATGAATAATGTTATTTAATTGGGCCTATCTAATATGAATAGTAAATATATGATCACAAAAACATTTGTTGAAGGGCATAGGTGTTGAGTACTGCATGGGAAGGGCATACAGCAGCATCTAATGGTCTTTGTTTCTGCATGCAGTAGGAACAGTACATTATTATTATTATATTCATTCTCATTATGTTGGTATCAATTTGTGTGGCTTTCTCACTAGTTAAAAAAATCCGATTCCCACCACCATTCTTCTTTTGGCCTTTCCTTTTTCCCTATATTTCTCTTCTGCTTTATTTATATATATATATATATATATATATATATATATATATATATATATATATATATATATAAGCACATATGGTTGTAGACTGCTGCTGCTGCTTCCAGTAGCATGGTGATGGTCACCACCATTTTCTCTCTTTATCCTTCTTGAATTCCTCCTATCACAGCAACCCACTATGCAACTATTCTTAAGAACCAATATATACTTTGATAAATTGCAAAACAAAAACATATTACATCATTTAAGGCTCCTTCTCCATGTTATTACCACTGACTTGTTTAAACTCTTTGTGCTCAATATTGAAACTTGACATTTTATAAATAATTCTACTCTAACAAAGTTAAAAGGCTTCTGTTACAAAATGATTACAGTTAAACATTAAAAAATTACATTTTTTTTTCTAATAGGAAATGCTTTTATTTTATAAACACAATTATTCTAGCCTTGAAATACAGAAAATTTGGTTGTTAATAATTTGAATAAACATAAAGCTTGAAAAAGCAAGGATTAAATCTTAACAGGAACAAATTGTATCCCCCTGAAAGCTTGAAACAACAAATTTTAATGTTTTAGTTAGACTGTTGAATCCATAAGTTGTATTCTATTAAGAGAATATACTCAGGCAGTAATTCTATTGTATGTGTGTGTGTGTGCGCTTATTCAAGATTTTTATTTCTTCTTGTGTTTTTGTTCAAACATTCAGCATTGTTGATGCACAGAACATAAAAACTTGCAACCTTCTTATTGTTATCAGCAATTGTCTTTCATTCTGGCATGGTCTGTGATTTATGTCCAACTTTTATAAACAACAAAAGATACATTATATATATATATATATATATATATATATATATAAAAATCAGAAAGAAACACAGGTGCCCATCCATTGACTGGAATTGGTTGCACTGCCTACAGCACGCTAGTTTAGTGACAGCACGTTTGAATCTCTACTAATGTCTTTGCATTTCTCTTTTTCCTTTGTTCATTGCTTCACAGTAGGAGACCAAAAAAGAATGCTATGCACCCTACTTTTGCTGAGACAGACATCTGATGCTCTCGTATACCAATATTGCAAAAGCTCACCAACAACTGTCCATTCTGCAGTTGCACTTTTACAAAACTTTTAGAACTAGTTTTTTTTTTTTTTTTTTTTTTTCCTCCCCATTTTCATGAAGGAGTGAGTTAATCAAAAAGAACCTTAATGGAAATTATTTAGCAATTCAAAAGAGTTATTTAATGTTTGTGTCATATGAGTGCCAACATTGATAGCTTGACAAAATTTATAATCTGGAATTGAATTGTTTCTTCCATTTTCATCATCTTTGTCAGTTACTTTTGAGAAAAGATGATTGATTAAAAGGATTTTGCAACAGATTGTATAAGACGGTGTCATGATGTCTGTGCTGTTGCTAACTCCCCAATGCTGTTTTGAGAATGACAGACTATTCTTGCTTTTTTTTTCTCCCTGAACTTGTAAAATAAATTCAGTCCTGGCATCTCGTATTTTGGCTAATTTGCACTTTCATCTTTACCTGCTTTATAAACTGATTGTTTTTAAAATTGAACTCATTTTAACATTTGACATGTTTCAAATGCATTCATATGATGAGTGTTTCTCAGTTGGGAAAAAAAGAAATTGTTTTCTTCACACTTGTTACCTGGTTTTCTAATGTTATATCTTGGAACTGGGTAACTGAAATTACTTTAACATTGTAATTAACATTTGAGAAATGATGAAAATTGTTTTTGTATCCAGTTTTCACTCACAGTGCATTCAGATATTTGCCAATCAAATTCATGTGTGTGTATTTTATTTTTATATATTTTTTTATATATATATATATATATATATATATATATATATATATCTTTAATCCCTTTCACTTATTTTTTAGACTGTTGGGTTTAATGAAGAAGTCTTTTTTCTTTTTTTTTTTATTCCATTATTTTGGGAATATGGTTTTATATAATGAACTTGAAAGTTTTTCTTTTCCTATTTTTATATTCTTCCTTTCAGTCCATTGTTTGGTATTGAATCAGTAAAATCTCTGATTGTCACCAGGGAACATTTTGAATGTGGGCAAGTCTGCCACTGGCTGTTGCTTTCAATTGGACAGAGAAGAAACAAATATATAAGAAAGTGGGGAAAAATATGCATACATACATAAAAATAAAATGGTGACATATACATATAACATCACCCCCTCCCCTCCAGCCACCCACTATTGAGTAAGACACTGAAATTGAATGAGATAATACTGCTGTATATGCATTTGTATTTACGTGTATGCATGTCTGATGGACAGGTAACTTTAAGAATACCAGGAGAATGTCTTTCTTGTTTTATTTTCTTTTCTTATCCTCCTTCCCTTTCTGATCATTAGTTTTAGTAAGAAAAGCCATATCAAATTTAGTTTTGCTTCAGGCTTGCTCATTTGGGCAGCTGCAACTGCTACCAATTGCCAATTCATTATTCCCACCCTATTTTCTTTTTTCTTTGTTTCCCCTCAGTCCCTCCCCCAATAATGAAAGTTCACTCTACAGACAACAGAGGTTAATTTTTTTCTCCATCTATCTTCAATATTTTCTTCTCTCTATTTGTGGTCTGATTTCTTTCTTTCCAATCACATTTTTATGATGTCCTCCTAAAATGCCTTACTTTTTGGGATTATGTCCACTTCACTCTTTATGGGTTCTACTCTCATCTGCATCTGATTGTTACATACAGTTTTTCGTTACGTCAAATTTTGTTTGTAGCAATAGATAATTGCTGTGCTGAAACAATTTCAAGTTACAGCTGTTATTTCTTAAGCTTTCCATTCTTGAACTGTCCACGCACCTAATTATACCTATGGCATGATAGAAGCAGGTTTCTTACTCAGTTGCCCAAATTCAGCAGCATTCAAAAATACCTGCTTCTTTTTTCTTAAGCAAAAATGATCTCTCCTTGAAACTTAGTCTTATGCCTGGAAAATGAGGATAATGATAAGCTAGAAAAGAAACAAAGCATTTTGTGTCATACAAGGGACATTGCAGCCTAATATTTCTAATAATGGTTTTCATCTAATCAATATTGGAACCATTTGATAAGTATCCACATTGTATATTATAGAGTCAGAAGATGTTTATGTTTCTACTACTTATTTTGTTAATCTTTGTATTCCAATTAAATAAACGTAATGGTGTTTTTCTGGCTATTAATTTGTCAAAAGCTAAGTCCATTTAAAGGACTTCAAAAATATTTTTCTATTTAGTTAACATAAAAACAGTATATTACCATTTGTTTTCTTTTAGCACTTGATACTGACTTTAAATTAAAATTCTAGCAAGAATACATCCCATTTTCTTGATTGTAATGCTACTCTTATGTACTTATTTTTATGTAATAATAGATATGATCCTTGTTTGGAGTTCATCAGACATAAAACTATTATTGTCTAGTTTTCTGTACCAAATGTTGATGATTGGTGGTGAGGAATCTAGTAATTTGTAGAGAGGAATTTAGCTTTTCTCCTGATGTCTGGTATTTGTATATTGTCTTTGTTTTTCTCTCCTGCAACTTTGTCAGTTGGCACTTTGGTAAACAGGCTGTCAGCATTGGTTGAGGATCTTCTAAATAACAAGCTAATTAAGTTGACTAAGAACTAGCTCTGGGCTTGATCTCTTTTTCACAAACTCTTGTTAAATTGCAACCTCTGTGTTATCTTCTCTCATTTGATTGAAAGGTAAATGGAACATAATGGCAACTCAATTTTCACTCAAAATTTTACTTGGTGACAATTGGAGAATTCAAATTGAAATGTCAAATTAAACGCAATAATACTTGCAAAGCATAGTGCTAATTAATATTTCTATTTCCTGCATATATTGAATCTATTCATATATTAAAAAAAAATGAAATAGATACATTTTCAAGCCTTTGTTTTTCTGTTGCTAAAGATGTGAAGCATATGAAAGTTTTCTCTTTTTTTATTATTTTAATTGATATGTAATGAACATATAGACACGTTTTTATTGAAATCTTTTTAGATGAGGATTTATTATATGCTTTGCAATTCAGATCAGCATGTTCATCTTGATTGTTATGCTCACAACATTTTGGTTGTTATGCCCTCTAGCCCTTTTCAGAACAGAAATGAGAACAATCTACTCCATAAATTGAGTTCAAGATTCCAAGAAAGTTACCTGGGAGGAAGATAGCTGAAGAGGGCTGGAGGGTATAACAGCTGAAACATTGTATCATAAGCAAATTGGCATAAATATACACCTTCTTAAGGAAAGTTGATTGAACTGATTGAATATTTATGTCCATTGCTTGATTATTACTTTTCTTCTAATCTCCAAAATATTTTGGGGGTGTCTGTTTTAAATTTGTGTAAGAGAGAAAGGAGGAAATATTCCTTAGCATTGATATTTTTTCTTTTTAGAATTGCACTAAAAGGCAGATGTTCCTTCTTCCTTTTCTTTTTACAGTAGCACATTTATGGTTTCACAGTTACAGCATTACTTCCTCACAAGATTGGCATTTCAATGTTACAAAGTGCAAACTGTTATCTTGGGAGAAACTTCACAAATCTTACTAATGCTTAGATCTTAAGCAATTTATTCAACTGTTCACCTACTTAACAGCATTTTACGTTAAAATAACATTTTTTTCTCCTTCATCTAAAAGAACCAACCACTTCATTTCTGGATTTTTCTAGATATACAAGAGAATTACAAGAAATTGATGCTACCTTTTCTAAAATAGGAAATTCAATAGGCCCTATTTTGTTTCATCATTGATAGAATAAGAAATGGCTAATCTTTTCAGACTATTTGTATCTGATATTCTAGTGCACATAAGGTCTTGTGAGTTTCAAAAATATCTTTGCGTGCATGCACCCACACACACACACACACACACACACACACACACACACACATATATATATATATATATAAAATGCCTCTCTTTGTATACAGACATTTTGATAGTTTATTTATTCTGCATTAAAATGTTCTTCAACTTTTTTTTTTTTCTCAAGTTCCTATTAGGTTATGTTATTGTTCCCGAATTCATTTTAGAATTTCATTGTTTTGTAAATATTCTTATTGTGATATTATTGGTGGCATTAATGAAGCAATTGATGCCAGCCTCTGACGCCTACCTTTCAAGTATAGGTTCTGATCCTGTTAACAGCCCATCTCATTTCATTCATAAATATCATTTAGAGAAAAAAAAAAAAAACTATTTGTTTTAATTATTAAAAATGTCCACTGTTGGATCACATTAATCCATCTTACTGCTGGAAATTAATTTATCAGAAATGTTTGTACAGTGTAAACTTCTTTATCTCCTGTTATCTACTCACTGCTTTCATGATAACACATGCTTTGCACTTGGGATTATAGCACGCTTACAAGAAGAGTAAAAGCTTAGGGGCTTGACATTTCATCCCGACTACAAACTTGGCAAATTGCACAACTCTTTGAAGGAAAACAAATTTGAAATCAAATCTAAAATTTTTCACTTATGATTATCCTAATATATGGGATAGTAAAAAGAATTAAAAAGAAGTAAAAAAAAATATAGATTTTACACTTTCTAGACTTACTGATAAAGGAATAATTCCTTTTTATAATTGTGAAATAATAGTTCCTTTTCCTCTTAAATACAACTGTTCTAATTCTCAAAATATTACCCCCTTTTTTACTTACCATGCTGTAGAAAAGCTTTAATGACAATCTAGAAACCAATTTTAGTCTGCTGCACAGTTCTTATTGAAATAAGCTGTTTTGCCAAAGATTTGAGACAGTAGGACACAGGATGGTTTCACTCTCTTCCACTTGTAGAGATGGATTCACCTGGATGACAGGAGACATGATAGGTAAAGGGGTATGTAGCTGTACCAGTGATGGGATTCACACAGGATTTAAAAAAAATTAACTGTGAAATTATTTTGAGGCCACTCTAATTCCTAGGTGGCAATTGTTCTACATTTTCATGAGCAATATTAGGAAGTAGATGCTATATGAATTTTGGACAGAGATCAGTGACACATGGAAACTGTGGACATTCACAGGTGATGCAAGAATGTGACCACCAACAACTGACAAAGGTGGTAACAACACATTAAAATGAAAAATTGTATTAAATCATGGAACTTTACCTAAACTAAAGAATATCACTATTGGACTATGGAAGACTGGATTTGTGTCACCTAGTCAGATGAGTCCTGTTTCTAGTTTCTTTGGGGCATACAGTCAGGTTTGTGTATTGGAGATCACATGAAGCTATAAACCTAGCCTGTTTGCAAGGTGTTGTTAAAGCATGTTAGTAGTTCTCTGTGTTTTAGTAGAGTTCACAAGGGCTGCTAATGAAACTCGAGTCTGTCTTGACAGCTGTGACATATACAGATCTTGTTGCAGATGATCTACATTAATTTATGCTTACCATATTTCTCGGTGTTTCAACACAATAATGCAACCTCACGTCATCTGCTGGTGACGCAAAACATTCTGCTAAGTTCCACAGACTCCACTGCACTCTTGCATACACTTTCCAGATTTAAATCCCATTGACTATATATGTAGGGCATGTTGCAGACATTTCTAAATTTCTTATAGCCACACTCAGCAAACCCAACTCAATCATGGTTAGATCTGGATCATAGATAGATATATCTGCACAACAACTGCAGTACCTCCATGTTATGTTGCATATCCACCATTATTCAGATGAGGAGAAGGATCTCCACATTATTAATCAGCTGTTTCTAATTTTTTTGGCACTTCAGTTTAGTATATTTAATACCTTTTTGAATGATGCAAGATAATTTTACATTTTATTCAGCTTCTACTCATCAGCTAAAACTAAGCATAAAAAACACTATGAATGTTCACTTCTCCATAATTGAAGTAACAAAAATATCTTGCAAAACATAAAACCCAGTTTTTATCATTCAATTTTAAAAACAATAGGGATGAAAAAAATGATTTTTCTAGTAGAAATTGATTTGAATTTTAAATATAATTGTTAAGAATCTATTTTTTTATTATGACAAAACAATTAATGACTAAAAACAAATGTTCAGTTACTGCGAGAGAAGTACAGATTCTTTTTAAAAAGAGCATAAATAAATACACAAGCTTTTTACAGATAAAATATATAAACTTGTGTATGCATATATAAATATACCATTCTAACATGTATATGATTATACACAATATTTTCACTATAAAAACAAAGCCATTTCAATTTTATTTCTAAATGTGCAACAAATTTTTTGTTTCACAAAGATAGTTTTATTTTTTATTTTCTGCTTTTGACAGGCCAATCATGAGTGTATTTCATGATGATATCAATTTTCATTAAGATTTCAAGAGATTGACATTTTTCTATGCACATATACATGTGTAATCAAATCATAATGAATAAAAGATGCGTTACTCAATCATTGGCTAAATTGTTTTGAGTTGCAGCTTTTGTAAAATGTATTTGTGGGTGTGCCCAATGAACTGTATACTATGAAAAATTGATATAGCTTGTGAGCATAGTAATATATATGTTTTTAGTAGATATTTGCAACATATTCACTGAATTAAACAATCTATCTCTAAGAAAACTGAAAATTGATTTGTATACTTGCTTTGGATAGATTACAGACATTTACAAATTTAAAAATCAAACAAAAAAAATCATGTGCATTTTGCCAGAGATACATAGATTTACACACACACACACTTTCATACAATTACATGCACACATATTTATTAAAAAAAAATACAAAAAAAAAAGAAATTTTAAATTTACTATATGATGAAAAGAAATAAACTAACATATAAAAAAATTTAACTTTTTTTTAGTTTGAACACCACATCTAACATTTGTATTTTTGTTCTGTTTTAAGCTACAGAATTTCTATTCTTTGCTTTTGTGGGAAATAACTAACAAAAATTCCAACAATTAAATAAACTGTACCAAATCTCCTGTTTTTTTTTTTGTTTGTTTTTTTTGTTTTTTTTTTTGTGGGCACCCTGTAGTTTAAAAATATGGTGTAATCATAATGATATCTCAGTTCAAATATATTTTTTTGTGTGGAGTGGATTTTCACTAAATCCTGTGATTAATATACAGAAATTAACCCCTTCTCACTTGATCATTAAATACCTGCTGAGCCAATCCCAAATGACCTTGTTCGTTTAAAGTGCATAAACTCATGAAGATTATCACAACCCATGTTGCCTTTCTTCTCCATACCCTGTTTATCTGGTGTAGTAGTCTCTCTACCTTCCTTTCTCTTTAGTCTCTTAATTATACACTCTATCAGATTTATTATGCAATATTTTCACAAGTTGATATTCAAACAATGATGGTAAAATTTTCAGCATGTATTTATATGAGCAATATATCTTGTTAGTTTCAGCGTATAATATTTCTCCTTATTAAAAAAAAATCATAAGAAAAGTTTCATGAGTGTTAAGTATTGTTAAGTAAACAAAGTACAAACAAAAAATTTTTATTAACATGATTTACACAATACTTCATATACCTGAATAAATTACTTTTCATATGTTAATATGGGCTCCTTCATATTCTGTAACTTTCATTCATCTTTCACTCATTGATTTTTAACTATTTTTTTACTGTTGTGACTAACATTAATTACAACAGTTTGTAATGCTTCCCAATGATGTTCTTTGCTTTAGTACTATTTTCCATTCTCATGTCCATTTATTTTCATAATGGACTACAAGTTTTGTATAGGATTAGTACCTTGTGATCATTCAATTAAGTGATACAAGTCAGATTTGCAGAATGTGAAGGAATATTGTCTTCCATGAGCATATTCTTAGTTGTGACCTGTACCACTCAAAATGTTGTTTTGAAAAACTTGAATAATTTTCTCTATTTATTTTGATGCTGTCATCACTTTTGAAAGGAACTATAATTTTACTACTAACAATACTAGCCCAAAACATTGCTCTATCTCCTTGTCTTCTGTTGGTTGACCATTTCCATGAAGTACTTTACCTCTTGCCCAACCATCAGTTGATCTACAGTTGTCATAAAAAATTACTATTGAGAATTCAGTTTTCGTGAACTATTTCATCTGAATGATACTGATGTCTGCTTAAAGGCAGTGGTTTAGTTTCCTTATTTCTTAATATTTTGTATCTTTTCTGTTTCATCCACAATACCAGATTCAACTGTTTTCTTTATGGGCAATCCACTTTTCTTATTACCCTTTTAATTTTTCTCAAATCTCTGATATTCTTAAAGCCAGTTTTTATTTTGCCAGTATTTGCAATTGTTTTCTAATTTGTCTTCAACTTTATCACAATTTCTAACATTGTGTTCTATACATTCAATAACTTTGATAACTTTCTTCTTTGAAGTTATATCTTTCTTAAGACACATGGCTATTTTATATATCCGAGATAAAAATATATCAGTAACTATTCTATTATATTTATTTACAATATGATGAACAACAGTTTAGTTGCATCTCACAACATCAAATAAATTATAGTAAATATTTGTAATAAAATCATTATTCACATAGTATATTTATTATAAAAAATCTCTTGAAAATTTTACCAATATCAGATACCAATTTTATTGGGAACAAAATTGACTTAAATTATGAAATCTGATAGTGTAATACTTCTTCCAGTTATTATTTCCATTATTTTTCTGTATCTTTATGTTGGTATTCAGTTTATTCTTTGGTCATTTTCAGTGCTCTTGCTTACTATTTGTTTTTCAGTTTTACCTCAATGTTAGATGTTGGCTTCAATTGCTACACACCTGTTCTCCAGCTTTTATTTTCTGCTATGTCTATTCTATCTCTGATGATCTAATGTTTGTTTGTCTGTATCTGTTTGTATCTTCTAAATCACAATTTCACAAATAGCAATTGATGTGTTGTTGGGAAAAAAAAATGTTATACACCAGTGTCAATTTTTGATTGCAGATTTTTTTCTAATCATTACTTCAGTGCCCTCCCACCTTCTTGAATGTTTGATGCTTTGAATAATTTAATTTTTTTTTTCTTTGGCAACTTGTTAAATTTAATTATGCAACAACATCCATCCTGGATCATCATCCTCAATCCATCATTCCTCTATCCACTTTTTTTTTCTCCCATAATGGCATTTGGTGATCCAAATGAATTCCTCCATTATCACTTAAACACCTTTCTCACTTCAATCTCTTTCCCTTCTTGTCAAGGAAAGAAATCGCAAACCATTTCCTCTATCTCACATCTTCAATTGCACCTAATTTAATGCTGCTGCAATTTTATATTTTTTTCTTCCAAGAGACCCTTTCCAATGCCTTCAATCACAAGGCATTGCTTTTGTATATCTGCCAAATAATGTTGTGTCTGTATTCTTTCTTAGCAGAAAAATGTTTGTTATATAAACCTTTTTCTGCTAAGAAAGAATACATACTCAACATTTTATATAATTGCTGTAGGCTGAGAAGAAAAAAGAGAGCTGCTCAGCTGTACTGGCTTTTATTTGTCCAGCAATAAAAACACAAGGCAAAATATTATTGAAAATTTACATTGTTAGCCTAAGTAAAGTTTAGGTCATAATTTAGCACTCCTTCCTTGTGTCATCGCTGGAGATTAAGTGTTTTGAAAAAGACCAGTCATAGGTTTTAGCCATAGAAATGAATATTTTTATTTGGCTTTTGTTGAGCTTCGCTAGCCATGTCATGATTCATTTGTCCTTCTGACCATTTTGAAGTCTTAAATGGGGAATGTTGTCCATTTTGCAACTGTTACAGTGATTCTCTCATGCACAGACTGCTCTCAAATAAATATATATATATATATATATATATATATATATATATACATACACACACCAATAGATAATAACAATCTTATTAATGATAACAGCAAACTTGCTAACAATGTTGGTTTGGAAAAAAAAAAGCAACACTGAATACCAAGCAGACAGCTATTGTAATAGTAAAAATGGATTAAGAAGAAAGATAAGCACAACTGCCGGTTTCATGCTTAGACCCCAAGTTAAGAAATCATACAAATATGGATGTATCTATGGTTATTTATTCAAGGGGTAAGTAGAAGAGCAAATATGTGTTCTCATGCCTGCACTAGGAAAGTAATTCAGAAAATTTTATTCAATAGTTTGTCCTCTAAAATATATAATCTTTCTTTCAGGTAGAATCCATACACCTCTGAGATCCAGCTTTATATGCAAATGCTTTTCTTAATATTTTCTATTTCACTTCCAGAGTATTCCAGTCTTTGCACAAATACAGAGAAAGTGTCATAATATTGGTTACTGCCTTCTCATGAAAGAGGTTTTATGATTGTACAATTTTTGTTTACATGGCCCTTCAGAAACACCAATATGACACGTATATGGTTTGTCTCTGTTCTTTTACAACTGCCTGGCTGATTGTATTACTAGTTAAACATTTGATTTTTGAAACAAGTAGCCGTGCTCACATTTCTTCTTAATTTGCTTTTACTACTTTATATAATGTCTTATGAGGTATTCTGTTTTTTTATTTAATGAAATCATGAATAGTAGTTTTTTGTTTTAGCAAACTATGATGGAACAGGTATAGCTAACATGATTATACACGTGGCTTCTTTTCATGTCATAATTTGGCATACAAACATTTCTTTTTTTTTTTTTTAACCTCTCAATCAATACTAATTCGTTCTCAAATACAAACCCAAATTAATGTCTTTTACCATCCCTTGCATTAAGTTCGTCAAAACTTTGTAATGCATTGTTCAAATTCCAACAGTATCATATGCTTCATTGTTTTCAGCTTTTGTGTGGCTATTATACAGTATATGCCTTAAATAGAGAAATTAAACTCTTTGTCAATATACAAACTTTTTTTCATGTTAAAAAAAATAACAGTATTTGTTAATTCTCTGATATTTGGATTTGTATGATTTAATATTGTTTTTATATACTTGTAGATATTTATTGAACAGTTCTTTTGCATTCTGAGTAAACTTTAAATGTATAAATATTCTGGTTCTTTCCTAAATGCCTTTTATTTATTTATTTATTCTGGCTTATTTATATTCTCACTTTATTTTGCTCCATTTATGATTTTATCCTCAAACATGATTTTTATCTTTTCTTTTTTTTATATTTGTTGATACAACTGTTGGCATTTCCTTAAATTGAATTCTTCCTGTTTTATTTGTGATAATCTCCCCTATCTGGCAATGTTTGGCAAATCTTCACTCTATGTATCCACACTGCTCAATAGATCATTGTATGTTTTCTTTATCCTTCCTATCTTCTTGCAACTGACAATGGCATTCCTGAAATGAAACTCTTCCAAATATATACAACTGTGCTTCCTCAAAGCTGTCCCATCCCTAAGGAAAAATAGCATTGAGCAGAACTTTGGTGTACAGGGTTGGATGCCTGGTGGCTTACAGATGATGTTTCTGTGCATATCTAACCAGCGTTGATTGTCTCTCCTCTTCTTAATGTTACAAAAAGGATGAAAATTTTCCCTCATTTCTCTAGCCTTATTGATTTCTGCCAGTCAAAGTCTTCCTGTCAGATTTATTCCATATTTTTGGTGATTTATCTTCCAGATCCACTCACTAGTGCCGCTTATCTTGTAGTGATGCTGGTAGAACGGGGTAGGAGTGACACGAGAAGACAGAACGCTTGCTTTGATGTTTCAAGTCCACAATATTAATGAATATTAATGAATATTGCTTCATTTCCCCCTTTCCTTCATCCCTTGCTTACTGCGGCTCCTTTTAGTAAATGACTGCCATTGCTTGCTTCCAGACTTGAACTCGGCCTCTTCCATTCTTTGCATAGCCAATAGAAATAGAGGCCTGCTGCCTGTCCGTTTTCAATTGCTCTCTATCCATCAATTTGATTCTGACTTTGAGCAATAAAAATCAATGCCAACCTCATTTGATATATAACAAACATTTATTTAGATACAAAAACAACAATAGTTCACTATTACTTTTAGATTTTATTGAAGGACTTGAGCCACTGTGTTTGTTGTGCATTGTTTGATGGTGAAGCAGTCATAAGCCTCAAAGACAATTTTGATTGAGTGAACATGATATAAAAGACAATAATAAAGCATTGTTTGAAAGATGTTCATGATAAAAGGAAATTAATGTAAAAGGTAATCAGGATATTGTGTAAAAGATACGATAAATGCTATTCTGTCAAAAAAAAAAAAAAAAAAAAACTTAGAAAATTTTTTTGTGTTTGTGTGTGTGTGTGTACTGGTATGAATATAAAAGAAAGATAGTAGCCCGGATGAATGAAAAGGAGAAACCCAGATGTAACGGAAAATGTTGCAGCTCTTAACTCTCCCCCTCCTAGATTGAGTGCTTTTATTTTTCCTCCTTACTTTACAATATTCCTTCTTTTTTTTTTTTCTTTCTTTTTTTCCTCTCTCAATTTTTTGCTTCTCATTGGGGAAATGTTGATAGATTTAATCTTACTGCTATTTGAAAGATGAAAACTAAAACAATGAGGGAGATGATACTTGCCTGTGTGTATTTGCTAAATAGAATATTGTTAGAATTCTAAAAGTGGAAGATAGTGTCCATTCATAGTTGACCTAGAGTAAGAATGGGGTGTCAGGTGACAGGCATACTATGAATGACAATAATTAACCTTCTCCATCTTTTCCAGAATGGTATCAGGCTCTCTGTCTGTTACAGATGTAAAAAGCTATTCATCAAAGTTCAAGATTTAATGTTTACTATGTTTTTAATTAACATTAAAAGAGAATGTTTTTGCTTACTGTTACATTTGAACAATCCTTGACTAAAAAAAATAAAGATGAAAAGAGCAAATTTAATAAAACAAGATCACTTGATTAATTGAAATAATTTGTCATCAGCGTTATAATTACATTTACTCTTTTAGGAAAGGAGGTGGTATAATTAGTTTGGAAATGATAATGTCTATTTATTCAGTAATATTTCCAGTATGTATATCAAGTTCTTCAAGGATATTTTGTGAAATATGTTTAACACTGGATTTCATGAGTTTAAAACATTTATTTATAAAGCTTACTTAAGATTCACAGCACTTTTCATAGAGGAATGGTTGTGGAGATCATCTCACAAGCCATTGTTAATGACTTTGTTCTGCACCGGATTTATCATGTTCCTTAGGAAGAAACGGCTCTGAAACCCAAGTAGGTAAATTGATTTGAATGATAGGTGGACATCATAAAATAATACACAGCACTGTTTATAGTGCATATTAAACAACAAAAATATTCTCTAAGCTTTCAAATAAAAAATAAAAAACAGTTTGCACTTTAACACTAAAGTTTATTCTGCTACTTTAAAATACAATAGTACCAAGAAAAAATATATACAAATCTACACAAAATAATGTGCTTTTTTATTTACATGTGCAAAGTGCAGTTGTATTGACATAATATTGGGCACTTATTGAAGAAATCTTTCAATAGCAATCAAAAATGGGTTTCCAAAGGTGAATTGCAAAGAAGCAAAAACTGAAAAAAAAATGCCTGTCTTTTCACTAGCTATACTTGTTTGTCAGTTGAGGATAACACAACAATAGCTGTCCATTTTTGCTCTTATTACCCATTCTCACTGTCCTCTTTCAGTGCCATAAGGCTTTTATTATTGGCTATGTAGCTATTTTGATTCTCTCCCTAAACATTTCAGACAAGGTTCTCTATTTGACCACACATTGCTCTTCTACTGTAAATGGAATCTTGTGTGCTGTTGTCCCAGCCAAACTGGGTTAGGCTTATTTATTTGTTAAGCTTCTACCTTTACGGTTGGCTAAGAGACATTCTGTGCAGCTATACAACCAACCAGTGTTGTGTGAAATTGTTTATATTGACCAGCAAAACCTGCTCATTGAAGAGTTTCACTGCACTAACAAAGCAGAAATGTCAAGTTGATTATTCCTATTTGAGAAAGAAATATGATGGATAAAAAAAAATAAAAAGTTGTGGAGAGGGATGATAACTTTTTAATTATCTGGATTTGCTACTTGTTAGAAACATTTAAAAATTTTCTTCTTTCCTGTATTTTATTAATATTTGATATGGTATTGTATCTAAGTGTACCTTACAATAAAGGCCCCATTGTAAATGCCATTTTAGCACAATTGATTCAAGATTTCATGCTGTTAGATTTTCTCCCCATTTTGGAGCCAGAATCCCAAGAGGACATTCACTGTTTTTGAGAAAATCAGTTTGAAATTCATTTTGGTTTGGCCTTTTGATTTTCTCTTCTCCCTTAGCAAGAGTTTATTTTAGATTGTGGATAATGAATGGCAAAATTGGGAAATATTGCAGTGCCATTGATTTTCATCCTTGTTTGATTCTGGTTTTCCTATTTTCGCATCTGGGAGTTTCCCATTATAAAAGTATTCTTAATGAAATAGAAAGAAGACAAAGGGGAATGAGGTGGTGGGAAGGAATGGTAATTGTTGATAATATTGGAAAGAACAAAGAATTAATTGCAAGGAAGAAATTTAAAAAAAAAGAAAAGAAATGTGCATAAAAATCAGAACCTAGAGGCTATTTGGAAAGATGAGTTGTGGTTATATCTTAGAAAAGTATCTCTGAAATTTTTTTTTCTATCTAGCCACCACCACCACCACCACCAACTTCTCCTTAACTCTAAACCATTTTCAATTTTTTCTCTCTACTTTCTGCATCTCTCTCACCTCTCTATTGACTCTAACCCTTATCTCTTTCATTCACCTCTTTCTTCATCTCACCCTTTTTCTCTCTTTCTCACTGGTCCTTGTACTCTTTTATCCTCTTATTTTTACATTCTTCTTCCTTGATTCAAATAAAAGTAAATATTTCCTTTCACTGTCCACTAGAGAATGAATATCAGCTTTTCTTTTAAGTTTTTTTGCTTCTTTTCTCATTAGCTTTGGCCTGTCTTTTTTATCTTTTCACATGTCTTTCTTCCTTACTGATTAAAAAGAATCCTTATATACCCCACCATTCCCAAAATCAGTTGAATCTGATATCCTCTGCACAATTCTTTAGGCGTATCTTGAAGCAATAAGGCTGATAATTTATTCATTGCTGTGACTAATAAATGCAGCTTAAAAGATTTTTTCATCTACACACACACACACACCTGCACAAACATATTCATTCTTACATATGTGCAACAAATATACACTTAAGTAAGCTTACTTTCATATAAAGATTTTATTTATTTATATATATATATATATATATATATATATACACACACACACTAAGAAACACTTATACATTTTGAATTTCATACATTCATATATAATCATTTATTCACTCAGGTACAGCTTCACTAATGCATGCATATATATATATATATATATATAATTTACATGCTTTAAAAAAAAAGATATTCATAATCTTATTTACCCTCACATTAACAATCCTAACCTACTCTCATTCAAAATTGCATAGATGTACATAAAAAAAAAATCCTTTTTAAAATATAACACTCATCTTTATCAATCTCCCATGCACATTGTACACATTAATCTGCATGAGTTTACAAACTCCTGCATATTTGCAACATACACGTTCAGTTAAAGCTCATATGTGAAATGCTTGGGACCTTATGCATACATAAACAGCTTCCTTTAACAAATACATATGTGCATGGAAAGCCTGTCCATCTATATTCATACTTACTTAATATACTTTGACAAAACATAGCAGAGCATAACAAAAAATGGCGGGCACACACACACACACACCCCCTTCAGCTGCAGAAGCCACAACAAATTTGCAACTTTATTATTTATTCTTTCTTTGCTTCTCTCCTGTATTTTTAGGAACTTGAAATAAATATAATCAGAACTTGCATTTCATCTTCCTACAAGATACAGAGAAGAGTAGGAGGAGGTGATATGTCAATGTAGAAATCATAAATTAAATACAATATGTATCATTTGCCTGCTAGACCGTAGACTGAGACTGGGAGGAAAAATACACAAATATTATTGTAAGTTGACGGGCAAAGGCCAAACAGATGTAGATAGAAATTATGGAATGATGGTCTTTTCACAGAAAAGACCTACTGTTCATCTTCAATAAGAGCTGTGGTTCACTGCTTTATCAATCAGTAAAATGCTCAAAGGCAAAGAGGCTTACTGATTGTAACTTTCTTCAATTTTGCTGTTTTTCACAAGTTCAGTAAAACTGTATAGATAGGTGTATATATATATATATATATATATATATATATATATATATATATATATATGTGTTGTTTTTAGTGGATACTCATATTTGAATAGACAGTTCATTTATTTTCTTCTACCAGCCTGAATATTCAAGAAATCTTATTAAAGAAAATATATATATATATATATATATATATACACGTTTTCCGACAGGATTTGGAAAGCAGACAGCACATATTTTTCTCTAGTAAAATTTCTCAAATATTCAGGGCTGTAAAAAAAATAAATAAATTTGCTGTTTAATAAATAAGTGGAGCATCTACTCAAATATGAGTAACCATTAAAAATAAATTTTAAAGATATATATATATTAAATAAGAGGAAAGACTTTGGAGGAAATGGATAAACTTGGCAATTTTAAAATATCTTCAATTAACAACTGAAAATAATTTCATGTATAAAACTTTTGTTCCCAGAATAATGTCTGAAAAATATCGACAAACATACTCTTGATAAAAATCTTTATGGAATCGTCTTGAGAACCCATTTGTTGAAAAGTCTTTTAGATGTCTATAATCTTTATAAACAAAATTTTTTGTTTATCCTAAGAAAATTATAATCCAAAAATATCTAATCTTGTAGGTTTCTGCCTTTTATGATAATTGGACATTTCATTTTGATTATTTCATAATCTTTCTACTTCGTTAAATTCATTTTTGTGTGATACTTATAATAACAATTCAATGTTTTCTTTTTCTGCTGAAGCATTCTTGTGAGATTTTGCTTAAACATTTGAATTCATGGTATGGTTGATACAGATTTTCTAAAGATGATTTCTATTTTAATCACAATAGCATCACATATTGGTAACTTTTTAAATATTTTCCTTTATTTAATATTTTGTTGACACCCCCCCCCCGTTTTTTTTTTTTTTTTTTTACTGTTTGTGATGGAAAGTTTTGTTTGTCATTCAACTATTTTCTTTCTATGCTTTCTGTCATCTGCTTTTCTATCTCTATTTTGTAACAAACCATAAACTAAAAACTTTTATCATCTTTTTAGACACAGGGTCCTATCACGCCTCATACAATGGTGATTCTACCCAACACAGACGGCCTGCAGTTGCTGTTATGTTATGATAGTAAGTACTTTTCTCTCTCTTGATTATTGGCTGTCCAGTATATTTTTCATTACAATGATATTCAATTGGGCCTCCAAACACTTTGTGTGATTTCAAAGCAAAGTTAATGTCATTAATCATGCTGTATTGGAAGCTGAACTCTATATCTTCATTTGTGTTCAAAGGTTTTCAGTTTGCCTTATGAAAAGTTTTATTACATTAAAAAAAGTGAGTCTTGTGTTTATTTACTATCCACTCTGACTGATTTGGATGAGTGACTTGTCAGAACCAAACTTGGAGCAGGAAAAATGAAGAACTCATGTCCCTCTCATTATTTATACAATGGAGGGTGCCTGAAAAGTTCTCGGTTCAACCCACTTCCCAAAATCTTACCAAATAACCAAACAACAGAATTTCTTTTGTAATTCCTTTTTGGTGAAGAACTTATCAGCACTTTCTTGTACAGTCCTCCTCCACTTTTGAGGCCCATGTGGTTAGCTAAGCCATGAAGAATTTTTAGACACAATTTAACATGGAAATATTTAAAACCGGCCATACTCAGCAATTTTTTTTTGTTTCTATTTCAACTGATATGTGTGCATGTTAAAATTCAGATATAAATATAATCTTTAGAGTCAAGTAATTTGTGGTTTTCATTTGACATGTGATACAATGTGAGATGGCTTTCACTTTTAACCTAGAAAACAGATAATCAATAATTCATTTTCATATTTAATTTTTTTAAAACTTTGTTTACTTAGAATTGGTCTTGGAGATATGTTACAAACAATGGCTAATATGTTGTCATGCCACAGGTTGATGGAATAGCCAATGTCTGCACTTGTCAGGCTACTTTAAAGTAGTTACTGATAATTAGTAACACTGAGGAGGGGGTAAAGAAAATGTGATATTTTGACTATTTGGGTATTGTAGATTTTATATATATTTGATTAATTCAGAAAGATTACTTATAAAATAGATATGCATAAGTTATAACCAGTATTTTTTCAGTCTTAAAAATATTTGCCTGAATAAATATGTAAATAGTAATATATAATACAAAGATTAATGAAATATGAACTAAAATTATTTTTAGGAAACTGTATAATTTTCTAGCAATGATATCATGACAATTTTTGTTTTAACTTTTAGGGCTTGATTGTTATATTACAAAAGTAGTCTAATTTGCTAAGAAACAGTAAAGTTTTGTTAGAAACAAAGAAAAGAATACGGAACTGTTATATAATATCAGTTCTTCTATATGGCAGCTAATGGTGGACAATCTCCTCACAAGTGAAGAAAAGACTTGAGGCTACATAAATGTTGTTCTACAGGAGGATGCTGAGGATACCATGGACTGAACATGTGTGCAATGATAAATTTCTAGGGGAAATAGAAACAAAATGACACTTATACATAGAATCAGAGTTGAAATTCCTAGAGAACATAATGAGGAAAGAAGACTTGAAGAAATTGACACTCACAGGGTATATTGAAGGCAAGAAAGACGGATGAAAGCAATGAATAACCTGCCTAACGAGTTTGTGTAAATGATTGGCAAAACAGGGACTAAGAATGATAGTGAAAAGACAAAGGTTACTAAAAGCAACAACAAATAGGAATTCTGAAAGGACACAGCATATAGAAGTCATCATCTAAGGTGTAGCTGGCTGTGAGTAACAAGGTCATTTTTAAATAGATTTTCTAAATGACATTTCTGAATCACAAATAAGTTGTTATAATGAAATTAAACCTTTTAATTGTCGTAACCGGAGATCAGATAAGACTGGTTACCAAGAATTTTTTTTTTTTTTTGTGAAGTAAAATAAAATGAAAAGTAGAAGCACTATAAGCAAGAGGCTGCAGACATTTAGAGATAAGTTATTTTAATGGTCCTTTATGCCTAAAGAAATGCACTGAAGAACTTTGTAAATAAAAGTAATCTGATTTCTCTGTAGGAGATCAACAAACAAATATTGATGTTTAAATATAGATTTGTTTCATTCTTCAGATTTTGAAGAAGTCTCTAATGCAACAATCACTCAGAAGATCAAAGAAGACAGGAATAGTTTGTCCATTTAGAGAAAGGCAAATAATTAAATCACTCGACAAGGTTTATATTTGCTTCCCCATAAAAGCAATTTTGTAAAAGATTTGTTAAGCATTTGGACATGACTGGTTACTGATCTTTGTTTTGAAATAAACAATTGTAGCCAGGAAATGTCTTCAGACATTTCAATCATGAAAGTTGCTTTTGCTCAGTTTTCAGGCAGTCTTTTCATAATCCAGCAGTTGTAAGAAAGAATTCACACATTAGCTTAATTTAGTTTCTACGAAAATGATTTTGTAACTCCTGGCTGAGAAGTTTGAAATAAACCCAACCAGGAAGAAATTTCACAAGAATCTTTGTCCTAGTTTGAATCAGTCAAAGCAAAAGTCCAATCTTTCAATGATCATTTTTAAAATCCTATAAACTGACATTAAAGTAATTGTTAATTTGAATCTTAAGTAAATTGAATCTACTCAATATTAATTCCTGAATGTTAACACTTATTCTTTCAATCAATGCATTAGAAATATTTGTATAGCAAAGATGAATGGTAGATTTATCTTTTTATATTTATAACTCTACCATTTGTCCTTGGTTTGGATATTGCTGTGACATCTGGTCTGGTGCTTCTACTATATATTTATAGATTCTTGATAAAATCCAAAGAATCTGCAGTGTTATTGATCCTGACCTGGCATCTCGGCTTCAGTCACTTCCCCCACCAATGTGACATAGCTTTCCTGTACCTTTTCTATAACTACTTTCATGGTATTTGTTCTGTTGAATTTCCCTCTATGGTACCTTGACTTTAAGCTTAGTACTAGGTTGACAGCAAAGTGTCATCATTTTAGTGGTGGGATGGCTAGATGTACTCATAGCTTCTATGCTAACAGTTTCTTCTCTTGTACTTTTCACTTATGGAACTCACTTCTGGCTTCTTGCTTCCCAGTCAACTTTGATCTTCAGAAATTTAAATGCAATATCAATAGTTATATTCTGTCTTAATTCTTGTTCTTTTATTGTTCTCTCTTTCCTTAATAATATTTTTATTTTTTCTTGTATTCTTTAACACTCAGTAACCCCTTGCATCTTGGTGGCTTTATTTCCTTGCTTAGGGTGAAATGATGATAAAAAATAAAAACGCATCAATGGAATGAAGTGAAGGAACAAAACCAAAATCTATAACACCTTATTGATATATGAATATTAGATTTCAGTTACTACTTTGAAGTTGAATATTAAAAGGTTTAGATTAGTTTTAGTTTTCCATCCTCCTTGTGTTTCCCAGTGGATTTTTCTTCATAGTTATTTTATAGATAAATATAATCTATAAATGGGGAAAGCATTTTGTATGTATGTATGTATGTGTGTGTGTGTGTGTGTATGTATGTATGTATGTATGTATGTATATATATATATATCTATACACACACACACAAACTTCATTATGAGTTTAATTTCATCCTGCCCTAAAGGTTGTGAACCATCTTTGCTAAGGCTAGAAAAAAAATTGCTTGTCAAAATGACAATATCTTCAAAATGAATTTGATAAAGTTAATTACAACATTAATTGTAAAACATGAACAGTAATTAGAGGTTATTTCTGGTTGTTTAGTTATGGAGAAAATAATTTTAATTTAAAGGAAGAATCGAAATTAACAAAAAAAATGTGATAACAATAAAAGAAATCCATGCATGATTTTTTTATGAAAACTAAATAATTATATGGTGTTTTTTAGTAATGGCTTTGTCTGAGTTTCAAGAAATTGGCTATGAAAAATATATGTACCCGTTTAATATCATTTATATGTAATTTTGGTCTAAAGTAGTGAAGATTAGTACAAAATATTTTATTTTCATCCTTAGAAACTGCATTATTTAGTGTTTACAAGATGCATACTGATTTTTTTTTTATATTTCCCATAAGCTTTGATTAAAATGTCTTTCTTCAAAAATGTCTCTTTAAAAACTGTTTGCTACTACTTTTTAATTGCTTTTTTTAATAATGTTCATTTATCTACTTCTTTTATTTTTTGTCAATTTTAGATGAAGGTGTTTATGTGAACACCAATGGAAAGATCACTAAAAATGTGGTTTTGCAGTGGGGAGAACTACCAACCTCAGTTGGTAAGTAGCAGCTGCTTTATTCTATCTCTTTCTATAAAAGGGTGTTTTTTAGTTTTAGATTCTGAAATGAAACATTGTTTACTAAAAAATAAAATTAATTGTGCCCCCCCCCCCATCACTCTTACTTGAGAATCAGATTCTGTTAAGTTTTAATTCTAATAGAAATTGGAAAAAGAAATGTTGTGTTGAAAGGTCAATGTTTGTGAAATGAAGATTCATTGTGGTGTTCTTTTGAAATCAGGCATCACTATTTGATGAATTTCTTTTTGTTGCTTTTATAATATTTCTATAAAATGCTTTGTTTAATAACAAAGAATAAATTTGTTTCAAACATCAGTGATTTTCTAAATTTGTATGATTTTTTTATTTATTTTATTCATGTAATTTATAGTCAAATATTAGGTACTGAAATGATCCCTTCCTTGAAATACACTTAGTAATTTAAGGTCAGTGATTCAGTTATATATATATCTATATATATATATATATATATATATATATATATATAAACCAATTCTAATATTTGGTTTCTTATATAAAAGCTTTGTTTTATAATTTTACAGGGCATGATTCTATTTTAACAACAACCTACACATCCTTTAAAGTTAGTCAGAAAATTCTGACTGAAATGGAACCAAACTTAGTGCTACTTTTAGAATGAATTTGTGGTTGTCTTTCATTTTGAAAGACATAATAGAAAAATTAAGAGGAGAGTTTTTTTTTCTGTGACTTTCATATAAGTTCAGAATGTTCTCTTAGTCTAGACTTGTTTTTGAATTCTCAATAAATTAGAAAGACAAAATATCATTCCCCTTCTTTCCCAAATACTAAAAGTTATAATTTTGTTGTGTTTAGCAAGATGTGCCTGAAGGTGAATACATGTCAACAAGGATACATGTCTAATTTCATTTCATTTAAAAACCCTTATAACTTTAAATACCTTTTTTTATTCCTTTTGCATGCTTCTGTCAAAAAGCAATATAACAAGTTCATAAAAATCCCGATAGATCTGAGAATCTGCATTTGAAGCTAAACTTTTTTCTTTTTTTTTCTCTCTGCTTACATTTTAGAAGTAATTTGTGTTCTGTCAATGCCATTCATTCATTATTAGAGGAGACATTGTTTCCATACAATGCTGTGCATCTGTATTTTTTTTTTTTTTGTAAGCCTTTCTGATGCAAACTCAAGAAGTGATAAAAGAAACAGACTCTAACTTGCATTGTCTGAGATAGTGTAATGTTTTCACAATATAATTCATATTATGCGACTGTTGGTAAAATTTGTAGGGTATATTTGATAAAAACAATATCCCAATGACTTAAATAAATATTTTCCAAGTTACTGTGTGATTCTTGACATTCTTTAGCCTTCATTAATTGATCATTGATTTTGTTAACTTTCTACTATTTCAATTTTAACATGCAACTGTTCTTATTGCTTCCCGGTGATGATCTTTGCTTCAATATTGTTTTCCATACTTATATAACTTGTACTGAAAGTTTTCTATTGGATTAATATCTGGAGAAGTTGGAAGCCATTCTATTAATTTGATATATTTGAAACCTTCTTGGCAAGGTGGGTAATAGGTAGATTTTTAGAATTTGAAGAAATTATAATCTTTATATCCTCATCAACTTTGAAGCTATCTATAATACTAATCTGAAACATTACTCCACCTCCCTTTTGTTGCCTTCTAAGTTGTATTGGTTATTTCCATGATTCAAGCCTAGTCACCAAGTCTATCAAACATAGTTCTCCACTCATCATTAAAAATTACTGTTGAAACAAGTTTTTCATCTACTACTACAGCCAACATTTCTCTTTTTGGTGTTTACTTAAAAGTAGTATTTTGACTGCTTTCATTTCTTTAGAAATTGTTCTTAATATTTTGCATCTTTTCTCTTTCAACACCCAACTGTTATTCACTTTTCTTACTTATTACCCTTTTAATATTTCTCAAAACTTTTATGCAACATTCATTTTTTTTTGGAGTCTGTCTATATTTCTGAGATGAGGTATTATGTACAGTATTTACATTAGTCGGACTATTGTCCTCATCTTTGTCGCCATATTTGTCACAACGTTTCAGCCGTTGTACGCTCCGGCCTTCTTCAGGTGGTTGGAATTTCGAACCGAACCCTTTATTTCGATCACTGGGGTAGACTGTTCTAGTTCCATGTGCCATGTTTGATGGATGTCAGTTATCAGTTATCTCCTGCTAATTTTCCCTCTGAAAGTTCTCCACAGTGGATAAAGGCGTTGGTTAGATCCAATGACAGACCAAAGAGTGTGAGTTCAATACCCGGTTCAGGCAGTGGAGAACTTTCAGAGGGAAAATTAGCAGGAGATAACTGACATCCATCAAACATGGCTCGTGGAACTAGAACAGTCATTTTTTTTTTGTTTTATAATCTCTCTTCAACCTTTTCAACATTGTGTTCCTGTTACTCAATAACTTTATATCTTGTTTCTGTTTTGAGGTTATATCTTTATAACAAATGGCAATCTTTATATATCTGAAATTAAAAAATAACACTGTTTTTCATAACTGGGATTATTCAACCATTGTAAAATCTGACTGACAATTCTTCAATTTCTTCATAACAATTTAATTTAAAAATGATCCTATTCAGAGAAATCTATAGGATTAATGAATAGTTGATTTCAGCAAAAGGTTTGTGCATGCAAATTCTTTGTTGCATTTCCAGTTTCACCTCAACAGATCTGCATCAGCTGTTGATGGCATTTCAGGGATAAAGTGACTCACAAGACAAACATTTTAATGGAATGCCAATATGATTATTGTCTATATTCATTTATCTGTTTGAATTATTACTGAATCTTGGACAGATTTTCATTCTTTCCTATGTTATCTTTTCATTCACTTGTAATAAGTCTGTTTTATTCATAGGATTTACGACACATCTTTGTTGTAGAAGAGAAGTAAGTAAGTAAGAAATAAATCAATCAAAATTTAACTTTGGAACTTTTTCATCTTGATTCAAGGACTAGGTAGTTTGGACTCTTCTGAAGCAGATATTGGAAAGGTTTCCATCTGCCAAGGGCACACCAAATAAGTCAATTCCAAGAACATATGACTAGTTCTTGCTAGTTTCATTTGATCTCATCTTATGTGTCAATTAAGCTGGCCAGACACTAGAATATTGTCCCTTTGTTGATATGGAAATTAGATTTCATTTTGAGTTTTTAACTTTTAAAAGAAAAGAAATTTGATTGAGAAATAATATTGTACAATTCTAAACTCTATGTGAATATAATGAAGTACTGTTTTTATTGGCTATGATTGGTTTATTGCACAATATATTTGTCAGTAATATTACAGCAATAACATGGATAATATAGAAAAATATCTTAAACATTATTATTGAATGCATGATTTTCTAATATTGTGTTGAAGTATCTGAGATATTGCACAATATATTTTTTTTGTCTGTAATTCTCTATGGAGATTGCTTTGCTCATTTCCCATGTAGAGATCCTTTGCAGTCAGTCATAAAATATCAGTTATGTTCAAAGTGAACATATTTTCTCTCTCTCTCTCTCACAACCTATTCAGTTTAAATTAGTTTCTCATTCATTTGAATTGGCATTTCTGAAATATTTGAGATTTCATGTTAACTACTTCAAAGTCTGGAACGAATACAATATGGTCCTTGAATATATGCAAAGCCAAGTGGAATTGTGTTTAGTGGACATTTATTTGCTATGAAAGATCTCCTAATTGGATTCAAGATGTGAACTTGCTCAATCAATGTTCATGAAGCATCTGTGATTGTTACTAAATTCTAAGAATTCCAAACGAAAGATTCACCCAAGAATATTCAGAACTTGGAGAAGTTTATTAAAATGTGTGCTACAAATAGGCTGGCTACCAGTTTAAGGATGGTCATGCAGCTACACTGTTAAACATACCATATATGTATCTAGATGTACATATGTTTGCCAATGTACTTAGAAGCAAAATCTAGATTTGATAAAGGTTGACTGTGATTAACTCCATCCCACAAGCCTCTTCTGGTGAGGGATGGGTCCAATGGTAAGCTACAATCCACTTATTGATTATTCACATCTGCATTGGCACCTACCACCACCACAACTGATGTTACCATAACTCCCACATCTCTCTCCTCAAAACAGACACACATCTAATACAATGTTACTACAGCATTCAGAAAAGCACAGTTCTTGTCATCTTAAGAATTAAACTTCATGGAAGGTGCTCTGGATCAATTTTTTTACTTGTTTATATAAGCATTTTTTTTTTAAAGTTTAATGTAATTAAATTTTCTTTTTTTTCAGGTTTTTGCTTATAGTTACATGTATATGCTTGTAAAATCTTAAATGCACAAAGTTATATATCTGCTTATTAATAAGCTGATGTTCATGTTATTTAGGTTTAAAGCACAAAAACTCGTACTTTAAAGTTTAGATGCTTGCTCTTGACTGAAAATTCTACCAACTCTGTCTTGATTGAATGAACAACGTGCGTTATAAGAAGTTTTTGGCAAGTGAAGTTGGTTTTTGTGCTGCTTTCTTTTTTGCTCTTTCCAACTATTAAGAGAACTTATATATATATTTGTCAGTTTGCCAAATGAAATCCCTCTGTTAAAATTACTTGCAAGGTTATGTATATCACATTACTATTTATTAATAACTACCCCCCACACACACACTTCTTTTATAGAAAAAATTGGATCTTTTGACCACACAGCCATCAGTTTATTATTCTAATCACGTTAACTATCAGCCAACGTATTAAAATGAGAGGCTAGTTGTAAAATGTTACAAGTATATGAAATATATTATCTGATACAGACAAATTATTGATTGATTTAATGAAAATTCAGGGATTTTTTTTTTCCTTAATTTACAACTTTATATGTTAAAAAAAAAATCAACTGTAGCATTTTATGAAACACATTGTTATGATTGGTTGTATCTTAAGGAATTCAGCAGTTTAAGTCATAAATATAGATGCATATTTTTTTAATATCTGGTAAAAATGAAAACATAGTATGTTTTTGTCACTTCAGTGAAAGATGTGCATAGCAAAGTTGACTTTAATTTGCAAGTCTAAATTTCCTACAAGAATGTACATTTGTCTTTGGCATCTGTTTATAAGCGATAGAAATGTAATTTTGTTCAAAATAAGTGTTATTCTGATGAAAAAGCATTAAAATACTCAATATTGCATAACCAATGTCATGTTGAAATGTCACAAAATCATTTTAATAAACTGTTTAGAATTTCAAAGTAACTGAATAAATTTTGTTTTGGGTAAGAAATTGTAATGACCGAAATTTATTTTTTTTTTTTTTTTAGTTAATAACACTTCAATTAATATTGGCTTTGTTCCAAATTTCCATATGTAAACCTATTTCTTTATTACTTGGTGAAAAAAAATTCTATTTCTTTTAGCAGAAGAAACATAACACTCTCCTCTGATCTTTGGACTCCTATGCGGATTATTTCAAATTATGTGAAATAAACAGACCTGTTACACTTGACATAATATGCAAATATATCTTTGTCCCACAGCAAAAGGAGAAACTTGTTCTTATTTTTGAAAATCCATGTCTCGCTACAGCTTCCTTTACTTCATCATGAATTGCTATGATTGTTCTTGGAAAACACAGTTTTACATTCAGATTTTTGCCTTCTTCTAGAGTTCACTCTCTATCCTTGGTAGGATAACATGTCTGTTATACTATTGACCAGCAGGAGTATGAATTCTTGCTTTTCCAAAGGGTTTCTATGCAAAGTGAATGCAAAAGCCATAGTCAGAATTGAAATAATCAGTTCATTCCATTTTCTGCACATTCACCTTATAAATTACACATGACATGATACATATCAGTTACCTCTTAAGACACAGGAAAAATATTTTGTTGTGTCTCTTTTCTACATGTCTACAAGAAAATCTCTGTCATATATATATATATATATATATATATATATATATAAAAATGATAGGATAAAGAACAAATAGGAAACTTATTTTTTTAAAATAATCTTTTCCCCTCTCTCTCTCTCTCTATATATATATTTTTATTTATTTATTTTTTTTCAGCCTATATCAGCACAGGTCAGATCATGGGCTGGGGCAACAAAGCAATAGAGATTCGGGCTGCTGAAACTGGCCATCTTAATGGGGTCTTCATGCACAAAAAAGCACAGAAACTTAAATTCTTATGTGAACGAAACGATAAGGTAACTGTATTGTAATTTGCCTTCCTCATTCATTTTATTTCTTTTATCTGTAGCAGGTGCATGCAAGAAGACAGCTTTGTGTGCAAATTTACAGAGGCAGTAAAAAACAGACTATGTACCTGTTGACACAAGAAAAGATGTCAAGACAAAAGAGAATTATTATACAATCTATGGAGATGTTATGCAGAGAAATAATGCTTTCATATAATTTTGAAAAAGAATATGATTTTTTTTTTTAACTCTTCAAACTCATTAATATTAGAAAGACTTGTATTAAGTATGACTATTTGCTTAGAACAAAAGTTATTAATACATTAACAAGAAGTTAAAAATTATCTTGAATTGACATTTCTCACTGTAAAATGTTATGATCTCAATATTTGTATAAGTCATTTTTTATCAATCAGTCTATTTCAGACTTGACATAGGCAAGTTTGATTGGTGATCCACTGTATCCAAGAGACTTCAGCAAAACCAGAATTAACTCTTGTTGAATGACTACTTCCTTTCTCTTCAATATTCTATTACATACTGTTCTTGTTGCTTGTTCCTTTCATTAAGGCAACAAAAGTTTTGATACAATGTTTAAATTTTCTATATCATATTCAATTTTAGTTAGTAAAATATTCAATTTTTGTCTTATGCAAAGTCAAGAAATAGAATGGCATATGAAATGAAAGCAAAAATGTTTTAACAATATGTAAGAAATATTTTCTTTTAAGTTGATGAAACTGTAAACATTTTTCTGTATACTATTCAAAATAATCAACCAAGTCTCCATTTTATCAAGTAAATTAATGGCTGGCCGCTTGTATCCAAGTATGGCAAGTTGCCCTAGTAGACAAGCAATCTCTATTGCAGACACCTGCTCAGGTACCTTTGTGTTTGTTCAACACTCACAAAGCCCGCCTGTGGTTTATATTGCAACTATGCTGAGCAGACCTTAGTTACAGTTTCTGGGAGAGAGAGTACATTACTTGGTGTGATCAACAGTACACTCAAACCCTTGGTCACAATGACTTGTGACTTTGTGCTAGCACAACCATTGATGGCTCACAAATATTTCTGTCTACCCAATTTCACTCACAAGTCTCGGGTCAACCTGTGGTATGGTTTTCAGCCACTTTCTAAATGTCCCACATGCTGGGCTCACCTCCCAAGGCCAGTAACATCAAGAAGTCATCTCAACACTGGTGAGATTTGAACCCAGACACATGGCCAAGTGGTTAGAATGTTTGCTTTCCAAACATATTCTGTATTAACTTATTAACTGGACAACTGACTGCAAAAGTTAATAGTTTTTAAAATTTTAGTTTGTAACTTTTTTTAATATATTTTGTACAATTGGTTTATAGGAGATGACAAAGGGATGATGTCTCTGCTTAGCACAGTTCTAGGTCACTGTTGAGCAAAGTGCTACATGGTATTACTCTTCAACCTTTTAAATTAGAGCAAGGACAAAAGTTAGATATCGTTTTTTTTTTTTTTTTTAAATATAAATTGTAAAGAAGTGAAATCAGACTCGAAATAATTGATGTTGTAATATCCAATTTGACGTTACTGATGACATGTTGATATCTATTTTGTATTTTCAGGTGTTCTTCTCATCTGTCCGCTCTGGGTCATCTTGCCAAATCTACTTCATGACATTGAACAAGCCAGGCATGACTAACTGGTGAACAGAATAATGAAGTAACCAGCTTATGATACACCTGCTGTTGTGGTGACCGATTGGCCCTGGCATCCACACTCAAATCTCCCCCACTATTTCTCTCCTCCTCCTGTTTACTTTCTAATCTTGGAAAAACACACACACACACACACACACACAGAAAAAAAAGAAGTTTGATCTGCCATCGCCATCACCACCATTGCCACTGCCACTGCTGTCCCTCTCCTCCATCTGTTTTTACAAGCAAAAGAAGAAAATAGTCACTAATAACAAAAATAAAACAAAAAAATCTTCCTTACAGCAGAGATTAATAAAATAACCAATCAATATCTTCTGTCTCATTCCTATTACCTTTGTCTGTCTCTTTCCTACCAATGACAGATAACTAAGTGACCTATAATTAAAATTTCAAGCTGGCAACCCCATTCACTAATTTTCTTTTAATATTATTTATTTACCTTTTTTTTTCTTTAACCCTCTTTATTTTTGCTCGCCAGTCTATGGTCTTCTGCTTTGTAAAATGACCACCGTACGGCCAGCATTTGGGGGTGAGGGTTATCATGACTTCACAATTGTGGCTCAGTATTTTATTATTGTTATGAACACTGCATATGGTAAGCCTAGGAATACAGTCACCCCATTTTCCTTCTTCTCTTCTGTTTAGAAAGTGAAGAAAGAAACAAAGAGGAAAAAAAAAGAGAGAGAGAGAGAAAGAAATCTGCTGACCCCAGCAGCTGCAAAGGCAGCAAGATCTCCTGCATGGGACCATTCTCAGGATTTCTTTTGAAAAGGACGGGGGAAGAAAAGGAAAGAGCCATATTTATTTTATCTCTTTAATTGATATATTTTTGGATTTATTAAGAGGCAATTAATTTTGTGTACTTACTAGAATGTATACATTGTGCACCTGACAGACAGGTGCACTGACTGATTGCAGCTGCCCCATTGTCATGTCCCTCTTCCTTCCTTCCTTACTTACTTTTATTTAACCGACATTGCCTATGTAACATATACACATTCTCTGCTGTAAATTGAGATTTGTCAGTTTGAGTAAACTTGCAAAACTAATATCTAGACTATTGGCAGGTGATTAACCTCCCTTTCTTTTTAATGTTCATTTGTTTTGGAGCCAAATTGTGGATTTAGCTTTGCCATACAAATGATTCTCTTATAGACATTTTTTTTGTAGGAAAAGGAGGGAGCTGACAGAAATGAAACAAGCTTTCACTTGCAACTTCCTTGAGATCTGCTTTATCAGTCTTGGTAGTTGTATTTTTTCCTTGTTTTTGTCAATGCTGCTAGCATACATGCAATAAAATACATTAATTTGTTGAAAAAAATGTTAATGCTCTTATTTCACTGATGGTTCAGATGTTTCATAATTTTAGACTGGTGGCTGCTTTTGTTATTAAATCTACTTTTTTTCTCTCTCTCTTTCCTCCTCCCCACTCCAAACATTTTCCCTTCTCTTTGCATTCTGAAAAATTTAATCAAGATACTTAAGAGTTTTAACTTAGTAAAAGACAATTCCCTTTATGTCACAGATTTTAAATGACAAATACAATAAGTTTTATACATAATCATTTTCTATATTCTACTTAACAAAAAAAAGTCTGCCCTTAGTGGGCATACAAAACTTGAACTGCTTTTTCAACATTTCTTAATATTTAACAGTTAGGTGTTGCATTTCTGTTTTTAAATTGACAAAAAAAAATATAAAATCCTCAAAATTTAACAAAAGAAAATCAGATCTATGTAAAATATTGCCATACTGTAATCAGTGTATTCAAATTTGAAAAAAAAAGAAAATTCATTTTTTTTTTTCCTTACAGTATAAATAAATTTACCTTTTACTAAAAAGGAATAAATTTACTCTTCATTATTAAATAGTGGATTTTAGATGATAAATTCATTCCTATTTTATGAAATGACTTACATTACCAATTCCTATTGTGGAAGGATTGCCGGAAATAACATTTCTGGAATGAATATTTATAAGGTTTCTTCAGCTGTCTTCATCATCATTAATATTGCTATGAAATATTTTAAGAGAGTGATAGTTTTTGTACATTTCAGTGTATCATTCTACTTGATTTTAATCTTATCTGCAAAAAAAAAAAAAAAAATATGTAATAATAAGGGATTGGGGGGGGCTGGAAGGGAATGACTCTTGCTTTTCAACCAAGAATTTGTTTTAATCTCTACCAAGTTGTGGCATCAGGGAAATTCCTAACTTGATTGAAAGATTCTTCAGCAGAAATAAAAAAAACAAAAAAAACCCATTCTGAAATCTATCTTCCCTTATAATAGCTGATATGGGCTTTTGTTTTTCTCCATTTTAATTTGATCTGCTTTGTAATATTTATTATGCATTGGCCTCTCCCTCACCCCCTTTAATTGATGTCTACCCAATCTTTCAGCCTTTGCTCCAATTTCATAAGTAGAAATTGATTATATTTAGTCATATAGCCTTCAGCAAATCTAAGGGAGGTAACTCAGTTGCAAAATGGTTAGAGGAAATTTTTGCTATCAGCTGTGCTATTTTTTTTTTTTTTTAGGCAGAATATGTTTCACCCTCTTTTTGTTTATTATGTGATGTAAATCGTAGTACATTGTATGTATCTTTTTATTGTCAGAGGTGAATGTTTTATAATGCATTATTATTATCATACCATTTGCAATGGAGAAGGAGAAATATGAGTCTCTTTAATCAGGGTACATGAAACTTACTTAGCTGCTGGATGACCCTATTCTATCAATTACCTTACCTTCAGCAAGAACTTGGTAGCTTTTTTTTTTTATTAAACATTTCAAGTTTTTCCTGCAATAGGTGCAAACATGAGTTCTCCCCCCATCCCATCTTACATGCCATCAATGTTTTCTTTGTTTTTCTAGAAGTTGGAAAAGTCACCAGCTATTTTATTCTTTTAATCAATCATCTCACTTCAAGGGCCCTGATCATTGGTTGATAGCTTGCTGGGAGTTTTACAGAGTTCAACCTTTTTATTGGGTTGGACAGTGTAAGATATGAGCAGCATGTCTCGATAGATCTGAATTTCAGTGCTTGAGTACAAACCTTTGTTTTCTGTATGAAGGTGCTGCTTTAAAGAATTTCTAGCTTGTTGTTTTGTCTTTTTATCTCTCTTCCCTTCCATCGTAGAAGTGCTATAGTAGTTACTCATTACACTTTCATTCCATTGGATTCTAACCAAGACCTTTTGAAATTGCAACTATAGAATTTCTGGGCTTGTGTATTTCACATAAAAAAAAACAACAAATAAATATACCCTTTTGCTCAAAAGTTCCTTACTTCATTTTAAGTTTGGATTTGAGCATTTTTTTTTATTTCTTATATGGTCAGAAAAAGGAGGAGAGAGTCTCATAAAAAAAAAAAAAAGACTGCTTGCCTATTTTTGATGAAGATACAAATGGAAATTCATTGTGTAAAGAACTTTGTATATTTCAACTAACAAATACAAAATATATTCAAGCCCTGATAAAACTCGTGTTCTTTACTGCTAAAATCAAAAATGGGAGGGGGAAAAAAAAACACTTGAAACAGGGCACTGATATGATACAACCTAGAAATCCATTAGAAATCTCTCTTCCCAAATTGTTTTCCCTTGCAGCTCTAACTGTAAACTCTTTGCCAAATTTATTTAGTATATTTGGCTTGTTTTTATGTTAAAAATATTTGTCCTAAAGCATACATATATTTTTTGGCAATGTAACTTTTTGTATACATTTTTAATTGCTTACTTTGTCCTGTTTCTCTGCCCAGCTGCCTCATCCCTGTTGCTCCCCTCTAGGTATCTGTTCTCTCCTCACTGTTAATGTTCCCCTATTTTCAGACATTTTCTTTCTTCCTCAGTAATTTACCTAATATTAACTTGCCATCACTAGTTTTTCTTTTTGTATATTTATACATAATGTTTACATAATGTTTTACTGCAGCCAATCCACCAAGAGAGAAAGAAGGAAATTAAAAAAGAAAAAAAAAAAACAAGTAAAATTTTGGCAAGTTTAACAAGTAGGTAGGTGGGTGGGTGTTTGGTTGAGTTTGGTCACAAACAGATTTCTATGGCCAAGTGCCCTCAAGGTAGACCCCTTTTCTCTATTCTTTCCCTTCAAACTCTGCCAACAACGATGGGGGTGGGGAAGAGAGAGAATCAAGAGACACCTATGGTCCCACAGTTGTTAAATAAATCATGAGGGTTCAAGATTAATGTCAGGAGAAATTTTTGATAAAAATGAATATTTTTTTTCTCCACTTAAATGTGAAATCCAAACATTGTTTTAAAAAAAAAAAAAAAGGGCTTGTAAAAAAAAAAAAAAATAAATAAATAAATAAAACGTGCTCATTTCTTTAACCATGGTGACATCTACTTACCATCTTTTAGAAAAGGAGGAAAAGAAACAAAACCTCCGTTAAATTGCAATTAAACAAAAAAGTTATTTATTATTATTGCTATAATTATGTTATTTGTAAACTTAAATCATTGCTATAATATTTACAAGGGTGTGAATATAGTTTGTGACGAGAACTTTGTCTTCCCTGGGGTACCCCAATTCCTCCCCCATATCCCTCCTCTTATTCCTCGCCCCCACCACCCTTCTCTCATCTCATACACATTTTGTTCTATCAAAACCTGAACAGTAAAAGGAAAAAAACTGAAAAAGAAAAAAAATTTTAAAAGACATTATCCAAACAAGGAAAATGAGAAAAATTATGAAAAATAATAAAAAAATAAAATTTAAAAAAAAAAAAAAAAATTCTGTACGGTCGTGTGAAAATTCTTATTACACCAAATTTCTTCCTGCACCTCACCAAGTGCTGCAATCTCTAAGGTGAATAAAACAAGTGATCTGTACGAATGTGTATTGTTTTGCTGTTGTTTCTTTGCTTAGCAAAAAAAAGAAAAGGTATTTGTTTATTGTAGTTTATCTTTATATATAAATTCTTTCATATATTTGAAAGAAAAGAATTGGAAAAAGTTTTTGTGGTGCCTTTCATTCATTAGGGCTTCATCAGACTAGTTTTGTTGTCATACAAGAAATGCTGGGAGTTCATTTTTTTTTTTTTTTTTTTTTTTTTTTAAATTTCATTTTTCTAATGTTTGTTCTCAAACTTTTCCTTTTATGGAGACTGAGTGTACAACGATACATAGTGTTTATTGTCCCATTCATTAGCCCTTTTCAATAGTAGTAACCTCAACATGGAATTACTACTATTCTCATACACAGAAAAATATACTAATTCCATGTTGAGGTTACTACTATTGAAAAGGGCTAATGAATTGGCCAAAAGTGCTTGGGACAATAAACACTATGGCCAGTTTCTACATGCTTAGTCCTCATAAAAGAAAAATTACAAAAACTGAATAAAATTAACTTATACTTTATTGAATGTGACTGAAAAAGTAACATTTTATTAATGTGTGAGTATTATATATATATATACACACCAGGTGTAACACCAAAATTATCCAATCCAGAAAATGTTTAATATCTGAAACACCACTAAACTAATTGAATTTCTTTTTTCCAGGCTTTCAGATAAGATGTTTAACCATCTTGATACAAAAAAAAAAAAATTGGTAAGAATCACAGAAAATCTCTTTGAGTTATTCAGGTAGAAAGAGAACAGGTTAAAATTGTTTTGAGCCAGCTACATTGTCTTCCTAAATGAGCAATGGTTTCAGTAAAGGTACCAACATTGAAGGTGGAAGCCAGAGTATCAAAGGTAGAGAGGAAAACTGGACCAAGAGGTCGCAACAGGAGGAGGGATCATCATTTCAACTAAGAGCTAAAGATATCAATTAGAAACAATCCAACTCAATTCATAAGACATTTGGCATGTGAGATAGGAGCTTCAGCTATGACAGTCTAAAAAGCATTTAAAAAAAAAAAAGACTTGAAAATGAAATCATACATGAAACCTGTGAGGCAACTTGTTACACCAGGACAAGGTTAGAGAAGGTGAAGATCATTTTGAATAAGTTGGAAAATGATTCTGGAATTATATATGAACTTTATTCCAATACTTCAAGAGCTTCCAATCCTTAGCTATGATTAATTAATGACAAACATGTCTTTTTCATTTATGATTTCATCATGATACTTCTGTTACGCTTACAGAGTAATTATACATTCTTATTGCTCAAAGTAGAGTCCAATAATGTTATAAAAATCTCAGAATTCCAGTAAGATATCTTTAATCCTTTCTAACAGTTCAGAGCTTAATCTAATGATTTGGACAATTTTGCTGTTACACCTTTTATTTATATATATGAAATAGCACATCTACATGCTCTCAAAACTGGTTTAGTATTATAATACAACATTAGAAGATTCTAGGAAAGGAAATTTTGGAATAGATAGAGATTATTTAATTGGTTTTTTTTTTTTTTTCACTAAATTATATATTGTAAATGATATGTTCCTTCAAGGCACAAGAAATCATGGCTCTCCAGAGATTCCATTTCTTTATTTTCTACAAATTACTGTGATCGTTCTTGGGTAAGATAATGAAGTGCATTCCCATTGCCTTTTCCACACTTTTCAGTTCAGAGTTGTCCTAGGCTTGATGTGACACAGAGGCTTATTCCCTACTATTTAATCCATAGCAGGTAGGTAAAGAGAAGCACTCATGCTTTTCCTAAGTGAATTTCTGTGAAACTTGAATTTAGCTTATTTTACTATTTTAACATTTATATGCTTATGTAATGTCATAATAAATATAAGAGGAATAAATGCTTGGTTTCTAAAACCAATAAGGCAACTTCTTGAAAAAAAAATGTTTTTCTCAAACTATCTCCTGCCTGCTATTTCCATTAATTTCTGTCACTATAATTTTATGTATTTGATGCACTCCTCATTTCAGCAGGGTATATTCAGAGACAAAAATGATTTTAGTGTAATGTTTCAAGCATGCTTTCAGTACAGTTCAAAATCACTTTAGCTATAGCAGACATTACTGTATATAAAAAGCAAGTTTGAAGTACAGCTGAAAATAAAGTTAGTGTTTTAATTTTACAAGTATTTCCTTTAAGTTACATCTCTTTCTTCTGTAGTTTCCAACTAGATAATAAGAGTACATTGAGAAATATTTAGGTATGACACATCAGCTGGTAGTTTATTAATGGTATTGTAAAAAGTATTATCTTAATGTTGTTTGAGTAAATATTAAGAAGACAGTAGAACTGACCATTTCAGTAAAATTAGTTTCAACTTTACCTATAAGAGAATGTTATTACATTTATTTGTGTGTGTTGACAATGAAGTATAGTCTTCATCTTTACTGTATTTATGAATAGTTAACTTTCTAGGATTAAAATCCAAGTTACCCCCTGAAAAATTTAGATAAACAATTGTGCTAAAATAAAAAAAATGAAAGGGTTCAATCCCCACCCCATTTCATTCATTTGATGACATAGTGTTATAGTCTATGAATATGAAAACAAAAAAAAAAACGTATATGATTATCATTTCATTAACTTCTTTCTAAGAAAGATACTATTTGAAAATATTCATATTAAATTTTGACTAAATGCCACAGCATAAATGAATGTGATGACTCTTATTTTACCAACTGGTGACGTTTATTACTATACATTGATCCTGAAGATGGAACTAAATTGAAACATTCTTCATTCCAAGATGACTTGTCAGTAATGTTTTCCTGACTTTTTTTTATTTCTTTATAGATAAAATATCCTAGAGAATAAATAACATTGACTAGTGAAATTCTACTTGTTCATGATAATAATAATTAATTCTTATTAATTTGTTTTCTATTGTTTGCCCCATGAATGTTGCCTTGTGTCACAGATTTGTTTTACAACATCTATTGTGATTAATAATTTCTCTATGAATTATTCTGGTATTGTTTAAAAATTTTCATAGGATTCTGATTCCCTTTCTTCAATTCTAGATAGTTGGAAATTTCACCTTGAACAATGAGGACAAAGCACAAATTGTTCACAGGTTTGATAATCATAAAATAAACATTAGAAATTGCTAAATCCCTTGCAAATAATATTAAGAAAATTGTTACAAACCAAGCTGTAAAATCTCACTTTCACTTGACAACTGAAAACCCAATTGTGAGTAATAGTAGTAAAGAGTTATTCAAAGCCATTGAGGCTTCAAATCTACATAAAACATCACAATACTGAAGTATTTTCAAATGAGCAACAAACCAATTGTTCACAGTCGTTTGAAGTCTGATCACCTCGTTAAGTGTGTCAGTTGGGCCAATCAGTAAATGAAAGTGAATTTCCAGAAAGCTCTATTCATAGACCGATGCAAGATGTCTCCAATGATTGACAAAATGGCTACTTCCTGAAAGTAATTTAAACCTGTTCACTTGAGGTGGAGGAGCTATGTTTGAGGCATGAATCATTTACAATGAGTTTATTAGCTTCTGGAAAGGGAACAATGGTATTAAAATTACCCCTTCTGACTTCATTGAATACCTAAAGGCTAACCTTCAAAGATAGTTAAGAAGGTAGCATTCAAATGATATATGCTGCTAGTGAATTTAATAAATAATACTTAAATAAATTAGGATCTAAAAACAACAGGCTTATTGTATGGCCACTGTGTTCCTGTGGATCAAAGACCCCATACAGAACCTTTGATAGACTGTCAAGAGGCATGTTTATGAGGGGGGGAGCAAAATCAAATTGTATTCAAAAGGGAACTTTAGAAACTTGTTTTCAAAGCAATTACTCCTGAAAAATTTTCAAATTAACTTCTGACACAGCTGTGCTTCACTTCAGTAAATATTACTTTTCTTATTGCACCCACTTGCCATGAACAGTTTAGTTACATATAAAGTAGAATCTGTTGGTTTAGTTGTACACAAAATACATGAATATATTAGTGTACTCTTTTTTTCTACTAAATACAAATGCCATCTGGAATAGTCATGCTGGTGGGAATTTTTTAACTTCTAAAATACTCGCCCAGAGAAAAGTACTTGAAGAATAACAAGCCTGCTGTACCAAATAAGTACTGTGCAGTGAGGTATATTGAAGGGATTAATTTAATCGTGCTGGCTGGCATTAGTCTTGTATACAAGTATAATATGATTCTCTATACCACATGTTACAAAATTTATATTGCTTTTCTTGTTTTAATGGTCTCGTTTCTTATTAGATATACTTTTTCAGAAGACATCATGTGTCTCAAAAGGATGCCCCCCCCCTTTTCACTGCTATTATTTTAACTACATTCACTCCTCGGCAACATTTATTGTTTTAAAAAGTGATGATTAGAATTGCAATAAAAGCTAAACATGAAAATGAATTTATGCATTTTGTTCTTGAGAACTGGCAAGAAAAATAGTAGCACTATTTATTAGAATGGTAGGCAAAATATTGGCTAATTGCAAAGTGATTTTGATCTTTACAAAAATTTTTAAGAATAAGGATTTCCTTATAGTTGGTTTACATATTTTAATAATTTAGTAAATCTATAAATCTCTATCTATAAAAGCAGGGTGTGTATGTGTGTGTAATGAATGCACGGCCGCAATTTTTGACGGATTTGCACCAAAATTTACATGCACATACTCCAAGTTATCGGGAAGGCTAAGACCGACTTTGCATTTCCCAACTCCCATCGATAGTGGAAATAATCGATTTTTTTATGCTTCTACGGTAGTTTTCATGTAGTTTGCGCCCATTTTCTACTGGCCAGAGTGAGAGCCTATAGTTGGCTGCCACAAATAGGCAGGAAGATTCTATTGGCCAGCATGAGAGCTAACAGCTGACTGACACGAATGTTAACTAGCCTGCTAGCATGTAAAAAAATCGATAGCTGCATTCGTCACAAGTGGGAAAAATTAAAATCTGCATGGCACTTTACTCCAATTGGCTCATTCACTTGCTTAAACTCAGTGTTGATTCTGATTCCGCAAAACCGGGTTGGGTGTGAAAAAGTATTTGTTGTTAACTTTCTTTTTTCATTTGGTTTTTCCAGTTACGAGTCCTTTTTTAAAGCTGATCGTTTTCTGTTCATTTTGTTTAGTTATTTTTTTCGTACCAGATTTAATGTTTAGTATAGAGCTTAGAAACAATTCGCAGTGTGAGATAGGCAAGAAGTAAGTCATGTAGCAATATCAGCATGGCAAAGGGCACTCCTTTAAAGGCAAGGAAGGGCAAAAATATTTTAAGTCAAGTGATAGCAATTGCTGTATAAGTCATATGATTTTTTAATCAAGCACGGGCAACACTGGGCAATGCTGCTAATTCATGTATAAAAATTTGGTTTCCTGTATTTCTTTATAAATTGGTAAATGATAAATATTGCACTAGTTTTTATATAATTGAATTAGTTGTTAGAATGTCTTCTAAATGAACAATCTAATAGTTTTTAATATTTCTGTTGTAAATGATCAAAAACAAAAAAATGTATAAATTCATTTTCATCATATGTTTAGGTTTTATTACAATTCTAATCATTTCTTTTTAAAATAATAAACATTGCCGAGTGAATGTAGTTAAAATAATAGCAGTGTCAAGGGAAAAACCATCCTTTTGACACACCATTTTCTTGCAAGCACAAAGATCCAAGTTTGCTAACATCTTAGAAAGTGACAAATCCTGAATTTGGATCCCTTAAATAGCCATAGATGAACAAAGATAAGAGGTTATGTCACAAAATATGAATAACCATTTGACTTGAAAAGTCACTGAGCATTGCAAATTGTTTTAGCCAAGAAAAAGATGTCAATATAAATTGACTATTTATGGCAAGACATAACTGCTATGTAACTGCTAAAAGTAAAATAATAGTCAGAATGTTATGCTGGTGGATAGTATTAGCTGCAGCCAGTTTTGACTTTTTGATTCTGAGAGAAATTCTCCACATTATGCACAAATATCTTATTACTAGACAAACTACCCATGCTTTACTGCATGTTACACACTTTTTTTTTTTTGTAAGAAAATGATGATTGATTTTAAATCATTGTTATAATTTGTGGAGAAAAAGGTTACATTTCAAGATTACTCAATGATCTTGCTAATGTGACCTCCATCTGGCTTTCTCCTATATTTTGGATAGGAGTCATTTCCTTGTTCAAATTTAATTTAAATCAAAGGGGGGGAGCCCCCGAGGACCCCCTTTGATCAAAATGAAATACACTTATCTAAGTACCCTGGGTATTGTAGTTTCAAAATATATATGGTTATGAACAGAGGAGAGGTCTATCTCCAAAACCCTAGGAGGAGTTCAATAACAGACAGACAAAGGCTACAAGTTATATATAATTCTGCTTATCCCTCCCTTAGTTCTTTTGTTAGCATGTACTAAAAACAACAGGCTTATTGTGTGGCCAAAGTGTTTTTGTAGATCTAAACCTCATCAAAAACCTTTCAGTACCTTCATAAATAATGAACTATTCCATTTCAATTGCATGGAAAGATATATCAGAAACACTGTTTGAGTTCAGTGAGATAAAGAAAACAAAATTAAAACCAGAAAGCCATGTAATTTTCATGGGTACTTATGAGTGACAAATAATACACTATTTAAACATCAGAGGTAATTTACTCGAGAAAGAAACTCCAAGATGGGTTAAAGAATGAACTTTTTTCTTTTATGTACAGGTTTTTTAATGTCCTGTTGATAGACATTATGTGAAAAATTTAGCCAATCCATGTTCATTGGCTGAGTAAATATTTATGCAGGATGCGATGAATAAATTGTCATCTAAATTACGCAAAAATTAAATAACACTGACATCTCATTTTAACAGATATATTTACCAAAATTACACAAAAAATATCTTGAAATTCTAAAGAGCAAATTTATTCAATAAAATCACGAGTGGCTTCAACCACAGCCTCCATATAACTTCGGAATCTCCTGCAAATCTAGATACCCTCCTTGTCTAAGTTGGTGAATACTGCCATAATCCTTGCCTTCAGTTCATTTTTGGTGTTACAAAGAGTTTTGTTGTTCTCTCGTTCAACTGTGTCCCACACATAATAATAATCAAGGGGGTTGCAGTCTGGAGAGTTAGGTGGCCAGATATAAGAGGTGATGTGGTTGCAGAAATTGTTTGACAGGCATGACTGGGTTCTCCTGCTTGTGTGGCTTGGTGCAGAGTCCTGTTGCCAAACATAGGGTCTTCCAGCAACCATCCTCTTGACTCGGGACAACACTACTTCCTCAAAGCCCTTGATGTAGGCTGTGTTGAATCTGAAGCCATCACTAACAAACTTGGGAGTTCTTTTCTTATCAAATGATCAGAATGAGTTTTCCAAGCTGCTGTACCTTCATAATCACCATTAAACTCCAAATCGTCTGCACTGTCCTCAGATTGACACCCAAACACTCTGAAATGTTTGTATTGGAGCTTCCAGTATGAATGCCAAGCAGTACAGCTTGTTGTTTCCAAATTTCTGGCAGAGTGAATTGTGTCATCATGATCTTTTTCTCACTGACAGTGCCCAACTGACGCTACTATACTGTGCAGTCAACAAAATCAAAAACAAACAATGCACATGTATGAAATTAAAAATATAAAAAATGGCGACAATTTGCCCATTGCACTCTGTAAAATGTTGGGCTAAGCTAAAGTAGTTTTAAATTCTCAAGGTCAACTGTAAGAAAATGGAGAGAACATGAAAATTGTGATGGCCATTCTTTCAATTAAGATCCACCAACTGTGATGATGTAACTATTATTATTGTTGTTATCATCATAATCATCTAATTTTTTTTTTTTTTTTTTTTTTGAAAACTTGGATACTGCTGAACAATAATCATCTCATCTAAGTTTAATGAAAATCTTTGTTAACATGGCTATTCTAAAAAATATATATATATATATATCTTTACAAATGGAGTCATTATTCTGTCTATGTTTCTCAAAATTGGAAAAAAGACAAAATATTGAAAATTTGTATCTCAGGAGAATCAAGTTTGTTTTCCACTGGAGCCTTGTAAATTCTACAAGACTGATTACTGGGGAAAAAAAGAAGTTATATTTTGAGGCAAGAGACAACAAAAGAAACCTTGATATCTTGGCTTCAAGTTAAATATAACAAGTTGGCTATTACCTTGGGATTTTGGTGAGATTTGTTTTTCAAAGTTAAGATGTTCACAACCGCAACCCAAAAACAGTTTCACATTTAACCCTTTTGTCACAATCTACATAACCGGGGTTCCCTTAGCATTTTATTAGTAGGAAATATTTACTTGCTAGGAACTATATATACTTATATACTATTTATATATAATTATATATTTACTTGCTAAGAACTGTATCCTGAAGTCCATTATGTAATTCTACTTTACATTAAGAGTCACTATTTTTGTTGCTCTATACCAGACTAAATTTAGCCAATACAGAAGTTCAACCATTTTTCTCTGGGAGTGGAGGGGTATATTTCTAGACACTTGCAAATGTAATTAGTACCAAACCCAATATATACTGTATACCTACATTTGATAAACTGTCATTAGTTTCATACTCACTTGTGGCACATTTAAACTATGTCTAGTAAATCACTATGATAAAGTTTCATTTACAAATAAACTAACTTTACTAACTGATAGTAAAAAAAAATGAAGAACAATTAGATCTACACTGTAATAAGTTTTATAATGTTCTTATCAAAGATTGTAGTAAGCTCAGATACAATTTTTGGTAATCTTTAATCTTAATGCCCATAAAAATATGTCATATCACAAGAACGGTTTTTCCTTTGACACCGCTATTTTTTTTGTCTTTCCTTATTAACAGCTTTCACTTTTTCATTTAAAGGAAGCATTTTATGGCTTCTCTTGACTGAAATTATGCTTTGGGATTATTAACTCAAACTTATGAATTGTTTATCTCTCAGGCTGACCATAGATAGTGAGATGCAATATATCTAATAGTATCGTTAGTGATGAGAGATCAATATACAATTTAATTCATCCTGAAAGCTGCATGGGCATATGGTTAAATGACACATCTTGTGAGCTTAATTTTTACTATCATTATTCTGTACTTAGCTCAGTAAATATCTACAGCAAGAAAATTTTTTTTATTTTTGATTAGGACAATAACTAATTCAAAATAAAAGTAGGGATTTGTTGATAAAACAAAAATGGAGGAAAGCAATAGTCACAATTGTTGAAAGAAAAAATTATGTTAAAAGAATATATATATATATATATAAATAAATAATGTGTGTGTGTGTGTGTGTGTGTGTTATATTTGTCAACCCAAAAAATTTAATTTTGTGAAAGGAAAGAAAGACATGGGACAATAGCCTAGTAGATTAAAGCACTTTGTGAATTTTGTGACATAGTGATTGTGAGTTCAATCCCCATGCTAGGCATTCTGTATTTGAACTCAGTGGGAATGGGCAAGCAATAACTGAGCATTGTTAAATAAGAACAAGACGATATATTCCTAGACACGAGCAGTGGAATGAGAACAGTCTACACCCTAAGATTAAGTGTTCTGTTCAGAATTCCCTGTAGGTTACCCAGCTCGATATACACCTGAGAAAGGAAAGACATTTGAAAAAAAAAAAAAAAAAAAATTAAAATCATTATCGTTCTTATAGGAGGATTACAAGGACTGAAGTGTCACAGTAAATTTGCAATTTTCTCTTGCCTTTTCAGCTGAGATCATGTTAACCTCTCAGCATCCTGATCTTGTGATCTGATCAAAATATTTACGTCAGTGATTTAATGGTTCCCTTTAAGGAAAATATTGACGAGCACAATCAATGTAAGCTGGAAAAGTATGAAGGTCTGTGAGAACAATCCATAAAAATGGCTGGACAATCAGGACATTTCCTTTTGAAGTCAGAAGCCAAGGATTTATTGCCAATTTGGTCTCTTGATCTCAATATACCCGACTCCGATTGTCACCAGGAGAAAAGATGAAATATATTGAGACCAAGAACACACGGAGTGCTGTATCTTCATGGAGCTGACATAAAACCAATAAAGACTTGTAGTAGTATGAGGTATTGTTGGGACACTCTGGGTTAATGGTAAAGATACTTTGGCCCCAGAATTATGCCTGGCCATCATTTGAAGAAAGCTTTGTAAAGGGCAAAGCTGATGTTTTTGCAGTAATAGCTTATTTGTTTTTTATTCAATTTCATCCCAACTAAGGCAGTAAAACCACATGGACACAAGGGTGTGGAAGAATTGGAAAACAAACTTTACTAAGAACAAAATACTTATATATATATATATATATATATATATTGGGGAAATTGGGAAAAGTTTACTTGTGACATATTTTATCTGTTAGGACTAACCATTGGACTGAGTTTGTTGACATTATTACTACACATGCACATGAATCAGAGACGTTGGTAATTTCAAAATTTTTTAAATGATTTTTTGCAATCTAGCCAAATTCATCTATACTCTTTTTCTTTTTATCATCTTTGTTATGTCATAACAGAAAATCTGTCAAGAATGGTGAAACGTAAGAACTTCAACATAAATTTATTATGGCTGAACTAGCAATTAAAGAACTTTCCAGACATTTTCATCTAAGTGAATTATTTTCTCTTTTAATTAGAGTAGCATTTTTTATGTCAAAATTGTGGTCTGTTTCATTAAGATGAATAACCAATGCATTTTGTGTGTTGTTTTTTTAAGATGTCTCTTTTGTGTTCATATAGTTTTTTGTTAAAATATTTTGGAGGTTTCTCCAACATATTCTTTCTGGCAATCCTTGCAGTTGATAGAGTAAATTCCTCTTTCAAGTTTTAGCTGGTAGCATTGTTTTCTTTTGTATTGATCAAGTCTTTGATTGTTTTAGATGAAGTTCTGACAAATTTTATGTTGAGTTTAGATAAATCCTTTTTGGCTGTAGTTGTGATAGGGTTAGTTGGTAGAATAATATATTTTTTTGATTCGTTAGGTTTGTCAGGAACAACAGCTTTTCTATTTTGGAATATTTTATGAGTCTTTTGTTTCATATTGAATATGAAATAGGCTACTGTAGGGTCTTGAATGTATTTTCAATATATTTCTCCTCTTCATGTAAATATTGAGGGCTGCAAAGTTGGAGTGCTCTTCAATCCAGTGATCATTCTGGATTTTATTTTATTGCTATGGTGGGAATAAAAATTTATTAAGTCATGTTTATTAGTTAATTTATGGTAGATACTAAGTTTTAGGCTACTGTCAACTCATTGTAACATGATGTCTAGGAAAGTTAAAGTATTGTTTTCTTCCATTTTGTATGTAAAGTCTATTGTATATTCGACTTTGTTTAATTTATCTACAAGATCTGATAAGTCACAGGGATATATTAATAGAGTATCATCAGTATATTGGAAGTAAGTTGATTGTTTAGGTAAAATATTTTTGAAAGAAACGGATTCAAAAAAATTCTAAGAAGATATATGCCATCACTCCACTGAGAGATGATCCCATTGGTAATCCAAATTTTTGTTTGTAAATATTGTTATTAAATCTGAAATAGCATTGATTGGTGATGAAATGGCAGATTTTTATTATTTTAGCTGTTGGTAGCGAGAGGTTTATCTTTGATTTTGTTAGATGCTTTTTTTAAGAGATTTAAGCATTTTTTGGCATAGGTGAGCTATTTCCAGCTTTGTTACAACATACTTTTTGAGGAGTTGCATTCAAGCAGTTCTGGCTCTGTAGTGGTTAGTTTTTCCAACACTTCTAATTCTTCAGCAGATGCTTTTAGGAAATTATGTATATGTTAGAAAATTTTGAAACTACCAGCATCTCTCATTCATGCACATGTGTAGTCATAGCAATGTCGACAAACCCAGTCTGATGAAGTCCTAACAGATGAAACATGTCACAAACTTTTTTCATTTTATCTTACAATTTCACCAATACTGTTCTTATATATATATATATATATATATAGTGGAACCTCAATTTACAAATTTAATTTGATCCTGAAGGCTGTTCATAAACTGAAACTATTTTTACAATAGGAATAAATGTAAAGAAAAAAGTCACAGTAAAATAAATTGGAAAAGAAAAGCACGGCACAACACATGAATGTATACAATATGGCAGGTGACTCAGAAATTATTCCATTCATGTTAACTCAGTTTGGCTATATTGTTCAAGAACCAAAATTTTGTTTGATAACCGAGGCATTTTCATCTCAAATTTTCTGTTCGAAAACCGATTTGTTCAACATGTGAGATGTTCAAGAACTGAAGTTCCATTGTGTGTTTGTGTGTGTGTGTATATATATATATATATATATATATATATATATACATACACATACATACACACAGATTGTTTGTGTGTGTATATGTATATGTAAGACAAGTCATAAACCAACAAAAGCTGTTTGTTGTCTTTTTATTGATTTTTTTCTTCTTCAATTTTCGGAATTTCTCTAAGTTTTGAAGTGACTCTGAACAGGAACTTATCCAATATTATCTCATAAGCCATTATTAAAGAATTATATTGAAGTGGGAGAAAGAAGCAAACAACTTAAACCAAAATTTTAAACTACATTTATTCCCATTTTCATTGTTGTTAAACTAATCAAAAATTCAAATCTAGATAGAATAATGTCATTATTTCATTTCAAATTGGATACATTCAAACAGCAAAATATTTCTTTCATGTTATTACATAAAAGAAATATTTTATGGCCTTAAATTTTGGAAAATACCAGTGTATTTCATATATTCTACTCCTATCTTTATTGCCTAAGAATTTATTAGAAAAGTTAAAAATCACAGAAGAAAATTGCAACTTTGCTGTGAGAATGCATCCAATTTGCTGTTTTCACTTTTCTTTCAATGTGCCGTGTCCTTTCAGGATGTAGGCGATCATGGCTCTCCACCTCCTCCCTCTATCCCTTGCAGCTCTCAACAAGTTCCTTTCCTCTGCCACCTTCCCCAAACCACGTTCTGTTATCCACTTGCTGTTAGGCATGTCATGCATTGTTTTCCCTTTCTCTCCTTTGCTCTATTTGACCCGTGAGTATCAGATTCTCTAGGCCCTCATTCCTCATTATCTGTCCCAGGAACTTCAGCTGCCTCTTCCTGATATTAAGTATAAGCCTTCTCCTTGTTTGCAACCTCTCTAAGACCTCATTGTTGCACACATGCTCGGTCCATGATATTCTTAGCATCCTTCTGTAGAACCACATCTCCATCACCTCAAGTCTTTCTTCATCTTTGAGGAAATCGTCCAACATTCGCTGCCGTAAAGAAGGACAGATGTCACATAACAGCTCAGTATTCTTTCCTTCTTCACTAGCAGCTCTAAAAGAAAACTGGGTGATTAATTACACACAGTAATGTTTTGGAAGAGTTTCCTTTTTTTTTTAATCATTTCACTCCAAGAAAGGCAATAATGCCACTAAGATACAAGTGGTTACTGAAAGAGAATGAGAAGACTTTACTAAGGAGAAAGGGCAATAAGATTCAGGAAGATAGTGATTGATGTTGCATTTAAATTTTTGAAGATTGTAGGTTTTAATTTTCTACAGCTTATCAACCCCATGCAGGTTATTTAAAGCCAGAAAATATTTTTAGATTATAAGAATTTTTTTTTAGGAGATAATGATGATTGAATGATACAAGTCTTACTAATTAACCCAAAACTGAGGAAGAAGAGGTGAATCTATACCTTTCCTAAGGTTATTTGTGAGTAAGCGAGTCTAATGAACCCAATTGGAATATGGCTCTCTGATTGAAAATTTCAAGCCATTATGCATTACAACATTTGCACATCCAAGCTTAAAGCACCTGTTATTTGCATGTGGTCACCCATCTAGATACTGACCAGCTTCAATGTTGCTTAACTTCAGTTATTGTAAGAGAACTAGTATTTCAACATGATATGGCTGTAAGTCAAAAACTGTAGGTGGCAGGGAAGCAAGAAAATCAGAAAAGAGTTCCACAGGTGAGAAGTGTGAGAAAAGAAACTGGCAGTATAGAACTTACGGTTGGCTAGTCCAACAATAAAAATGATGAGAGCTAGTAGTTCTATAAGAATTTTTCTAGGTATTTTACAAGTACCTTTTGAATATAGTGGCAGAGCATTTCACTCTAGTTTATTTTATATTTTAAAATATTAAACCTCATCATAGTAAGTTGCAAGATGTATATCAGTTTTATTTTTAAAACTGGGAGCTGTGAAGTGAAATTTTAAAAATACTCTGGCTTATTACTTTTGCATTTTATTTGATTTCATGATAGAAGATTAAATTCATCTGACCTATATTTGCAAGAACCTTTTGCTGACAAGGTGGACGGCAGCAGCAGCAATGCTTCTGCTAAAGATGAGCAAATTTCATGCCGTGATTCATTACAGAAATCCTAGGATTTGTCAGTCTGTTATTTATCATTGAAGTAGAATCTGTTGAATTTTACACATTTCTCAATATTCATGAGGAAGCAATCTCCTTACAAGTTGACTTTAGGTAATTAAGGCAAGAATATTCATGACAAAGTGGCCAGGACTGTCTGCTTACTGTCTTATCAGAAAAGATGCTTGTATAGTCCCCCCCCCTTCTGGTAATACAAAGTTATTTAGAGAACACAATTCCCCAAACACCCAGCAAAATCTTGTTTTGTCTTTATTTATTTATTTATTATTTTTGTAACACGTACACATATATTTGGTTATCCGCTTCTTGTTTAGTAAGAAAGAGATGAAAATATTGATTTATCAATTCATATGTATACATTACATTTTTTTTTCTTCAGAGTACTTAAAACTCAACAACTCTTGTATTTATTGTGTTTTGTTGAATAAGCACTGTATCTATTATCTCGAAAACAATTCTCTGCCAATGATCTAACTTTCCTACCCTTACTTTTAAGTTGCTTCTTGTTTTTCGGCAATAATTCTGTTTACAATGAACAAATATATTCAATAAAGAAAACACATCAGACCTCCAGCGTAAAGTTGATCTCTTCTATTGCAAAACAACTAATGAGTACTATACTGGGTCTTTTCCCGGGACTAAAAATCACATTTAATTCTACTGAAGGCAGGTTTTCGTTTGGTTTGGTTTATTTTGTTTTATGTCATATCAACTTCAGTGGGTTATTTAATACTGAAAAGATAGGTTCACATGAATAGAATTTGTATTTTTCGTAAGAAATCAGTTTGTAGTTCAAGTTTCATTGACATATGTGGTCACCCATCTAGATACTGACCAGCTTCAATGTTGCTTAACTTCAGTGATTGTAGGAAAATTAGTTTCAACATGATATGGCTGTAAGTCAAAGACTGTAGGTGGCAGGGAAGCAAGAAAATCAGAAAAGAGTTCCACAAGTGTGAAGTGTGAGAAAAGGTCATTTTTTTTTTTAAATGTATTGCTTGTAATATTTTTTACCCAAAAATGAATTGCTGGTATTTTTACTATAAAAATCTATTTTTATACTTTCATAGTGTTTTGACCCCAGTTTGGGGGTTCACTATTTGCTCGTAGCTGAGACCCTAACACGTGCTACCACCCTGGGGTCAAGGAGGACCTGGGAACAGCAGCAATTAAGAGGTGGTTCCATGCTCCTCAAAAGCTCCTGATCAGATGTAGTTTATCATCATAGCCAGGACACCTGAAGGCAGGAGTGCATTAACAAGCTTCACTAGCCCAGTATTTGGAATGGAACCTCTAATGGAACCTAGGCTATACTTGCAAACGGTAACACAATTTATCTCAGTTATTTCACAGCAAATAAAATTGCTAAATATATTGGAGAAAAGGATATTCAAACTGTACACTCATTTAAAAAAGCTCAAATGTCTTGATTTACTTTTTGCAAAAATAAAGCTTTCTCTGCATAGACGAGATTGCTATTCTTCAGTTCACAAAATTTTGTTTCCCTGTTTTTTAGTTCTTTCCTATTTTTTTTTCTTTTGCACTGGTGGGAGAGATCCCCTCTGTCTTCAACTTCAGAAAATAAATTAATGAACTTAAATTATTATGATTTTCATCATCCATTATCTGAAGGAGACCTTATGTTGCAATTTAACAATCAGGACCAGGTCAAGACAAATGACCTTGGGTCCTGTCATTTCTTCACTCCTCTACATCAACAGAATCTTTCTCAGAATTCTGGCTGTTCCAAGCAGTGATGTTTTCTAAAGTATCTCATTTCAAATTTAGTCCAAATTTTATCCAACAATTTTTGTATTTTGTTAGCTTGCTAAACAGTTTATCCTGACAAAACATTACAGCTCCAAGAGTGCCTACAACAACAGGAAAAAAACTCCTATTTTCTTAACTACAACAATTTTACTTCCTATAATTCATGTTTGGATTCATTGCTATTAAACAGCGTTTGTGCCTGGGCTCATAACCTGTTAAATAAGCGAGCGTTTTTCATTGAATTGATAAAATTCTCAATAAGAAAAATAAGAATCAAAACAATACAAAAAATGAAGAACAATCTAAATACAACTATAAAACAATAGCAAAGCAAAGCAATTATTATATGACAGTAAAAAAAGAAACTGTTTACATGCAAATGAGATATAGCCAAATGGTTATAGCCTGACTTCAAAGCAAGGAAGAAAAATGTGTGAGTAAGACCAAGAATTGTCCATTATTATTGACAAAGAAGAAATCCCAGCATGCATCTGTAGGATCAGTCTATAAATCTTGGGAGGGGGAAATTTTAGCAGTTATTTGCACCAGATTGGTACCAACATATACTATTACATTTCAAATCTTGATAACTTCCCTCTTTCTCCTTTTCTTTCTCAACTATCCTTACATCCCTGGCTGCAGAGGTATAATCACATGTCCACTCAAGCAGAATATGATGCAAGGTCAAGTTTAAAGTATGTTGATAGCCCATATGTACATGGACTGGAGATAAAAACTACCAAAGCCTCCTCAGCACTTCTTCTTTTGGGGACACTTCAAGTGACAGTTAATGACCATTACCCCTCCTAAAGGAGAGGTAAAACCTGGGTGTATGGCCCCCTGGGGATTGAGTGAATAATATTGTTTTAACCCATTCCCTGGACCAGCTGAGCCAAGGGATGCATATTTACTAGACTTAGCTTATTTAAAGTATTTACATTAGTCGGACTATTGTCCTCATCTTTGTCGCCATATTTGTCACAACGTTTCGGCCGTTGTACGCTCCGGCCTTCTTCAAGTGGTTGGAATTTCGAACTGAACCCTTTATTTCGATCACTGGGGTAGACTGTTCTAGTTCCATGTGCCATGTTTGATGGATGTCAGTTATCAGTTATCTCCTGCTAATTTTCCCTCTGAAAGTGGAGAACTTTCAGAGGGAAAATTACCAGGAGATAACTGACATCCATCAAACATGGCACGTGGAACTAGAACAGTCTACCCCAGTCATTGAAATAAAGGGTTCAGTTCGAAATTCCAACCACTTGAAGAAGGCCGGAGCGTACAACTGCCGAAACGTTGTGACAAATATGGCGACAAAGATGAGGACAATAGTCCAACTGATGTAAATACTGTACATAATACCTCATCTCAGAAATATAGACAGACTTAGCTTATTTAGTATGCATATTTAAGGTCACACTAGTTGAACTTTCAGTGAGAAACATATTTTGTGGGGTTAGTTTGCTAAACTGTTTATTCTGACAAGTGATTGTGTGTGATTGCTAAAAGATATATTGACTTATCAGTCTGTCTGATAGAACTTATCTGTTTGTCTAAAAAGACAAGTTTTAAGTTCACATTAACAATTTGAGAGTTGCTAAAAATAGTGTTTAAAAATAATAATCAGAGTTTCAGATACAAGTCGACTGCAAGTTGAGATAATGTTTTCAGAAAAGGTTTAGACTGCAAAGCTTCTACAGAACACAGCAAAAAGAAAAATTTAGAAACAAAATGTAAAAATAGCAACAAAAACTGTCATGTTAAAACACCACAAGAAAAAATAACTGAAAAAGAGGAATGAGAAAAATATTTATATTACCATCATGTGGTAATATCAAAATAGAAAACTCAATTAGCAAAAAAGCAGCTTAACCAGTTTATCGGTCATCTCTCATCAGAGCTCAATTGAGGATGAGAAATGTACAGAGTGACTAAAATAAATGCCAAATGACTGATTGATGTGTTTTTATGGCTTATCAACCCTTTGTGGGTTATTTAAAGCTGAAATATATTTTGGACTGAATAATTCTTGTTTTTGTGAATGAATATTGTATTAAATAGGTTTTGGAACTAACAATGATTTTTTCCCCCCCAGATACAAGTTCTATTATTTAACCCATACTTGGGGGAAAGAGATGGATGCGTACCTTTTTGAAGTGTATTTGTGTGTAAGTAAGTAATGAACTCAACTAGAATTTGAACTCAGCTCTACTGATTTCTCATTCTGAACAACTATCAGTTACACAACCTGCACATCAAACAATAAACACCAAACTTGCCTTCAGACTTTGATCTGTTCTGCCTATGTAGTCAGCTTCACACGGGCATTTAAATTGGTAAATCACTAAACTGATATAAACAAAAAAAATCTATAAAATTCTACTGATTGTCCCAACGAAAGTTGGTCAGCAAAGAAGTCACCTGACCCCAGAAACAAAATTAAATTCCTACAGAATTATCCTTTTCAGATGTTTATTTGTGCCAAATGTTATGAAAGAGACTAACAATGGTGGTAATTCTCAAGAATTATTGATGCAACTATTGGTCTGTTGAGACCAATAAAACATTAAAAGACTCAGCATGAAGAGAGAAAAAACAAAAATGTTTTGTTTTGATTTTCGTTTTTCCATTCTACAATTCTGAAGGACAAAAGGAATACAGTTATATAATCAGGCTGCTCGGGATCAGTAATGGCAGTCTGTGGCACATTGATTCTTATATAATGGTCAAGGAAATTTTTAAGTTATTTTAATTTGTTAACACTTTCACTGTGCATTGTTGCCTGTCTGTGCTGACCGATTTTAGGGAAAAAATAGGAAATTGCTATTTATTAACAATAAATGACCTCTGACAGCAACTTCTTATGGATGTTGTCTCTTTGATATGATACTCTACTTTACAAACTATGCTAAACACCATCCCAACACAATATGATAAAAATATGTCAAAAACTAGGCCATATTGTACATTACTATATGTCTATGTTAGTTTGGAAATAATTTTTGTTTATTAAACCCAAGCATAAAACATTCAAGCAACTAATTCTTGTGCAAAAATGAAGCAATTCAAGTACAGGTCAAAATTCTAAGTTGTTTATAAAAAAAATATAATTTATATGCATGATTGTCAATATCAGTAGGTCAATCAAGATATTAAAGGAAAGCATGAAGAAAGGATGAATTATAAACTCTAAGAAGATAAAAGGAATGGCTGTCAGCAAAAGAGACAGTCCAAATTTCTCAAATTTGATTAAATCTTAATTTTTTAAAAAAATGTAAAAGTAATCAAAAAGCATATTATTTTATAGAGTATTCAAGAATTCTACTAATTCTACTAGTTTAGTTATATTGAAATGTCTTTCTTTTCTGTTTATTAGACCCAAGCATAAAACATTCAAGCAAACTGATTACTAATTCTTGTGCACAAATTAACCCGAGTACTGGTCAAAATCCTAAGTTGCTTATAAAAAAATTTTGTACGTACTAATGAGAGTTTCTGTTATTACTATAGCACAAAACATATTTACTTATTAATATCAAGTAATGCTTCCTGTTACCACAACAATGGTATATCTCATTAGCAAGTAAGGAAGATCAGGCTGCATAACTTATAAATATATAATATCAAATTGTTTTTTTATATTATCGAATAGATTACCTGAAGTAACGTTAAAGATTGTAGAAAAGACATTAGAAAATCAAATAAATAAAAAGATTTGAAATTGTCATTTCTAGTTGGTTGGAAAATGCATGAACCCAAACACTCTGGTTCTTTTCTGACTGAATTATTTTTGAGATTAAGAATTATCATTGTACATTAATTTATGGGAACTGTTTTTATATTCATGTTTCAGCCACTGTACCCCAGGTTTTCTTCAAGTATTTGTTGCAGTAAAACAGAGCAATCAGAAAAAAAAAAAAAAAATTAACCCTGGGAAGTAAAAATGATAACAAAGAAACATTTCAAATAATATCATTATAAATGTTTAAGAGCTTTGAAAATTACATCAATCCTAACAAGAGCATTGGCCAGTTCTTTTTCCTGTCTTTTATACTCCTCTGCAATTGATGGACATTAGAACATTTAAGCCAGATGCAATAAGTTTCAGATCTCTGGCATCTGTAGAGGAATCTTAGGTGATGTGATATTCATGCCACTTTTTGGTGGAGTTTCTGTCCATCCTTTTGTCGCATCAAATCCATGCTCCTCTGATGATTTTTCTCAAAACATTTTTGAGATGTGGAGTTTTCATTATACACAAATTCATTCAGACAGTTGTTCTCATCCGTTTTTATATTTCAGCATTTCGGCCACTTTAACCTGACACTTTTTCATGTGTGTACTGGATTTGACTAAGCTTGATAGAAATGTTTTTAAGAGGCTCAGACTGTAGCTTTAGATACCTCAACGGTGTTCAGTAGGCTTTGGCATACTGGTCTTCTCCACAAACCCAATGGTGTCAATGGACAAATATTTGGTTTAATCTAATCATTTGTAACAAATTGCGTAATGAAGGTTGTGCTAAATGGACACAGTTCTAGATCATTTTACATTAATATGGGGTCCTCCAGGGATCTATCGTTGAACCTATGTTTCTTAGCTTCATCAACAGCATTCCTGATGTTGTCAGTTCCCATTCTCTTTTGCTCCCAGTAACCCTTTGTGGCTTGGGGTGAAATGATTTTTTTTAAAACTCATTATTTGGAACTTTTGTTTTCTTCATATTTTTACTTCTCAGAGATCATTGAAGAAGGGTGGTTGAAATGTTGGTGAATATATAAACAACCAAGATGAGGACAACACTCCATATCAATGAGTTTATAAACTTTATTCTTATTTCCTGCTAAGATGATTGAAGAAAGCATGAGCTCAAACATCCCTAACCTAAATCCTAGCAGTTAATGTAATCTTTGTTGGGATTTTTGAAAGAAGGAATTATCATTTATTATATGCAATGTTATTTGAACTAAAATGCTCATCTTGGATTTTATACTTTTTCCTGATTGTACTTCCACCTCCTACACTCATACAGTCTGAGTACAGATAAGACTCTAGAATTTTGGCACTAGATTATCTAAGAGATAAAAGGTGTTGGTTAAAACATCTCCATTTCCCTGGCAGTTGTGAGTTCAATCCCTGGGTTTCATAGTCACATCCTCAGGTCCAATGGAAGAAACAGACAAGCAAAACAAAGGTGAAGACTGGTGAGTATTACTTGATAAGAGTTATCTCCCCTAAGCATGGAAAGCCGAGTGTGAACAATTTGATCCTGTTGATGGAATAAAGGGTTTCGTTTGAAATTCCTAGAATTTATTGAATATGAAGACAGACACCTGAAACATTGTGAAAATAACAACCAAGATGAGCATTCTGGTCCAAATAGCAAAGTAAAGAATATAATCTTATCACTAATAATAGAATGTGAGAGAAGAGGGTGATGCTGTGCATGTCCTCTTTATAATTTTATAAACAATCATCAATTATAAGAGGATTAAAGCTGGATTTTAAAAAAAGAGAAAGAACTTTGATAATAATTAGAAAGATGGGGTCTTTATGTGCCCCTGCATAAAAAAAACATCTGATAAAATGATGTCTTCTCTCTATTCTGTGAATGGTTGCATCAGCATGGTACAATGGTTAACAAGTCTATTCCATTACAATTGAAGAGCGAGTCCAGTCCTCACTGAGTGCCCCATACAAAATTCAATATTAAATAACTCGGCAAAGGTTACCATATCATAAAATCAACCAACACAGTAAATATGTTTTAGTCAAAATCCTATTGTCTGGCACAGAGTTTGACTATTTTACAAATAAGGATTAAAAATATAATCATAAGTTTAGGATTATTTAAAATCAGAATAATATCCTCATCTTTGTTGTTATTATCCCAATGTTTTAGGTGTTTCTCTCTCTCTCTGGTCTTCTTCAAATATCTGTCAATCCATGTAACCTTCAGGGAATTTCAAACTGAATAATCTATAGGATAGATTGTTCTTGTTCTACTGTCAGTGTAGGGAGATCTTGTCTGATTCTTATTTAGTTTCACTCAGTTATTGCTCATCCTGATTCCACTGAGTCTAAGCCTGCTCTACCTAGCCCACGATTACTTTTTAATTTTACCCTACACTGTAAATTGTTGTTGCTATATTCAATTTCTTTCCTGTTTCTTACCTTTAACTGACTTGTTTCATCATCTAATATATATGCACTTTGTGTAAAGGGTACTGCATTTTGGATATACAGAATGCAGAATTTATAATCAACGCTTTCCAAAAGCAGCAATATTTATAGAACCACTTCCCTATGCTCACAGTAGTCAATTAATTGAAAATATTGTATTCTTTATCATCACTTGTGATTGATTCATTTTAGTATATATTTAAAAAAAATATCTATGAATACATTTTTGGGGGCTTTATAAAGATGTTTGCATTCAATCAGTTATTGCTACAGAATGGACTACATTGTGAATGAAACTTTCATCAAAAAGACAATATTCCTGCTCATAGAAGTGAAATCAATAAAGATAAATACTATCCAACTTTGGATGCAATTTTATTTTTTTGGATATTAAAGATTTTTCATATTTACTAAGTAAGGTTATTAATTCTGTCAAAAGTATTTGACATTTTTTGGCTCAGAATAAATGATCAAATGGAATTTTGAAAATTTACAAAAATTACAAATATTAAATACTAGCAATGATACCCACTGTTCTGTGGGCCACGTCTCTCTCTCTCTCTCTCTTACTCCGATATATTATGCAATTATTTCCTTAAAAGATTTGCATATACATAAGATAGCATTATATAAAATTGTTTTAATTAAAGATGTTTAATGGGTTTAAAAATTTTAGTCATTATTTAATTTTCTTTTTTTTAAGCATTTCATCCCAAGCAAGGCGGGAGTGCAATTAGCATGCAAGGGGTTAACAGAGAGTGGGAGCAATAGTAAAGAGGCATGATATGGAAAAGATGAAGAGAAGGACAGGTAATAGATCAAGGCATCTGGAGATGTCGATTGACATTGCATTTAAATATCTAGAGATTATAGCTATCAGGGAAGCAAGTAAGAGGAAAGGAGTTCTACAGACGGGAAATGTGAGACATGAAGCTATTGGAGAGGAAGAGACATCTACATTTAACAGTTTTGACAGTGAAAGGATGGGACTGAGATGCCAACCTAATAGCGCATTTAAATTAATGCAGTTTCGGATATATATATATATATATATATATATATATATATATATATATATATATATATATATATATATGGCATTTTATAATATTATAAATTATATTTGTTAGCCTTTCAAAATATAGTATTAAAAATGCTAACATTGCTTACTTCCACTGACACACCTTAGCTATTTTCTGTCCTGAAAATGATAACCACCCAATGCTAAGGTGGTTATCATTTTCAGGACAGAAAATAGCTTTATTTGATGACCTAAAAAAATCAACATGTTAGAAGAGAGGTTTAATCAGAGATTGCTGTAAAACAGCCTTCATTTTTGATAGCACACTATAATATATGTCTTTCAGGTCACACCTTGAGTTATTAGATAGTATGAAATTTATAATACTCATAATTGTAGAATTTCTTTTTTTTAACCAAAATTATTTATCAATGTTTATTTTAAGTTGAACTTTTCCAGTAGTCTTCACAGGATTATGCAAATTGTGTAGATTCAAACTGTATTTAATTTGTTGAGGAGAATTTATATTTTTTGTAGATGATCAATGGTATCTTCGATTCATTAGGCTTGGCATTATATAATTCACTTTTTGCTCAATACTTTTTCATGTTAAAAATTCCTGCATTTAATATAACAGTGACTTAAGATGGAAACATCTCTGGAAAGAAAAGGATTAGCATCAGAAGGACAAAGACAGTGATGACAAAGCTTGTCTCATGTTAAAGCAGGAGGGTCTATTAGTAGATAAAAGTATCTAAATGCCTTGCAAGAAAGACTTGAATAAATACAACTGCAGTTTAAGAAACTCAGTAACAAATTAAATGGTTCATTGGCTTCAATTTAGTTGTGAATTCTGAATCTCGGCTTTATTGAATTGCAAGTTTCAAAATTTGCATTGTTAAAAATTTCTAACAATTACTGTCATTTTTTATGGCATGGGTACACTAGTTTAATTATAAAGGCCATTAACAAAGCAGTCATTTATGAAAATCACAAAAGAACAGAATGAAAATGAATGACAAAACGAGTTTTTTTAAGCTGAAGTTGTGGTTGGCACCTACTCGAATCTGAGCATTGGGATAATCATTCTCTCTCCCTATTCCTTCCCCTGGTGGTGGAGATGGTTATGAATCAAAGAGAGTTTGATGAGGCCATTCACATGAATTTGATTTTGGTGGACAACTATGTCTGATGGAAAAGCCAACACCCTTGGCCAGAAGGACTTTCCTCATGGCTCAAAGTGGATTGAGACAGGTGAGATCTGGCAAACCTGGTTGCATCAGGCTGTCAAATGCTTGACTGAAGATGTAGATTGTTTAAATCTTCATTAAATAAGAACCAGTAAGTTGGGCAAGATATAAGACACATGCTATAGATGATAAAAAATAACTTTTATTTGATGGCACAGTTTTACATCATAGGTAGATAGATTCCCTGTCGATGGTTAAAATCTACAAATAATACAAAACCAACCAGGCATCTTTAAAAATTTTCTATATCCTATTTTAAAAATGTCATTTAAATGATTAATGTCTTTTGATGCAACACAGTGCCATCAAATGAAATGAGATTTTGGTCATGTCTTCTATGCACAAATTTAGGTGAGGCAGAAACGGAAATCCCTTCCCCTGAGGATATGATGACTCAGACTTTGATGATAACATTTAAATTGATTATTTTAAAAATAATATTAAAAATCTGACTTTGATTTTTTTTTTGTATGTTTTACTTTTTGGAAATATATTTAGCAAAATTATTTTTAGTTAATAAAAGTTTTCAACATGAATGTTTTTCTGATTGGCCAACTGTAAATAAGCAAAACTGCAGACAGTAATTCTATGGATAATGATGTGATTCCACAGTTGGTAAGTTCCTACTGTGTGTGTGTGTGTGTATATATATATATATATGTATATATATATATATATATATATCGAGTGTAACAACATGGGATAATTCTCCATCCCCAAAAAGGTTTAATATCTAAAAAAACACTGAGTTTCTTTTTTTCCAGATTTTCAGATAAGACATTTAGCCATCTTGAAACCATTTGTTACAAGAATTACTGAAAAGCCCTTTGAGTTATTCAGCTAGAAAGAGAACAGGTTAAAATTGTTTTGTGTCACCCACACTATATCTTCCCAACTGAACAGTGGTGAGAGGAAAAAAGATCATTCAGGCCTTCAGTAATGGTATGAACATTCATACTCTGGCTTCCATCTTCAAAGTCCATTCAAAAACCATCAAGAGAAAGAAAAAAGTGCAATAGAGAGGAAAACTAGATCAGGAGGTCACAACAGCAAAAGGAATCATCATTTTAACTTCTTATTGTTCAAAGTAGAGTCCAATAGTGTTATAAAAACCTTGGAGAATTCCAGTAAGATATCTTTAATCATTTATAAGATACAAACAGTTCAGAGCTTAATCTAACAATTGGACAATTTTGCTGTTACACCTGATATATATGACACAAATTGATAATGCCTAACAAAACATATCAGCCAGTAAATGACTGAAGTTTTAATGCATTTAAATATGAGCAGATTTTTGTAAACTAAATGCTCAGTATTAAAAAACAGAGCAACAATAGTTAATAGATAAATAACAATTCAAAAGACTTATCTGTCCCACCAAGTTTCACAGATATACTGCTCATCAAGGATATATGAGAGAGAGAGAATAAATGAGATGAATGAATTCTGAAAGTTCCTGGGTGAATCAAGAAGACTTGTGTAAAAAATTCTCCTATTTGGTCACTTATTTAAATTTTGAAAAATTGATTACACCAAAGATGTTTCACCACCCCTTTGTATATATTATGCATTTGTTGGTGAGTACTATTATATATATATATATATATATATATATATATATATATATATATATAATGTGGGATTCAAAAATAGATATACAGCAATAAAAACAAAATGTGCACACAAAATATATCGTATTATTAGGTTGGTGCAAAAATAATGTCGTTTTCTCACATGAAGTTGAACGTCAAAAAACGACATTATTTTTGCACCAACCTAATAATTATACAAACGTACATCAATGCTGGTATAGTATTTACTGTATACCTACTTTTGCATATTCTGTATATAAATAAACCCTTAAGAAACTGAAAGAACTTAAAGAAAACTATTCATTTTTCAGATATTTTAAAAACACTTTTTGCAATAGTGCAATAAACAAATATACAGTTTTTATTTAAATGTGTGCAAAAGTTCTCAGCATTCTGTTCTGAAAGCTTGAGATCAAAATATGGAGTTGAAAACCATTTTGTCAAAGGAAACATTTGCACACTACTAAAAGTAATGAAATTTGCAACCAGTGAAATTAATGGTAAATTTGACGTTGGCATTCTTGCCTCTTGAGACAAGTTACAAAGATTGATTCGTAGTAAAAGAGATAAAAAAATCTAAGCAATTCTAAATTCCTTGTAGTATCATGGCATTCCTTTTCCTCTTGCAGAAAAAGGAATGCTAGGAATTTTGACTACTACAAAAAAATAGGAAACCTGAATTGTATTTACAAAGTAGTAGACTGGGAATTGCAAAAAAGAAAGATTGTCTTTTGCAAGGATCAAACTGAAAAAAAATATTGTACTGCTATCAGTCTTGTACTTAACTTTTTAATGGCCACCATGCTATCTAGTATTAATTATAAAAAATCTAAATAAAATTCCAGTATTAATTATAGGTTTATTAAAAAAAAAATCCAGTATTAATTATAGGTTTATTAAAAAAAAAATCCAGTATTAATTATAGGTTTAAATCTGACATAATTATAGGTTTCTACCTGTAACCTATGTACAGATGGCTGAATGGTTAGAACATTTGCTTTCCAACCATGTGACCTGGATTTAAGTCTCACCATGGTGATTTGTCAAGGAGGTAACTTCTTGATGTTATTGCCATGGGGAGGTGATCATTGCATGTAGCACCACTGGAAAGTGCTTGTAAAACCATGTCACAGGTTAAAGCAGGCCTTAACTGAGTAGACAAAACTACTCAAAAGCAGTCAATGCTTATACTAGTACAAAGTAATAAGTAAGTACAAAGTAAGTCTGCTCAACATAGTATAGTATAGCTGGCCACTTGTATTCAAGGATACCTGTCTATTAGGGCGGCTAGCTTGCTCAGGCATATTTGAGTTTATTCAACACCCACAGAGCCCACCTGTGGTTTTTACTGCAACTATGCTGAGCAGAGCTTAGCTACAGTTTCTGGGAAAGAGCGTGTTATCTAGCGTGATCAACAATTTGAACAAGGCCAGCACACTCAAGCCCTCAGTCACGATGACTTGTGACTTTGTGCTAGCACAGCTATCGACAGCCCCCAAGCATTCTGTCTACCCAATTTCACTCATGAGGCTTGGGTCAACCCGTGGTATGGTTGGCAGGCTCTTTCCAAAGGTGTTGCACACTGGGATCAACCCCTTCAGTCTGATAACATCAGGAAGTCTCCTTCCTGACAAATCGATCATGGTGAGATTTGAACCTGGGTCTCATGGTCAGAATGCGAGAGTTCTAACCACTTGGCCATGTGCCCATAAGTCTGCTCAGCATAGCTGCAGTATAAACCACAGGTGAGCTCTGTGGGTGTTGAACAAACACAAATATGCTTGAATAGGCATCTGCAACAGGGATTGACAGGTCTCCTTAGCAGATGGGTGTGTCTAGAAAAAATAGCCACCGATTGTTATTATTATATTACCTATAAAACATTAATATGCACCATTCCAAAAATGGGACAATCAGCATTAATAGGTTAATTTTTTAAAAAAATCATTTCGCCCCAAACAAGACAATAAAGCCACTAAGACACTAAGGTTACTGAGTGTGAGGGAATATGAGAAAAAGAAAACATTAAGGAGAAAGAAGAAGAAAAGGATAGGAATTATGATGATAGAAAATAATGATTGACATTGTGTTTAAATTTTTTAAGATCAAAGTTGACTGGAAAGAAAGAGTCCAGAAGAGATTTCCACAGGTAAGAAGTGTGAGAGAAGAAACTATTAGAATAGAACTGACAGTTGCATCTGTGACTAGTTGAACAGTAAAACAAAGAGACCTCATTTCTAATCTAGTAACATGCTTAACATTCAAGTAGTTAAGACAATAAGGAGAAAAACTCATCAGAAGAATTGCCATGAAAATATTTGTAGAAAAGATAGAGGGAAGCCACATCGGTGGGTAAGTCATTGAAGTTGAGATGCCAGGTCAGGATTTATTACATTGCAGACCATTCTTTAAATTTTGTCAAGAATCTCGAGATATGTAGTAGGAGCACCAGACCAGATATGGTAGCTATATTCAATGCATCAACAAATTGTAGATTTATAAATGTGCAACAGGGATTTTGACAAGCAGAAATGTTTGGCACAACACAGTGAACCATCTTTCTTAGCAGTAGACCTAGCAATTGATTCAATATAATCACTCCACTTCATGTCAAGGGAAAATGTGAGTCAAAGAAGATGCAATTGCTGTTCTCATGAAGGTTAGCATCTGCCATGCTGATGACAAGCAGAAAAAGTTCTCTACAGTGAGTAAATTACAAGCCATTCCTTGCCCCAGTTAACCACTGATTGGCAGTCCTTTTTCAAGAGCAGTTCTACTTTTTTTATTGTTTTTCTCACTATTGACACAGTGGTTAAGGTAAACAAGAAATTTTCTTTAAAATTCTTAAAAATATTGTTTAAAATTTGGTATTATACATTTCTCTTTTTATTTTTAGTTTTATTTACTTTCTTTTATTAGATAATCAGAGATTAAACTGGTTCCCCCATCCCCCATATGATGGCAGAAGGGTGGTTAGCAATTCTGTAGGATTAAAAATAATACCTATCAAAGGATAAAACACACTCTTGATGAGCCAATGGGCAGCTAAATAGAGATGATGTCGCAATAAAAACACTGTGGAGAAGACAATGGAAAACGACTCCAATATCAGTCCCCCCAAAATTCATAGCAATGCACAAACTAAATATAAGAGATAATGATGTCTAGAGGGTCAAGTTCCTTGGGAAAGATCATCAGCTGCTAGAGAGAGACATACACAAGCGTCATCAGACCTTCATCCAGCAACTCTTTGCAACTGATAAAAAACAGTAATAGTAACATGGAATGTATGAACATTATATCAATGTAGCCAGTTAGAAAATATCAAGAAGAAAATGAACAGAGGTTAAATATCATATTTAGGAGTATGTGTAACTATATGGTCAGGTGATAGACACAGGGTCATACAACCAGGTATGAAGAAAAATGAAAGAGGAATATTAAGTCAATGCATGAAGAAATTTATTCTGGAGTGTTGTCAACTGACAGAATTCTTCTAGTGAAAGGGAAGTTGTTCAATATATCAATTGTAGTTGTACAGCACAATGGAAAAACTGATTTTTGCAGCGCACTGGAAAATACCAAGGCTCAATGCAAAACTAAGAAAAGGAACACGATGTTGAAGTAGTTGGCAAGTATGGACTAGGATTCCATAATGAGCAAAGAGAGTAAATTGGGTCCAATGGAGTACAATAAATGACCAGATAATAACTAACACCTGGTTTCTAGATCACCCAAGACAATTGTGGACATGCAAGAAGCTGGAAGGAGACACAAAAAGCAATCAATAAAAGATTCAGGAATGCAGTTATACATTGTAAAATCTATCTAAGTGCTGATATCTAGTCATATGTAGACTCAGAATAAAATAATAGAAATGAAGAAAAACTAAGGCAATGCCTTACCTACAATACAACAGACTCCTAAATAAACCAATTTAAAATGAATTTTTTTAAGCATTTCACCCCAAGCAAGGTGGTAGTGCCACTAGTATGCAGGGAGTGAAAGTGAGAGAAAAAACTGGGTGTAGGTGGGATTGAGGAAAGCATAAAAGATGAACAGGTTTCAAGAAAATAGAAGATGGTGATTAACGTTGCATTTAAATCCCTGAAGATTGTAGTTATAAGGGAAACAAGTAAGAGGAAGGGATTTCCACTGTCAGGAAATGTGAGAAAAGAAACTTTTGGGGTGTAAGTGGTAGTTATATTTAACTACTTCAACAGTAAAAGGGTGGGACCTAGATGCCAATCTAGTAGCACACTTAAATTCATAGAATTGGAGCAAATGGGGAAAAAGCTCAACAGAGCAGTTGCCATAAAAATATTTGTAGAAAAGACAGAGGGAGGCCACATCTGTGAGAAAGTGACTGAAGTCAAGACGTCAAGTCAGGATCGTTCTTTGGATTTTGTCAAGAACCTTAAAATGAATAACAGGAACACCAGACTAGATACGTCAACAGTATTCAATGCATGGAGGAATGGTAGATTTGTAAATGTGCAGAATGGACTCTGATGAGAAAAACCACCTAGCATGACACAATGAATCAACTTTCTTTGCAGTAGATGCAGCTGTTGATTCAATGTAGCTTTTCCACTTCAAGACGGTTGAAAACATGAGGCCAAGAATGCGCAGTGAGACACTTTCCTGAAGTTGAACATCTGCCATGCTGATGGTGGGCAGGGAAGTTTCTCTGTGGTGGTTAAATGAGAGCAGTTTAGTTTCGGAGGCATTCAAATTTACAAGCCATTTCCAGACCCAGTTAACCACTGCTTGGAAGTCCTTTTTGAGAGCAGTGGCCAGGTTAACTATGTCAGCACTGATGGATTTACTATTGAGATAGGAGTAAATGGTAGTGTCATTTGCATAGATGCCTACTTGGGAACTGATGACATCAGAAAGATCATTGATGAAGATCAGAAACAGTGTCTGACCCAGGAGTTTTGGGGGACACCCACATTCATGTGTAAAGATCTGGAAACGAGCTCATTCAGAATGATTCGTTAGGAATGATTGGATTAACTCAAATAATTATCCTGTAATACCATAACCCTCAAGCTTACTTGGAGACCAGCCTGCCTAATCCTGTCAAACACCTTTGGGATACCTAGAGCCAATGCATGAGCTTTGCTGTTATTATCAAGAGCTTGATATACATATTCAGTTATGGCTGTGAGTATGTCAGTGGTAGACCAGGTAAAACGGAAACCATATTCTTTATCAGAGAGTAAGTCATGAGAGATAAGATGTTTAACCACTTCAGCATTAGTTAAAGGCTCAAATACTTCTCTGAAAAGTGGTAGGAGACTGATAGGGTGGTAGTTACAGGGGTCAGAAGGTTCTCCAGAGTTCTTAAAAAAAGGAACTACAGAGGAGGACTTCCAACAAGCAGGAAGCGGCGAGGTAATAGTTGTAAAGTTTGGAGAAAACTGGAGCCAGCTCAGGAGCACATTTCTTTAAAACAATGGCCGGTATCCAGTTACCTCCACTTGCATTGTGGGAATCCAGTTTAGAAATGATGTCCAAGACCAGCAACAGGGTAATGTGCATATCACTCAGTTCTAGCGGGGAAATCAGGTGTGGGTACTCCAGATGAGTCAAGTGTTAAGTTGGAAGAGGATTTCTGAGCAAAGCATTCAACCTTATCTGCTATAGATGTCAAGACTTCTAATTGATTGAATAGGAGTGGGATTGAGGATTTGCTGTCATTCAGCACACTCTTGTAGAGCTGCCAAAAATCTTTAGAACCAAACCTGTGAGATGCTATACGTTGTTTCATTCTATCAGCAAACAGTAACTTTGCTTCATTGAGAACATGCTTGCACTCATTACGAGCAGAGACAAAGAGACATCTACTGCAGTCAGATATGTTGCTCTGGTACAGCCAGAAGAAGTGATTCCTGTGGGCTATAGTGGCTGAGCATGCAGGTGAGAACCAAGGAGATGAACATGGTTTAACTTGGTATTTCATTGCTGAAAGCATCCATGCCGGCTTTCACCCAGGAGGTATCCTCAGATGCACACTTTTTTTTGATGACATCAGGGAATGAAAACTTATCCACTGGATTCAAATGTGCAAACTTTTTCTTTTTTTAATAAAATATTCTCCCAATACAATACCCAAGAGCCACTCAAGTTAGAGGGTCATTGAATGAGATTGTTGAGGAGGATATAATTACAGATTGTGAGAATATAGTGTTATCGCTGACCCGAGACTTGAAGAGGTTAAGATTGTAGTGACTGAGGGGAGAATTGTTATATTTTTAAAACCTCTACAAGAGGTAAGTGAACCAAGCTAAAAACATTTCAGCCACACCCCCACTTCTATTGCCCCCACCCACTTCTATTACCAAAATTTGCTTTCACTATGTAATCATCAGAGTGAATGAAAGTTGTAATGGGTTTATTACATCCAAGCTTTTACTATAGTAAAACCATTTGATATATATTTCCACAGTGAAATCATTTCCAATGGATTTCACTATGTGCATTTAGTATTTACTATATCTTTATTTTTACGACACCGATGGTGGCCTCTACAACATAAATTGCCTCTAGTCCAGGACTCGAACAACAAATGCAGGAGTCACAGAGCTCTAAAATGCTGCACTCTGGCCCATGAATTCCAAGACATCCAGAACTCAGTGGACAACTTCTCCAGAGCATACAAGCGTTACAGACTTACTATCGATGTGACAAGACCAAGATCCTGTTCCAAACATGACCAGGACACCAACCACCATCTGGAGTCAAAATCACTATCAATGGACTGAACCTGGAGAATGTTGAACAATTTCCATACCTTGGTAGCGTACTAACATCAAATACTTCAACTGAAAAATACGTTGATAACCAAATCAAGGCTGCCCATGCAGCATACAGGAAGCATTTCAAAAGAATCTTTGGCAATCCTGGGCTAATACAAACCACCAAACTGGTCATGGTCTATCAAGCTGTTGTAATCTCAACTCTCCCATATGCCTGTGAGACCTGGGTACCCTACTGAAGAGAAATCGGCAAACTTTATCAAATTTTGTGGAATACATGTCAGGACTGGTTTTCAAACAACAAACTTCTCCTCTGTGCAAAAATGGAGAAACCTAGAAACCGTGATGACTCATCACTGACTTCAATGAGCCAGATACCTTGCCTGAATGTATGTATGTATGTTGCGGCATTCACCCTGGATCGGTTAAGCTGGCTCCTTCCAAGGAATTCACCGCGTCCGGAACGAAGGCCGACCAAGCACGACGATCCGTCGCCAATGCTGAAACGAGTGACAGCCATTCTCGATTCCAACGGCGGTGAATTCTTGAAACGGAGTAACAAGGGAGTTTTGAACTTCACACGCGGTCCCCACACCTCGCGTGCTATCCCAGTGGAGGGAGGAATATGCTCTTACTTGCCGCAGAATTTCCACAGACGCAGAGGCAGGAGTAACCAAGAGGATGCCGGTGCAGATGCTGAATGGTTTTGAATTCAGAGTTGACCTTCTCCTAGACCAGTTGCCATCCAAGGCTATAGAACCCAGTCTGTCCTGCTATTTACCCATAGTTGGAGGGAGAAGAAGAGGATTCACACCTTTCCCAAGGGTGTTAGCACGTAAGTGAATGTAACGGATTCGACTGGGATTCGAACTCGGCTCTACGATTCCTCAATCCGAGCCGTTATCCATTACTCCACCATGCCAGGCATTCACCTATCCAAACAAATCCTCTTCTTATAGCTTGCATCTGGCAAGGGACCACATGAAGCTCTGCATCATTGATTCAAGTATCAGCTCAAAAACACCTTTGATCAGGACAGAAATCGATCCAGTCAATTGGAAGATGCAAAAAGAACCAATTGGAGAGTGCAATCCGCAAAAAAATAAAAACAACATTCTTGAAAAACACCAGAAGACAACTAGAAGAGACCAAGAGAGCCCAAAGACAAACCAGAGCTCTCTATCCCCTGGACCCTCCTACCCTACCATGCGGTGGCTGCAGATGTCTCTTCAGAGGACTCATTTCACACAGAAGGGAATGTCAATGAACACCCCAATACTTGTCAACAAGTTCCACCAACGATATCTTATTTAGATGAACACAAGAATGAATGAAAGGTTTCTTATATTTCTTTAATATATCCTACCTGTGATGCTAGAGATTATATAATGAGTATAAAATATATATATAATAATAATAACAAAATTTATTATTATAAGCTTTACTAGCTGAACCCATTATCTTTTACGATTGCTATTCTCTTGTTGTTTGCTTATATTTTCTCATTCCCTTTCTTATCCTTTGCAATTTGCTTTACCCATTTATGTCTTATCTAAATGTTACGTAAACAGAGATTACTTTTATATGCAAAAAAATAAAAAGTGAATAGATATTTTCTACTGTAATTTCTCATTTAGATTTTGCTCTCACTATAAAATATTTTATCACAATTTTTATGCATTTTCATTCTAACCTGAATTTCAACCATTGTCTCTTAATATCCAGCCAGTCTTCCTATGTCTTTCATTTGTCACCACCCCTTCCTCCTTTCTCTCTATATGTTTCCTTTTCCTCTAGCTTTCTTACTTGCTCAGGCACAGCAACTTTTCTTTCACTCTAACTTCACTCAGTCAGTGATACACGCATGACACATATTTCGATAGATGACTGACTTGATTTCTTTGAGTAATTTTAATGCCAATGAAAAGCAAAACCTCAGTAATCACATTAAGTAGGTATTTATTAAGCTAATCTAAGTTTAGCGCAGAACCAAATTGTAGGTACTCTCTTGAGAATCGAACTCTTTAATTTGCGGAAATAACTGGTAGCTATCGCTCCACAGTAGGTGCTTCATTTGGGGTTCACTTATTAGAATCGAGATTAATTCTTAACCGCTAACAGACTTTTCATACTTTTATTTTAAGAAAATGTAAGAAAGAAAAAAAATGAGTTCATATTCACCATCACACAGTTCAATCAGAATTCGGGATAGGAAAACATTTCTCGTCTCACCAAACAGGTTTTGTTGTTTCTCAGTTGGTCTTGAGAACCTACCAACTGATGCTAGATTCCTTACTTTCCCCAAAGAACACCAGCATTCTGGACAGTATTCGAGGTGGACAAATAGTGAAGTTTAAGAAGAATTAGAAGGTAAAAAAACTACTTCCTAATTTAAAACGAGTTCATGTTCCGTAACGGCTTCTTGGGAAAAAAATTATGCCTTTCTATTCCAACCTGAATTTCAACGATTGTCTCTTAATATCCAACCAGCAAACCTGTCTTCCTATGTTTTCCATTTTTCGCCATCACTTCCTTCTTTCTTTCTATTTTTTTCCTTTTCCTCTAGCTTTCTTACTTGCTCATGCACAGCATCTTTTCTTTCTCTCTACCTTCAGTCAGTCAGTTATGTGCCATGCGTGATACACACTTAGGCAATCATGTATCTTTTGATACATGACTGACGAGGCAGATCTTTTTCCCTACAATAGACCAGTTGCCATACAAAGCTATAGAACCTGATCTGTCATGCTATTTACCCATAGCTGGGGGGGAGAAGAAGAGGATTCATACCTTTTCCAAGGGTATTAGCATATAAGTGAATGTAATGGATTCAACTGGAATTTGAACTTGGCTCTCCGATTCCTCACTCTGAGCCACTATCCATTACCCCACTATGCCTCACTCTACCTTACTTTTTCCAATTCCATCCTGCTTAATATCATTATGTTGGTTTCTCAATCAGAAGGCTGGGTTTCAGGCAGATACTAGACTGATCCTTGGTAGAAAACAATGGCTGTGTATGTAAACAAGCAGAATACTAGTAATGGTAACTAATATATACTAATATATACTTATCATTGTTGTCAACTGCTAGATGTTATAAGTTAAAACAAAAAAAGTATTTTTATTCTATTAAAAAATAAGGAATTTTAATACTTTAAATATTCATTTTAACCAGAAAATAATGACGGTTTTTTGTAAAATCATTTTGTATTTATATCATGTTATATCTTTATTTTATTTTCAAAAACTAGGAATGAGAATGGATCAATAAGTCTGTAGCCTGATATGGCATTTTGATAAAAAATTTTCATTGTATTATGTATGATCTACAATATTAATGGAAAAGCACTGAGTTACGAGCATTGACAAAGCTACAGAATTATTAATGTACCTATCTCCACTTTGGAAGCCATGTTTGAATAAAGCAATCTCTCCAATATACCAGAAGCTACAATTATTGCTAAACAGTTTACAGCCACTTATGATAGGGAGTTAAATATATTATCACCTTATTTACATTTAATTATTATGGAGTTAGGCTAGCTGCATCTACAGGTAGTATACAGCGTCTGGGTAAACATTAGTCACTCATAACTCAATTTGACATATAAGACTTTGGAGATTTTTTTTGGTCATTTTTGGTGGTGAATAAAAAAGTTTCTTATATGTCGTCAAGTACAATAACTTTGGTTCTTCTACGCTAGAGTGGAATAGCTCATTAAATGGCTGTGACTACAGGCGAAATGTTAGATGGAAAAAAAAAATTAATCACAAACTTTTCAATGACAAAATAAATATATTACAATAGAGAACAGGTTATTATTTGGTTATTTGCTGTCCACCAACAGACCCATATTTCTTTATGGGATCCTAGTTGGAACCATCTCATCCCTTTTCTAGGTTTCCCATGATGGTAAATCCAAGAAGGAAACACAAAGAACCAGATAGACTACATAATAATCAATAAAAGATTCAACAATGTAGTTCTACATGTTACAGCCAATCCAAATGCTGATTGAGTGACAGTCTTTCAGTCATATGCAAACTCAGATGAAAATGATAAAAATAAAAGAAATCCAAATCAGCACCTAAAGTACAATACAATAGGCACCAGGATGACTAAATTTACAACCAGGTACATGCTGACAGAGTTAAGACCAAATATAATATTTTAGAAGCAGCCTCAAATTCAAAGTTGAACACCTTAAGGAAAAGCTATAGTGACAGTGGTGAACAAGATCATCTCATGGAAAACAGAAATAAGATAAAAAGAAAAGGATGACAGATTAAATTCTTGAGATGATGTAAGAGTAATTATATATATATATATATATATATATATATATATATATATATATATAATTATAATATTTTTTGTTTTTAAAAATATGATTCCTTCGCTACATAAGAGTTCTCATGTTTCAAAAGCGAGAGCCGAGATCCCTAACATAATTTTTGAAGTTATGTAGAGTTAAGGAGCCTGGACCCACTTCCTTGTCAAATTCCCAAATTCTTGCTTGACAAGGAAGCGGGTTCAGGCCCCTTAACTCTACATAACTTCAAAAATTATGTTAGGGGTCTCGGCTCTCACTTTTGAAACATGAGAACTCTTATGTAGCGAAGGAATCATATTTTAAAAACAAAAAATATTATAATATAAGCTCTACTTCTGTATGGAGCACTGTCTTTTTGAAAATAAAAGCAAAATACTAAGGAACACCGGATTACCTACCTAACGTGTTCTTTCCTATTTTTCTGCATACCTGCATATATATATATATATATATATATATATATATATATATATATATTCAAACAGGTCTGGTCAAATAATTTAGATATATCATGTTGAATAGTTTTTGTTATGATCTTTTCAAGTTTACGGATTAATTTTTTGGTAGATTTAGAAATTGAGTAAGAAAAATACCAAATTTTTCTTACTCAATTTTCTAAGTCTACCAAAATATTAATCCGGGAACTTGAAAGGATCACAATGAAACTAATCGACATGATATATCTAAATTATTTAACCAAACATGTTTGAATGAAAATATGCTATATATATATATATATATAAGGATTTAAAAGAAGCATCACATTACCATGACTGGATTAAAATATTGCAAACAAAATCATCTATAAGATACAACAAAATAAGCATGTCTGAATTTCTAGTATGAGGAGTTATTATTTACACTATTTGGATTCTGATTATTGTCCTTATCTTTGTTGTTGTTATTACAAAGTTTCAGTGGGACTAGTGGATAAAAGCAATGGTTTGTGAATTTGCTGACATAGTGGTTATGAGTTCAATCCCTGTGTCAGGCAGTGTGTACTCATACTCAGTAGAAACAGGTGAGCAATAACTGAACAGTACTAAATCAAAATAAGAAATAGGCAATATCCCTAGACATGAGCAGTCTACCCCCCATAGATCAAACAAAGGGTTCAGATCAGAATTCCCTGTAGGTTAGCCAGATCAAATATACACCTGAGGAAGGCTGGAGGGCATATCAGCCAAAATAACAAAGATGAGGACAATAGTCTGAATATAAATAGTGTAAATAAGCATAGAAAAAACAATAAATTAGTTTAGTATACATTTCAGAGAAATAATTGTATATTTTACAGAATATATATGCATACAGAAATAAAGAAATTTTGCTTATCCGTTGATGGCAACACTTTTTGTCAGAGACTGTTCCGAACGTCTGCTTCTTTTGGTGCTTAAAGTCAGAAGAGAAAGAAAGTTTTGATTTTTATTTCTTTTGGCAGTAAAATCCTTGTTTTGATGCATCATCGGAATATTCTATATTTTATTTAACTTTGTTTATAATCTAATTTTTTCTTTCTTTATTGTTAACTACCATTCTTATCTTGTATTTAAAAGTATTTGTTATTACTTAGCTTTTAATTTATTATTAATTATTTTGATTCCATAGTCTGTTAATAGAACTTGGGAGTTACTTACTAATTTATTTATTGCTATCATCCATATAAACAGAAAAATGATACTTTAACCTTATCTAGTAACAAATATTACAATGTAGCTATACTATTTTCACAAAAGAAAACATGTTAAATAAAATGATATATTTTTTTATATGGGTTTTGAATTGATACATTTAAATAATAGAATGTAATTTATCTGGCTGGAAGAAAAGCTCTTGTAGTTTCTAAATAAATTTAATGTTCTAAAAAACATGAGAACTTTTATTCTAACCAGATATAAATGTCCTATTAATTGATTAGTTAACCCATGCCATCAAAAATGATGGTAGAAATATTATTTATATATATATATATACATATGTATGTATGTATGTATATATATATATATATATGTATATATATATATATATATATATATATATATGTATATATATATATATGTATGTATGTGTATATATATATATATATATATATGTATATATATATATATATATGTATGTGTATATATATATATATATATATATATATATATGTATATATATATATATATATGTATGTGGATATATATATATATATATATATATATATATATATATATATATATATGTATGTGTATGTATATATATATATATATATATATATATATATATATATATATATATATATATATGTATGTATGTATGTATGTATGTATAATTAATACAAATATAAAATTTGTCACTTAGCATCTCGAGTTTTGTAGATGAATACTCCAGCAATCACTCCATCCACTCATCAGGGCATATCAGCAAGTGACCGTATATGTAGAATGTCATGGTTATTTTTTTTCGTCATTTTTCTTGTCATTTTATACTTTTCTTTCCTCTTTCAGATGTAGCAATGTTGATATATGGACCCCTCCTCCGTCATTTTCAACGTATGAGGGTCAAGCAGTTCAGTTGTTAAAACCAACAGCCAGATTACTCATGCATATCTCATTTGATTATAGTAGTGATGGCTGGTGTAGAACCTAATTCACTTTTTGGAAGAGTTGAATACAGGGAACGGGTTATCACAAGGTCTCCAAACGACCTTCTGCAGGTTTTCAATTCAGAGTTTTCCTTTTTCTAGACTCTTTGCCACCCAAGGCTATAGGACCAATTCTATCCTGCTATTTACCCATAGCTGGAGAGGGAAGAGATGGGTATTAACACAATTAGTGAATATAATGAACTCGACTGTAATTTGAAACTGGCTCTCCAATTCCTCAAGTCACAATCCATTACTCCACCATGCCTTCATATATATATATATATATATATATATATATATATATAGAGAGAGAGAGAGAGAGAGACAACGATATATATTTTTATATATCAAGAACAGTATTGGGGAATTTGTATGACAAAGTGGAAAAAGTTTACTTGGGATGCGTTTTGTCCTTCAGGACTTCATCAGAAATTTAGTCCAATGAAGTCCTGAAAGATGAAATTCATCACAAGTAAATTTTTTCCATTTTGTCATATAATATTAAAAACACACACACACACACACACACACACACACACACACACACACAATAATATAGTAAAATGATTTCCAATGCACATCTATAGTAAAATGATTTCCAATGCATTCCTATAGTAAAATGATTTCCAATGCAAATCTTTAGTAAAATGATTTCCAATGCATTCCTATAGTAAAATGATATTCAATGCAAATCTATAGTAAAATGATTTCCAAAGCAAATCTACAGTAAAATGATTTCCATATATATATTCAGTCGAATGATTAGGCACTGTATATTCAATTATTAGTGATACGCTTTGTTTTTTCACAGAGATGATCATTTCACCTCCTGCCTTTGTTAACATATTGGGAAAATTTACTTTCCCACCCTTACACTAACAATTCAAGGGGGATAATTCTTGTACAGCAAAAGGCTACAGAAATTACACAAATGACTAAGTGTAATATAAATTAAGATTTAATATTTAAAACAGCTTTCATTTTGTTGCCTAAATTATAACTTCATATATTTACTTCTTCACTCTCTTTTTAGTTAAGTTGCAGTTAATCAATGTTTTTTTGTTTTGTTTTTTTGACGAAGCTGTCTTTGTCTTTGTTGTTATTTAGATCCTATTATTTTTGGCAGTCTTATTCTTATCATGGGCTTCCTTACAGGAGTAGGTACAAATCCAATCATCTGTCATATTCAACAGACCTGCATGCGTCAACAAATAAGTACCAAGTCAGAAAGGCACGCCCCAGAAGACTGGATAAACTAAACCAAAGTCAACACGGATGTATTTAAAGAAAGCTCTGACCAAAATGTCATGAAGAAGACAGCATATAACAAGGAAGCTATAAACAGGACAAGTATTTGTTCAACTAAAACAGTTTTAGTAAAAGGTTGCATTTATAGATAATCCAGTGAAGAACAGGCTCGCAAGCAATGGCTCACAGGAAAAGCAAGGAAATCATTGCTCTACAGAAGCTATGATTAAATACAGGTAAGACAATGGTCTGGAAATAACTTGGAATGGGGATGCACATCAAAATATTGAGAAAATCCAGATATTTTATGGGATTTTTCTTTTTAAAATAAAATATGTATTAAAAAGTATGTTTTTCTTTAAGTCAATTTCTGTCTTTTGGGGTGATAAAAATCTATAAAGTTCACTTTCTTCTTTTATGTGCCATATCCTTTCAGGGCATAGGCGATCATGGCTCTCCACTTCTCCCTATGCCTTGTAGTTCTCAGTAGGTTTTGTTCTTTTGCTACTTCTCCCAAACTCTGTTCTGTCATTTACTTGCTTAAGCCTGCTAGGTATGTAGCATGTTGCTTTCCCTTGTCTCTCTTTCCCTCTATCTGCCCTGTGAGAATTGAATTCTCCTAGCCCTCCATTCTCATTATATATCCCAGAAATTTCAGTTGCCTCTTGATGTTAAGTATAAATGTCCTCCTTGTTTGCATTCTCTCCAAAACCTCATCATTGCTCACATGTTCGGTACATGGTATCCTTAGTAGAACCATATCTCTGTTGCCTTGAGTCTCTTCTTCAACCTTGAGGAGACCGTCCAACATTTGCTAGTTTAAAAAAAAATGAATTGACTTTAGACTAAAAACAAGCTTTATCTTGAATTTTATTATTATATGACAATTGTCAATAAATTCATTTTTTTAATTCCTATCTTGCCTTATTTTTATTATCCAAGTCAATATTTTCACAATAAAGGCGGTAAATTCTATCTTAAATAAAATAACCAATCAATGGTGGTCAAATTTTTAGGATATTTATTTCAGCAATATAAGAGTTTCAGCTCATAATATCTCTCCTTATTCTTTGATGCAAGTGAGTTCTAGAATACGCTGACAGTATCTCCTGCAGAAAGGTAAAAATTGTGCCAAAAGGGATTCCTACCAAATAAATGCACATAGACTCAAATATAAACAACCAATATTTACCTGGCTTATGGCCACATCACATTAAAACACTGGTTCCTGTATGATCACTGAAGTTTAGCAACATCAAACATGGTCATTACCGAGATGGGTGACCACTTGGAAATACCAGGTCCAGGTGCTGTAAGCTTGGATGTGTGGGTGGTGTAATGGATAATGGCTCAGAATTTTTAATCGGAAAGCCTAAGTTACATCATCCAGTTGTGTTGGTTATATTGATTTACGTGCAAATACCCTTGGGAAAGGCGTGAATCCACCTCTTCTCTACCCAGCTATGGGTCAATTAGTAGGACTTGTATCACTAAAACCATTATTATATAAAAAAAAATTTTGTAATTCTTACAATCTAAAAAGATTTTCTGGCTTTAAATAACCTGCAAAGGTTTGATAAACTATAGAAAATCAATCAATATGTCCTATTATTGAAGCAAGTAAATGTTTAGACACAAATATAAAAAAAAACAATATTTAGTTGTACCTGAATTTTTTTTTTTTTAACCATTTCAAGGCGGGAGTGCCTCTAGTACACAATGGACTACATGGTTTTATTTCTTGGTTAATGATCTCGCCAAAGATTTATTTTCTTTGTGTTAAGCCACAAGCACTTGACTGGAAGAAGCAGCACCATGTGAACGAACCTGGTGTCTAGTCTGAGCTGCAATGCTAAACTACAATACCAATGCAAAACATTACTCCACCTCCCCATGTTGTCTTCTAAATAATGTTAGATTATTCATGGAAATAGCCAACTAATCTCTAACCTGGCCATCAGTAGCACTAGTGTCATGCAAGGGTTTCCTGGCTTCCCCAGAATCTGTTACAGCACCCCACCCTATTAAATCTCAATTTTCATATAGAATACAAATTTTATTGTAACCTAATTATGTACAATAATGGATCATATGCAAGTACAGGTAAACAATTAAACTAAAAAAATTGAAAATAAATACAATGTATCTAAATACAAATTAGAGATATGTCATAATTGATCATTCCATCTGAAATAAATCAACAACGTTTTGTGGTAACTTTTTTAACATCAAACTGAGATTTTTCTTGTTTTAAAGTTGAATAATTTTAACATATTCATAATTATGGATAAAAAAATAATGAATTTTATATATATATTTTTTTTTAGACTTAGCATGAGAAAAACAAATTCACAGATTTGGACAAAAAAAAAAAAAAAAGAAAAGACCCCAGAATGACGTAAAATTCTGCGAAAATTTTTCATCCTTTAATCGTCAGTTGTGCTTAGTTTAATTTGTAACGTAAATAAATGTAGGTAGAAAAAAAGCAAATATTGATAAGATAGCAAGGGTCACAATGCACTGCCTGTGTCCCCAATCAAGCCCCCACCCCAAGTCAGGTGGTAGTATACACTGGCCTTGAGTAGCATTACAGTCATAATTAAAAAATACTGTTCAGAAATCAGTTGTAATTAGCTGGCTTACACATTTCTCTAAATGATATTTACTTAAATATGGTATTCTGGTTTATTTCATGTTTTCAGTTGATGTTTTTTAATATGCTGCATATTTTCTCTCTCTGCTTATGCTAGCAACACCAGCTTCTCCAAAGATTTCTTGTCGCTCATTCCACTTTAATTTCTTATTACTCTTTTAATTTATTTTAGTGATTTTCTTCAAGCCATTTTTTCTTGGTTATTATCTTGCCAAGATTTTCAATTTATTTCTTGCCAAGATTTTCAATTTATTTCTTGATT
>OZ038494.1:70403140-70443140 GCA_964036315.1 Acanthosepion esculentum | reverse complement strand
GAGTTCAATACCTAGCTACTGCAGTGGTGAACAAAAACTTGGAGAGTTGAGTTAAAGGGAGATAACTGAGACATCTGGAAGAGGCATGACATGTCGAACTAGAACAATCTATCCTGGTGGACAAAATAAAGGGTTCAGTTTGAAATTTCAATCACCTGAAGAAGGCCAGAGTATGCAACAGCCGAAACATTGTGAATATGCCAATAAAGATGAGTACAACAATAATGCAAATAATTACAGTATCTCATCTCAGAAATATAGACAAGCATTTATTTAATCTACTGGCCTGCACATTTAAGAAAACTCATTAAAGAAAATGTGTCCTCCAGCAGGATTCAAACCTGTGCTCTCCTTTGCAGGAGAAACCACAGTCTCATCCGGTGTACCTTAATCACTCGGCTATGAAGAGCTTCACAATCAAGCAAGGTCCTCTTTGCCTTTAAAGCACACTAGATCAGATGGTGGTTTCTCCTGAAAAGGAAATTTTCTTGAATGTTCAGCCCTGTAGAAATAAATGTTGTTTAAAAAATAAAATGAACCATCTACTCAAATTCAGGAATACAGTAAAAATAACGTTTGAAATGATAAAAACAGCTGCAATAAAAAGCAACAGAAATTAAAAGAAATACTGGTGAAAAAAGCAATAACAGTATTGGTGAAATTAACTGTTTCCATAAGGAAGCATTTGACATTCATTGACTGAACAATTAGTGTTACTGCTGGTGTTCTTTTTAAAAGTGTTTTTGCAGTCATTAAACTTCAAGCTCACTGTTATAACTTGAATATTGATACAAGTTTCCTTTCAAACATTTTGTTAATGATAATGCAGAAAATTAACTTGATTATAACATTACTTTCCCTTTGACTTACACATGCTATATATTTTTGCTGTTGTTGCTACTGTTGAAAGTGTTCAAGTGATGTGGTTTTTGTTATTTGGTAAAGTTCTTTATCTTGTGGTACCAGTCTATAGAGTCTGACAAAGGACTTGAAAATTTATGGGATTTATTCATTTGAAGCCAATTTTATTGATTATTTGATTTGTTTTCTACGGTTTATCAGCCCTTTTCAGGTTATTTAAAGCCAGAAAATATTTTTAGATTGTAAGAATTTCTTTTCATTTTTTTTTTGAGATAATAATGGTCCAGTGATATACGTTTTACTAATTTATTCATAGCTGTTGGGGGGAGAAGAGGTGGATTCATACCTTTCCCAAGGGTACTTGTGCGTAAGTGAATATAATGACTACAACGGAAATTGAAACTTGGCTCACCAATTAACAATTCTGAGCTGTTATCAATTACACTACCCATGTTAACAGCACCTGGTATTCCCAAGTGGTCACCTATCGAGGACTGACCAGGCTCAATGTTTTTTTTAACTTTGGTGATCATATGGGAAACGGTGTTTCAACACGATATGCCAATTTTAATCTTTGACCTTAGAAAATGCTTGTATACAGATGATAGTTTAGATGTTCCAGAATGACATAGATAAAATGAATGGCATCCATATGAAAGTCTAGATCTGATGAGGTTATTTTAGAATAAAACTCAAGTTTTCAGGTTAATGTTTTGATTTTGTACCATCTGATGGTGCTGGCAAGTGGACTCCTAACGTCACCAGTCTTGTGCTCAATTTCCTTATCTCCGATATGAAAATTGTTATAGCTGATTCAGACACTGAAGTATTTCGAGTGTTTAGAATTTATCACTTCATCAACCTGAATTTTTATGTTGGATTCAGGTTAGGTGCCATCATTACTCTCATTTCAATTCCAGATCCTGTCTTCTGTTGTAGAAAGGCTCTTCTCGGTCTCATAATTTCACTGTTGATATTACTAGTTGAAAGAGTAAGTTCTAAGCTAATAGCTTCTTCTCCTACAGTTCTTGCCTGTGAAACTCTCTTACTGCTTCGCTGTCAATTACAATCTTCAAAAATTTAAATGCAGTCTCACTTGTCATCTTTTGTTTTCTTGAATCCTGTTCTTTTATCATTTTCTCTGTTTCTTCACGCTAGGTAAAAAAAATAATAACAAAAAAAAAAAAAATAATTTCAATCCAATCAAGGCAATAAAGGACACTAGGTTAGGTTGAAATTATTCTTTTTTACAATAATGTAAACCCTGTAGAAGGCCCAAGAGCCAGTCAAGGTAGAGGGTTACAGAGTAAGAGGCACAGTTTATGGGGACATGTGGGGAAGATGACTATTAACCCTAAACTTGAACAGGCTAAGATTGTAGTAATCAGGGAAGCTTCCTCTTGGGACTTGGTTTCACAAAGTAGGGGTTTGTGGAAAGAACATGTTCAAGTGGAACTTACATCTCACCAATGGAATAAGAAAGGTATAATGGTGGTTCATGACAATGTGTATGTCATGGTGGATCTTAGCTGTGAAGGTTATCACTAGTGGAACTAAAGAATACAATTCATCTGAACGCTTTCCATGGATATAGCGATATTGTAGTTTGTCTGTGGGGAAAGAGGTTGTAGGGTGGAAAAAAATTCAACACCCACAAGGATGCAGCGAGGCTTCTGAACAATGTGAAGACTGGGCAGCTCCTGCCCATATATGGCAGCAGTACTCCATTTTTGGCCTGATCTGTCTCTTTGTAAATGCAGAGGATAACAGGAGGAGTCTGGTGCTTATCGGAGTGCAACAAGGAACCCTAACCCTTTTGTCCAGCATCTTTAGTGATGGATTGTATGTATGAGTTCCACTTGAGGTTTGGAACGAGCTTCACTTCAAATAGGCACTCGATGCAAAGGGGCTTCCCTGAGAGAACACCAAACATTGAAATAGATCAAAATTCAGGGTCTGTTCAGTGATGAAGCTTAAAAAAGACAAGAGAAATACAATCTTAGTTTTCTGTGACCTCATTTTATTTCATAAACATTTTTTGTTTGTGGATCAAAAATATGTTACCTACTGCCCTAATTGTTTTTCATAAGATTTCTGAAAAGAATGCCCCCTCACTACTTCTATGAGCCATGTCCTTTCAGGATGTTGTCAATCATGGCTCTCCACAGCCTCCTAGTTATCTTCCTATCTAAGCAATGTTATCCCCTTACTATCATTCCCAGTCAATTCTGCTATCCATTTACACAAGCTCGTTAAGTAGGTTGATCATGGCTCTTCACAATTTCCTATCCTTTGTAGCACTAAGCAATATTTATCCCCTTACTGTCCTTCCCTGACTCTGCTCTGCCATCCATTTATGCAAGCTTATGACAAAAATTACTTGGTGTTTCTCTCTTGTCTTCAATGCCTTGTGAGTGTCAAATTCTTCAAGCCACCTTCCTCATGTATTCAAAAAATTTCAACTGTCTCTTTCTGATTCGAAGTACAAGTGTCCTTTTTGTTCCATTTTCCTTAAAACTTTTTCATTGCTCTCATGCTCCATCCATGGTATTCTCAACATCCTTCTGTTAAACATGAGCTTCCCACTTTGACAAAAAGAGGCGATATTGACTATGCTGTTATCAAGTCTTCTTTCATTCAGAGAGTTGAATAATTTATAAGACTAATTGTCAATTAAGAGACAATGTTCACTTTGATACATGTAGATCTGTAAGAAGGATCATTAGATCTCAAAGTGGTAAGAATTGAGAGTTTGGCTGCTTCAAAGGACAAAACAAGAGATGAAAAAAAAATGACAAATTGGTGACCTTTGCAGCCTAATTGGTAAAGAACTTCTGCTATTAGGTTGGTGCAAAAATAATGTCGTTTTTTTGACGTTCAACTTATATATATAAAACGACATTATTTTTGCACCAACCTAATAGTAACCATGATTACCAAAACAGAATATAACAGAAGAGCACCAAAGTCTCATGCTCGTTCTTTATCTTTACTCACAAGATGCCTTAGAGATAGAACATATCTTGCTCCTCTGTGAGGAACTTTTCAGTCTCCAGTGAACCTCATGTTACATTGGACACAACACAGAATCATACACAGCAGAGAAATGTCCTAAGCTTATTTGACTACGCACAGTCATATCTAATAACTCAACCAATTTAATGGATAGAGAACTCTTCTCACCTGTATCTCATAATCTTTCATAGGAACTTTACATACATGTGCGTATGAAAAAGAACATCTATGGCATGGTGGAGTAATGGATAGAGGCTCAGATTGAGGAATCAGAGAGCCAAGTTTGAATTCCAGTTAAATTCATTACATTCACTTATGTGCTAATACCCTTGGGAAAGGTATGAATCCTATTCTTCTTCATCCAGCTATAGTTAAATAACAGGACAGATCTGGTTCTATAGCATTGGATGGCAATTGGTCTACCGCAGAAAGAAATGGCAACCTACTGTGGCAAAAAATCTGCCTTGTCAGTCATGTATCGAAAGATACATGATTGCCTAAGTGTGTAACATGTATGGCACATAACTGACTGATACAAACGTACCATCATTCACTCCTTTCGTATTCTTTCCATTCAGTTTTCTTAGGCAATAAAATATATTTTTTAAATGTGTGTAATTGTTTATATATTCATAATCTCTTGTTTGAGGAAACTACAATGCACCCACTAAGTAATCAATAAATACACGACAACAAGGGTAGCAGTCATTTTAAGACAAACCTCTTGACAATAAGGAATATAAATTTAAATCTTGCTTGAAACATTTTCTTTATTCCTGAGATGCCGTCTTGTTTACTAATGATTTTAGAATAGCAGTCTGTGAACTGTAATAAAAAAGCAACAGAAATACAATGAAAGTAATACAAATCAAAAATGAATAACTTGATGCAAGATGTTTAAACAGTTTTAGTATTTAGGGCAGATTTAATAGTTACTAATAATGATAGGATGCCAAGTTATTTTTTTTGTTTCACTGCACCATAAAATCATTTCTTTGAGAGATTTTTGTATGCTGGAAAATGATATTAGCAAAATGGTTGCAAGGAATGCAGTTTGATGGGTTTAGATATTCAGCATCAAGACCTTTCTCTAAATATTTTTATGCTAATTGTCCTGGTGAGCTTTCCTCCCTAGACTTTAGGAATTTAAGTGTATTACTAGATTGGCACAAGGTCTTGCCCTCTTACAGTTGAAATTGCTAGATGTAACTGTAAGTTCTATGCTAGCAGTTTCTTCTTTCATACTTCTTGCTTGTAGAACTCTATTCTGGCTTCTTGTTAACCAGTCAACTTTGATCTTCAAAAATTTAAATGTAATGTCAATCGTTATCGTCTGTCTTCTAAATTTCTGTTCCTTTGTTTTATCTCCTTAATAATGTTTTGTTTTTCATTTATTCTTTCACACTCTGGAATACCTTGCATCTTAGTGGTTTTATTGCTTTGCTTGGGAGTAAAATATATAATTAAATATTAATTGTTTATTTCATACATACATATATTTTTTTAATCATTTCATCCCGAGATAAAATATACAGTACTTTAAATATTAGTCATTTATTATATATATATATATATATATATATATATATATATATATATATATATATATATAATAGTAATAGCTGGTCACTCCTATTTGAGGATATCCATCTACTAGGGCGGATAGCCAATCCCTATTGAAGACACTCGCTCAGACATATTTGTGTTTGTTCAACACCCACAGAGACCACCTGTGGTTTATACTGTGACTATGCTGAGCAGACCTTAGTGACAATTTCTGGGAGAGAGCATGTTATCTAGCATGATCAACAATCTGAACAAGACCAGCACACTCAAGCCCTCGGTCACAATGACTTGTGACTTTGTGCTAGCACAGCTATCTATTGCCCCAAAATGTTCCATCTACCCAATTTCACATAAGGATTGGGTCAACCTGTGGTATGGTTTTCAGGCACTTTCCAAAGGTGCCACATGCTGGGATTGCCCCCCCCCCTCCAGACTGATAACATCAGGAAGTCTCCTTCATAACAAATCAATTGTGGTGAGATTCAAACCCAGGTCTCAGTCAGAAAGCGAATGTTCTAAACACTGAGTACTGTGCTATATGTGTATATATATATATATATATATATATATATATATTCCAAAGAGTTAATCATACCTTGAATCAATTAGCAATATTAATGCAATTATTGGCGAAATCCCTTCGTTAGTAGACATAATTATAAGCATTATACTACTAATAATCCACTGAATGATGAGATCCTTATGTATAAAATGGATATGGTGTATTTTTTAATTCAGCTAGTACTTTCAAATGCTTCATGCATTCATCTTCGGGCTGTATTTTTTCCTTTAGAATAAAAACTGGAAGACGAAATAAATGTGTTTTTCTGACCAAAAGATGTTTTTAAGAATGAGCTATTTATTAACGGCTATGTAGTGTTGGAGCATGCAAATTGCAATGCTAAAGTTCAAATATTACAAGTGAGAATTGTTTTAATTTTGTAATTTGGTAAATCCACAAATTTTTTTATTATAAGTGTTTTTCGGTTAACATGACATGAACTAAGTACATAGCCGTTAATAAATAGCTCATTCTTAAAAATATCTTTCGGTTGGAAAAACACATTTATTTTGTCTTCCAGTTTTAATTCTAAAGGAAAAAATACAGCCCGAAGATGAATGCGTGAAGCATTTGAAAGTACTAGCTGAATTAAAAAATACACCATATCCATTTTATACATAAGGATCTCATCATTCAGTGGATTATTAGTAGGATAATGCTTATAATTATGTCTACTAGCGAAGCGATTTCGCCAATAATTGCATTAATATTGCTAATTGATTCAAGGTATGATTAACTCTTTGTAATATAAAATTATATGCATATATATATATATATATATATATATATATATATTGTTTTAGCTAAAAATATTGATCAAATTACACAACTTAAAAACAAATTTGAAAATCACTCCTCCCTCAAGTTTACATTAGAACTTAATATTAATAATAAAATTCCATTCCTTGATATATTTATTGATTCCAGTACACATAATTTTACTACTTCTCTATATAAGAAATCCCCTAGCATTAACTTGTGTCAGCAATATAAGTTAGTCGTTATAAAATTTAATCCAATGCACACAAATGATATCTTCTTCCAAAACCATATTCTATAAAGAATTACATAACATTAAACAAATGCTTGTTAATAATGGATTTTCTAATTCTGTCATTGCTCAACAAATTAAAATGTATCTCAATAAACTTAATGTCACCTCTAACAAAATTGATAATATTAATAATAATAGTGTACATTAAAATAAACATAACACTATTAACTTATACTCTTGTAACCAAATGCATAATAATTATAAACATGATGAAACAACACTCAAAGACATAATAGGTAGAAATGTTAAACCCATTAATAATAAGTTAAGCTCATTATATATTATAAAAAATTTAAAACAATTGACATCATAGTCTCTAATAACCCTACAACTACACAACTAAATACTCTACAAAAAAAACAATGTAGTGTATCAATCTACATGCCCGTTCAGAGATTGTATCTCAGATACTAATAATAAACCCACTACATATATTGGTTTTACTACAACAAAACTCTTACCTGTCACCTTTCTGATCATAGTTTTATAAAACAACATTTCTTAGAAAAACATAGCCATGTACATAATATTAGACAGATATTAGTTGATAACACAATAATACTCATATATACACTCTGTAAAAAGAACCTTCAGATATTGGAGGCCATCTACATTAAAACAAAGCACCCCACACTCAACAAAATTACATTTCAAACTAGTCACAACACATTACATTGCATCTAGACATATGGTTCCGTTAATATTTCGGTCTCTCACGTGGTATGACATCATAGAACTGCATCATGAATTTATGACCTGCATCTGCTATTCTGCGACTGTTACCATCGTATAGCAAATTTCTATGTCAACATAACAGAATGTCATCTTTGATGGTGAATATCTTTGTTCAAATGTCCGTATAACCTCTTTGAAGATGGCTCGTGTGAGCTGAAAGCTTAGATCAAAGACCAGCTTAATAAAAAATATCCAAATATTGGACAATTTTTGTTTTTGTTTTTATTTTCATCCAAAATTTAAGCAACAATACGAAGTTTAGAATGGCTCATGATCAAACATAATAGACATTTATTGTATGTTATATTTAACAATATATGTTTAAATAAAACAGTGGCTGCTACAAACATATCGCTCTTCAATTGTGAATTGAGCCCTCTTGGCTACTGGCGTTTGTATACATCTCGTATATAAAATGTTAAAATTTCCTTTTTTTCTGCTGTGAGCTGATAGCTTAGGTGTAGGATTTCTGACTTACACCAAATCAATCAAGTTTCAATCCCAGCTTGAGGCAATCAGACATCTAGCCACACTGATGAGCTGTGATACAGCAAGATAGGCTCGTATATGGATGACTATATATATATATATATATATATATATATATATATATATATATATATATATATATATATATTGGGCTACTTTGTATTGGGCACTGTTTTTAAAAGTAAATGCTATGAACTGGATTTTTACTCCATTTGTTCTCTCATTTGTGTGTGTGGGTGAATGTGTGTGTGTGTATATATATATATATATATATATATATATATGTAAAAGCAACCATAAGCAATTTTATATATATATAGTGATAATATTAGTGGTAAATATACACATATATATGCAATCATATATCTAAAATATAAATATATATACATACATATATATATATATATATATATATATATATATATATATATGTATGTATGTATGTATAAAAAATAATTCCAAGAGGATAGAATCCAGGTAGAACTCAGTGTCCAGGACAGAGTAAGGATATAATAAAAAGACTTAAACACTAATATTCCATGGTCATAATTTATTCCATTGGAATCGTAAATATGATCCAATTCATCAGACCTACAAATTCAAAAAGAAAACAGAAAAAACATCTCCGTGAATATAAAATTAAATTTAGTGAGAGTGTATGTATGAGAGTGTGGGGTGAATGCTAGAGTGAATGAAAGCCAAAGGGAGGGATAACAGACAAGAGAAGAATAGGAAGGTCTAAAGATGAAAGGGGATTAAAATTTAACAAAGAGAAGTTTTAAAAAGGGGGAGGCAAAGACGGTTTAAATGAGAAAAATATGCATATTTTCAAAAGTCTGATACACCGGAAGAGTGTATCCGTTTCTTGGTGACATACACACACAATAGACGATAAAATCTTAAAGCTCACAAGATGAGAGATAGAGAGGAAAAGAAAAAGGGTGTGGGAGGAGGTGGATTGGGGGTACTAAAACCGTAAGGGCCTTTCTAAAAGGGCTGCTGTGCAATCAAGAAAATTTGACAAAGGTAATATCGACTACAGGTCACAAATCTAATATAAACATATAAAAACAACGATTATCTAAACTAGCAAGGACCTCAATTTCTATGTTCAACAACACATACGTATACACACATACACAACAAATATTAATATTTTCACATACATACATGTAGGCATGTGCACACATATCCATATATATATACACACACATACATATAGGCGTGTGCACACATACTCATACATATACACACACACAAACATACATACATACATATAGGCGTGTACACACATACCCATACATATACACACACACACATACATACATATAGGCGTGTGCACACATACCCATACATATACATACATACATACATATAGGCTTGTGCACACATACCCATGCATATACACACACACATACATACATATAGGCGTGTGCACACATACCCATACATATACACACACACACATATAGGCGTGTGCACACATACCCATACATATACACACACACATACATACATATAGGCGTGTGCACACATACCCATACATATACACACACACATACATACATATAGGCGTGTGCACACATACCCATACATATACACACACACACATACATATACACACACACACATACATACATATACACACACACATACATACATATACACACACACATACATACATATAGGCGTGTGCACACATACCCATACATATACATACATATAGGCGTGTGCACACATACGCATACATATACACACACACACATACATACATATAGGCGTGTGCACACATACCCATACGTATACACACACATACATACATATATATAGGCGTGTGCACCCATACATATACACACACACGTACATACATATAGGCGTGTGCACACATACCCATACATATACACACACACATACATACATATAGGCGTGTGCACACATACCCATACATATACACACACACATACATACATATAGGCGTGTGCACACATACCCATACATATACACACACACATACATACATATAGGCGTGTGCACACATACCCATACATATACACACACACACACATACATACATATAGGCGTGTGCACACATACCCATACATATACACACACACATACATACATACATACAAGCGTGTGCACACATACCCATACATATACACACACACATACATACATACATATTATATATATATATATATATATATATATAAAGCAACTGTAAGAACCCAACCATTAACTAGGAGATAATTGCGAAAGCCATACAATGAAATGGGAGACGTGTGTAACTTGTGTTTGTTGGAGCAGCTTATTATATTAAAACACTTAAATATCCCTAACTTGCTGAACACAGGGCCCAAATTAATGTCTACATGCATCCACAAATTCAAGCACCTGCTCAAAAACATTGACCCCGATTAAAAGTGATTGCAAAATGGATTTTACGAATATTAATATAATATGAAACAACTTTTAATATACTCAGAACCCATTATCTATAACTTTACTTATATACCTATGCACACATATGATAATAGATTACTGTACTCAATTTATAATGTGTGTGTGTGTATATATAATTTCACTATTATAAGTACATTAGATATATAGTCCTGACCTACTATTTATTTATTTTTGTACTTTTATATTATATTTCTAACCTGCGTTATAGTTTACGTAAATAGGCATAACTTGGGCATTTTATGGTAAAAAAAAAACGAGAGTTAACCCCCTTGATATATTGTTTACTTTCAAATCCAAATAATTTTATTTATTTTTTTATTATTTTTTAATTCTTCAACTTTCGAACTTATGAATTTTAATGATATAAATTATTAATAGTTAATTCTATATTTTAAATAGACAAGTTTGTACACACAATTATGAATCATCTTCACAAGAACGTGAGAGATATACTCCAGAATCTCCACACCTGAAGATTGCATTAACTGCATGAAACTCTGATTAGTGTTGTTGACATTGGCTATTATGTATATTCACATATATATATATATATATATATATATATATATATATATATATATATATATATATATATAAAAATATTGGCTCCTGAAAAATTAATTTCGGTTGAGCTCTTTGGTTTGAGGTGTGAGTTTGTAAACAGTGACTATTTAAGCTAATATTGCATGACTCTTCGGTAGAATTGAGTCACTGTCAGTCACTGTGTGTTTATCTAAATCTAAAAATAAACACGCTAAAATTCACCTTCATCCCTGCCGTGAGCTGACGGCTTAGTGGTAGAAGTTCCGACTGATGGAAAATCAGTCGGGTTTCGATCCTAGCTAGAGGCAACCGGACGTCTAGCCACACTGATGAGCTGTGAAACAGCAAAACAGTCTGTCTGTGGATGACATATATATATATATATGTGTGTATGTATGTATGTATGTATGTATATATATATATATTAATCATTTTACCCTGATAGAATATACAGTACGTTTAAATATTAGCCATTTATTTTATCTAATACATTTAAATAGTAACCATTTGTTTCATATATACAATATGTTTAAATATTAGCCATTTATTTTATATACAGTCTATAGGCAAAATGATGCATATTCTATCATCATAAGTGTTTAATCACAGATGCTAATTCCTGGGTAAGGATTAAATAAACTGGATGCAGAAATTAGATTTCTGCACTGCAAAGGGGATACATTGTTCTTTGTGTCAAGTAAATTATAGAAAAATCTATTTTTATTTATTCAAGTCATTTTTGTTATGATTTAAATTTGGATGCAAATCCAATGGAATAGTAAATCAATGACAATTTGAAAATACTTTCATGATGACATGTTTTGCCAATCAAACAGCATCATGTGACAAATGGATTTTCTTTCAACTAAATCTTTACTATCACAACAGAAAGGGATTTCCATTAAGGATATGAATGCTTGAAAAAAGGAATTCAAGCTTTCATATACTTAATATGAATCATGTTCTTTCATGATAGTGAAGATTTAGTTGAAATGAAATCCATTTATCTGATGACGTTGTTTGATTGGCGAAAGATTTTAACAGAAAACTTTATTTTTCAAAATTGACATATATTTACCTTTTTTTGCTTTGCACAAAAAGGATTTTAATTATTCCTAATGATAAAACTTTTTTTTTTCCTTAAATAAACTCTATAAGGATAAATAAATCCATTATTAAACAAAGCAAACTGAATAACTTAATAGTTTGTTCTGAACAAAAATTTACAAAATTTTTAAAAATTTAGATTTGTTAGCTAAGGATACTTATACTTAACATCCAAAAAAGATAGTTGAAATTTCTATGGCACATAAAGAAGAAAGAGGGTTTGGTAAATTTGATACTCATAGGACATATAGGAGGCAAGAAGAAAACAACAGATGACCTACCTAGTGAGCTTGAGTAAATGGATGGTAGAACAAGGTTTAGGAGAGATAATGAAAGACAAAATTTATTAAGAGTTACAAAGGACAGGAAATTGTGGAGAGCCATGATCTCCAAGGGACACAGTACATAAAAGAAGCAGCAGCTTTTAAAAATACACTATTAAAACATATACATTTCTTACAAGCTGCGATCTAAATGCTAAGGTGGTTATAACTTTCAGGGAAGAAAATGGCTTTACAGGGTGCGATGGGTAAATTGTGGACATTTTATGCTTTTAATTTTGTGCATTGTTCCTTTTTGATTTTATCAACTGCATAGTATAATAGGGTCAGTTGGGCACCGTCTGTGAGAAAAAGAGCACCATGATGCAATTCACTCTGTCAGAAATTTGGAAACAGCATACTGTACTGCTTGGCATTTGTGCTGAAAGCTCCAATATGAGCATTTCAAATTGTTTGGGTGTCAATCTGAGGACAGTGCAGAGGATTTGGAGAGTTGGATGAGTCTAATGGTGATTATGAAGATATGGCAGCTTGGAAAACTCACTCTGATCATTCTAGTAAGAATATAACTGAATTTGTTGGTGAGGGCCTCAGACTTAAGATGAAGGCCTACATCAAGTGCCTTGAGGAGGTAGTGCTGCTCTGGTTCAAGAGGGTGGCTACTGGAAGACCCTATTTCTGACAATAGGACTCTGTACGATGCCACACAAGCAGGAGAACCATAGTCATGGCTGTCAGACAATTTCTGAAACCACATCACTTATATCTGGCTACCTAACTCCCCAGACTGTAACCCCAGTTTGCTCTGTGAGTGTCCAATTTTCCAAGCCTTCTTTCCTCATTATCTGTCCAAGAAATTTCAACTGTCTCTTCATGATTTTAAGCATGTGTGTCCTTTTTGTTTCCACTTTCCTTAAAACTTTCATTACTCATGTGGTATTCCTTCCGCAAAACCTCATCTCTGTTGCCTCAAGTCCAGATTACCAACTTTACATATTTAAATAATTTTCAGGGCTTTAATTATGCACACACTTTGAGTTTCTTATATGAGATACCATAGAATATTAATGTGGCTAAAATATTTAAATGATTGAGGGGTTTGGGAGAAAGTTATAGTAACACATTGGATAATTATCAATAATTGGTTAAGTAATAATATAGGTGCTAAAATTATAATCATCTATTACAAGTACATATATATATATATATATATATTGTGTAGCTAATTTACTTTCCTACTGTCATAATATAGATTCTCTGTGCCTTTTCTATAAATATTTTCATGGTAATTCTTCTCATGACCATTCTTCTTTGGTATCTTGGCTTTACAAATTTAAGCGCAGTACTAGATTGGCAACTAGGGCTCATCTTTTTACAGTTGAATTGACTAGACATAACCATAAGTTCCAAGCTAAGAATTTCTTCTCTCGCACTTGAGAAACTCTCTTCCATTTTTTTTGCTTTCCAGTCAACTTTGAATTCCAAAAATTTAAATGCAATGTCAAATTGTTAACTCCTGTCTTCTTATTTCATGTTCTTTTATTGTTTTATTTGCTTAATAGCAGTTTTTTCCTAGTAACCCCTTGTGTCTTAGTAACTTTATTGCCTTGCTTGGGGGAAAATTATTAAAAAATAAAATTACAAATGTAATTAGAATATTGATTTTCAAAGCATTCAGGCCCTCCCACTCACAAGAGTGGTGCTTATAATCTTCCTTTCTCTATCCCTTGACCTTTTGACACCTTAAGCAAGGCAAAGTAAATATCTATAGTGATTTTCCAAGCGTAGCTTAGATGTGGCACAAGGCCGAAAGTATGGGGCACCCAATGAGGATCGAACTCACTACTCAGTCGTAATTGTTCTAGCGAGACAAGCTTGCTAACCATTACACCGCCTCGAGGTACCCAAAGTAAATATCTATATCTGTAAGTACAGGAATAAGTTTGTAGCCTAATGATGGAAAAAAGGTATTTATTTTACAAAACAAATAATTTTTCTTTTTATGCACTTAATTCATTGGTGAATATTAATCACCCAAACATTATATAATGAAACTTTCAGATCAAAATTGAGTTATCAGACTACAGATTTATTAACCTATTCTTGTATGTATATATTATGTATATTAGGCAGAAAATATTCTTTAAGGCAAAAGTTATTAAAGACAACAAACATTTTGTGTTAATTAATTTTATTGATTGACTTTTCAAAATTATGAATAATCCTTCTCAGATGAGGAAATTCCATAAGAAATTGTCCAAAGTTCATTTCAGAAGAAATATGGTCCAAGTTTTCAACTTTCTTAAGTCATCATCAAGGTCGGTAGAGACATTTGGTGAGTTTCTTCCAAAATAAACTTTGGACAATTTCTGATGGAATTTCTTATCTGAGAAGGATTTGTAATTCAGAAAAATAGATTAATAAAATTGACACAAAATGTCTATTGTCTTTAATAATATTTGTTTTATATATAGATAGGGTTATTCAAAAAGAAAGAGAAGCTTTTGAAAATTTAATAAAAACAAATGCTAAGAGAAATAAAAACATTCAACACATTACGAGATAGCAAAAGGTTCAAAGTTATTAAAATAAATGAAAAGTTTTTTTCAATCTCTTAAATACTTCTTTTTGTTGTTTTTTTTTTTAGATTTTGTATAAATTTAAATTGTTATAATTTTTGGGAAAGAGGATCTAGTTCATCATCTGTGGTCTCCCAGGTCACCAGATCTTAACCCATGTGATTTTTATCTGTGGGGAGTATATCAAAGAAAGAGTGTTTGTTCCATTTATGCCTGCTACTCTTGAAGATTTGAGACATCAAATTGTTGAAACTGTGAGGTCAATATCAATTGATTTGGGTGTGGCAAGACATGGAATTCCATCTCGATGTTTATCCTTTAACACATGATGCTCTTGTTGATTGCATACAAGTTGAACCACCTTTAAATAATGAACTTTGAACTTTTTCCTATCCAGTAATGTATTGAATGTGTTTCTGTCTCCTAGCTTTTGTTTTCATTAAATTTTCTAAATCTGCTCTTTTTTAAAAATAAACTTATATATATATATATATATATATATATATATAAAATACTATTAAAAACGATATATATATATATATATATATATACACACACTATTATAGTTCTGAAACATGAACGTTTTTGTGTAGCGATGTAAAATTTTTTTGTTGTAATCAATGGTCCGCATCCTGGGTTATGATGATAAACTACATCTGTGTAGTTCCTTCCCCTCAATCTGTCTTGTGAGTATCAGATTTTCCAAACCCTCTTTCCCCATTACCTGCTCCATAAATTTCAACTGCTGCTTCCTGATGTTAAGTGTAAGTTTTTTTTTTGTTTCCATTTTTGTCCAAAACCTTGTTGTTGCTCACATGTTTGGTCCATGGTATCCTCAGCATATTATTATTTGGATAATATTCATGAGGTATACTAACAAAAAATATTTTACAAGAAGAAGACTATATAAGACGTTTATCAGAAGATGTAATTTTAGTTATTCTCTCTAGAGTGTCACATTTCTAGCACATATCAATCCAAGATTAAATAAATATTCCAAGCTGCTGTTTTTAATTTTCTTCTTTCGTTTAATAGACAAAACAAAATTTGTGTTATTTAGTAATATTCAGTTCATCTGAAATTATCTGAAGTTATTTTAAAAGCTTTTGACAGAATTAATCTTTCCGAGAAAAACCATTATGCAGACAGAATAAATACGCAATAGTGTTGCTAGGAGATTATCTACCCTCTCCCCAACCCCCCACACACAAAAACAAACTCTTATCTCCATAAACAAAACCTAAATTGTTTCAGAAGCTCTTGGTCATTTTTCAACAACTGAAAATGATTTTAAAATAAAATAAAAATGAAGTGTAAATGTTGGATTATGCTTTAGAGGCAAATATGACAATTTTGAAAAAACAAAATGAGAAAGAAGTTATCTTTTGATAACAAATCTAAACTTATACATATTTGATGTCTGATAATTTGACATGCTTTCAAAACAGTAAAGCTTCTAATAAAATCAGGTCAGTGAAAGGATAAAGCAGAACTTGTGCATGTCTTGTAAAACTAGTGTGAGTGGTTCTAGATGCATTGCATGCCAGAAACTCTTGACAAATAGAAATTGTACATAGATTTCTTAAAAACCATGTGTTACTTTCAAACTCTTTTGAGGAGCACATACTTTCACGGTAATTGCTCCGAGGAGCTGCTTTCGCTGGTTCCCAGGCCCCATGAATTTAAGCATCCTACGAGGCTGGCATCCCGCTCCCACCCCTTCACTGTTAAAACTGTTAGATATAGACGTCTCTTCTACTCCAATAGCTTCATGTCTCGCACATCTCGCCTGTGGAACTCCCTTCCTTATTCCTGTGTCCCTAACAAATATAATCTCCAACTATTTAAGTTTAACATCAATCGACATCTCCAGTTGCCTTGATCTATCCACTTCCCTTCTCCACATCCTTTCCCCTTTCATTCCTATCTGCTCTCGCTCCAAACCTTCTGTAACCCCCTTGCCTTGATCGATCCACTATCTTTCTCCACATCCTCTCTTTTACCACTCCTATCTGCTCTTCCTCCAAACCTTCTGTAACCCCTTGTGTGCTAGTGGCTTCCAGCTTGGGGTGAAAAGCTTAAAAAAAAAAAAAATAAAAGAAATAACTGAAAGATAGAAATTGAACAAATTGCCAATGATAATGACATAAGACAATAATAATGATAAGTCATGATAATTAGCAAAATATTCATCCAGTTTTATAAACGTTTCATCATAATAAGAATTTTTCTTCTGAAAGAGGAAACCTTCCCATATTGTATCTCCCAGATGTTTATTTTTGCTTGGCCATGTTTGACCTGTGTAGTAGATGTACATGGTGCTCTACCTTATCTTCACTTGGCCAATCATTTAGGCCGTACTGATTTCAATGTAAACAATTCTTATTAAAAGAACAGACATGTTATATCTATTAAATTTATTGATCATTTTTTATAACATCGGAATAACGATTTGCAAATGTGGCTATTGTAGTTATAAAAAATAGACAAAAATAGACAAACCTTTCGATTGAATTAAGTGAGTCATCATCAGGAGTGTGAGAATGTAAAGTGAAGAAAAGAAAATCAAATGTATTTTAAGCAGCATATTGGTTAATTTTTGTTTGAAAGCTAAATCCAATGCAGTAAGTCATGTCAGCAATGTAATTTTGTCTTAAGATGCATTTTAATTTTTAATATGCATTCAAGAATTTGGGGTCTTAGACTATAGTCATGTTTATTAATGAATGGTTGCTTTTGTTGGATGGAACAATGGTTTCAATAATCTTTAGCATTTCTTGGTTATTGGATTTATGGAGCATTTTAGCATTGCTGAAAAGGAACTGTTTAATATTATTATGGTTCTTGTGGTGTTAATGTTAAAAAAATTATTACACATCATTATATATTGTCATTATCTCTTGCGGACATGATTTACTGCACTGGATTTAGCTTTCAAACAAAAAATGACAACATTTAAAACAATTTTCTGCTTAAAATACATTTGAATTGATTTTCTTCTGCAATGGAAGTAAAAGGCAAGATGACCTGCCAGCGACCTTTGATGAGGATGCCTTTCCCCGTTGATCAAAAAGACAACACTTGATGTGGTGCGTATACAGTAGAAGATGGATGGCACAAACCTGAGAATGTTTGCTTGCAAAAAATATGGCTGTGGTGGTAGGCTGAGCAGTGCCTAGAATTTGCCCTGCTTGTTGGGGGGGTGCACTACCAGATGACATGCGCCTATGTGGCTGGGACTGCCGAGTCATGTGAGGCATCATCAAGGATGGACAACATGACCCTGTGACAAATTCTGACCAGGGCATGGGGCATTATGTCAGATGTGAAAAAGTCGCAGCAGCTGTACAACTGGATCAGTCCAGTACCGACAATACCTAGCCAACATCAGACAATCATTGCATTATGTGTTATAAAAGCTCTGGATTGAACCACTTTGCAAGAGATTGCCAATATCTATGTGGAGATGGGCACAGTGGCCCCATACAGAAAGTGCAAGTGAAGGTATGTTGCTACAGGTGCTGAAAGATAGGCCACATCATATCTGAGTGTCCAGGAAACAGAGAAAGGGATGAGATGTCAATGCCAGTCTCTCCACAGTCAATTTAAAAGAGGTGCTCCCCATAATTGAAGCTTAATGGGAAGAAATGCATAGCACTGGTGGATTCTGGATGTTCTTGGTCCCTTCTGACTGGATCAGTATGTAGTCCCTGGAGTCAACAGAAGTTGGACAGCATGACAGCTGACGGTGAAATTCTCCATGGTTATGACATTGGGACCATCACACTGGCAATAGATAATGTAAACCCTGTGAAAGCTGATGTCCTAGTCATGGACAGTCTGCTGTTAGGCTTTGATATGCTAATTGGGATGGATATTGTCAAAATGCTGGGTGAAGTCAGCATCAAGCAGTCCAGTGAAGCCATCTTCTCTAGAATGGACTCATGTGCCTGCACTGCAATCAGGATAGAGGAACCAGATTTCAGCACCAAGTTTGATGAACAGACCAGGGTATAAACAGCATTGTGGAAGTGGTCAGGGGATCATCCACCAGATGAACTGGGTGCCTGAAAATCCAATGAGATTACCGGCATGAGCTGCAGACATGACTGGATAATGGATGGTTGCTTCTCTATCCTGAGGAGTAACTTGGCTCCCCAAAGGGTCTGATTCCATTGATGGCAGTCTTTCAACAAAACAAGTCTAAGGTGTGCCTTGTATTAGACTTTCATGAGCTGAATGGGCCTGTTTATGTTTATAAGGAAAAACAACCTCATATATATATATATATATATATATATATATATATATATATGACATTTTATTACTTCAACATTATTTTTAGTGGATACTCGTATTTGAGAACATGCTCCATTTATTTATTTTATATTTATTTTCACCTACTGGCATGAATGTTCAAGAAATCTTATTAGAGAAAAATATACGCTCTTATGTATGACTCGAACCTGTGTTCCCCTAGGAAGAACCATCATTAGATCTGATGTGTTGTCAGTCCATGCCAGAAACAGAGAGTGGCAAAAAAAGGACTCCAACGTGTCAGTGCTTGTACACCAATCCTTGTGGTCATACAGACTGTTATCTTCAAAGGAAAAAGGTACTGCTTGACGCACATGAGCTTTGGACTCAATGTGGCACCATCTATTATGCGAGCCTTTGTGGATGCTGTATTGTTGAAAGATGAAACTATCCAACAGACAACATCAGCATATATTGACAATATTTTCATCAATGAAGATATAGTGTCTGCAGCCAGAGTGAGGCAACATCTGGTTGACTTTGGGCTGGTGAGCAAGGAACTAGAACGACTGCAGGTAGGTGCACAAGTACTTGGCTTGAAAGTTTGAGAGGAATGCAACATGCTGAAATGGAAATGAGGAACTAAGTCCTGAGTATGTCATGCAATTTCAACCAATCTGCTGTGTTTTCACTGTATGGAAAGCTGGTTGGGCACTTCCCAGTGGCTAAATGACTGCGTGGAGGTAGCATTTATTAAGAGGAGAGTAGTGGCAAGGGTTGGGAGGATGAGGTGGATGATGTTTTTTTAGACACAATGATAACAGAAGTTATTGCAAGAGTACACCAAGAAGATCCTGTGCGGTGCAAGCGGTGTGTTAATGGACCCAAGCTTAATGTTTGGCTTGATGCAAGGTCCCTAGCTACCAGAGTCTCACTGAAGCATGATGGAACTGCTGTAGAGGATGCGAGCTGTTTGCAAAAAGAGAGAGATGCACAACACATAAACTTGGCAGAACTCAACACAGTGCGGAAAAGTATTAACATGGCATTGATGTGGGAAGCAACAATATTGCATCTCTTCACCGATTCTACTTGTGTGCATAAATGGATTATGGAAACCCTTATGAGAAAGGCCAGGGTGCATACCGAAGCAGAAAGCTAATCAGACAACAGCTCAGTGCACTCACGAGTTTGGTTGAAGAGTATGGGTTGTTGGTAGACATAAACTTGGTGAGGTCAGAATATAACCGAGTAGATGGTTTGACAAGAGTACCGCAGAGATGACTTGATTTGATCAGGAAGACAGCTGAACCCCCAAACCATGCATGTGCTGTATCAATAAGCAAGCCCGACTCCAAATGGATAAGGTCCATCCATCTTCGAAGTGGTCATACTGGCATAAGGTAGATATTGTACTTTGTCAGGCAGGTTAAACCCATGATTTCTAAGGCATCAGTGAGGGCTGTAGTAGGAAATTGCAAGGAGTGCCCATCAACTGACTCACCACCCACACATTGTCTGAAGGATAAATTGGACATCAGCAGCACTTGGTATTGAGTGAGAATGGACATGACCCACTACCAGGACAGACACTACCTGTTGCTCATTGACTGTGGGCCTACACAGTTTTTTTCTGTCTGGTGTCACCTGAGATGGCAAGATGCAGCAAGCAGCAAGCATCATCGACCACTTGGAAGCCCTGTTATATGAACATGGCTCACTAACTAAAATTCTCACTGACAATGACACAGCATTTTGCAGCAAGCCCTTCAGGGACTTCCTGAATGAATAGGGATTTTGACTGCAGTTCCACTCTATGCATGTTCCTTCTGGTAATTGCATCATGTAACGGTGTCATTGGAGTGTAAATCTGATTGCAACAATTGAAAACTGTAATTGAAGCAATTTATTAGTACAATGTCACCCCAAAGGATGATGTATTGCTGCTTACTGTCCCCACCAATATGATTCATCGTTACCAAGTCTGGCAGAAAGGGATCAATGCGCTGTCCCCAAATAAGTCCGAACAGCAGCACATTGGTTACAAAGTGGGAGAATGTGTCTGAATGAATATCCTGGTTGGATAGTGCACATCCCCTTATGCACTTGGGTACTTTATAGCAGTGATTAGCCCACAGAATGTCCTTATTGATGGGGTGATTTGCCATGTAAGGGACCTTTATCCCATTATAGGTTCAAGTGATATGGAGAGTGGGAATGACAGCAAATTTTCCACCCAGAGTGCAAGAATGATCACCATCAGCAATGCATGCAGGGATTCACCAGAGTCAAGCAACCCTGGCCCTGATACAGAAGCATCAGATGATACTTCTCCAGACGAGTCATCCAGGGCGGAAGTTGCAGTCGTATTACTATGAAGATCAAGGCAGAGTGTAGCAGAATTGAAATGCAGAATGAACTGCCAGCTACCTTTGATGAGGATACCTTTCCCTATCGATCAAAAAGACAACACTTCTGTGTCCTGGCAGAGTTAGGGGTCAGGGAAGTGGGGACCATGAATCAAATTACCTTATCATATACATGACAAGACTCAAGAGAATGTTTTATATATATATATATATATATATATATATATATATCTATCAGAGTCGTCTGATGTCTGTTGGATTTTATATCAGTTTACCGATACTAAAGTGTTTTTATGTATATACTTGTACACACACACACCCACATATATATATATATATATATATATATATATTACTTAAATGTTATTTTTAGTGGATACTCATATTTGAGTAGACGCTCCATTTATTTATTAAACAGTATATTTATTTCTACCAGCCTGAGAAATCTGTGTTCCCCTAGGGGAAACAGTCATTAGATCTGACGTGCTTTAGACCTTTTCGACACTAAATGTATCGATAGTTAAGCAAAGTTGAATAATGTCTTTAAACACATCAGATCTAATGATGGTTCTCTCTAGGGGAACACAGGTTCGAGTCATACATAAGAGTGTATATTTTTCTCTAATAAGATTTCTTGAACATTCATGCCAGTAGGTGAAAATAAATAAATATAAAATAAATAAATGGAGCATGTTCTCAAATACGAGTATCCACTAAAAATAATGTTGAAGTAATAAAATGTCAGATATATATATATATATATATATATATATATATATATATGAGATTGTTTTTCCTTATCTTCAATTGAGACTGTCCTGGTGTCCATTTGGTGACAGATGTTGTCTTGGCAATATCTTACAGTTACCATGCAGTGAGCTCCATCCTTTAGTTCCACCAGGTCAAACCTTTCCAGCAAGAACATACCATGTCAATTCCAAGGTATAGAATCACTCTTGTTTCCTCCATGTCCCAAATGTAAGAAAAAAGGTTCTGCTCAGACAGCTTTTTCCCAAGAACTACCACTTTGGGAAACAGACTCCTGTGTGGATGCTTTCCTATATACTGCACTCTCAACCTGTTCAGATCACAGGTCAATAAGTTAACTATCCTCCTTATCTTCATTTCCTACCACCACCTCTTTCATTCATATCACACATCTCATTCATTATAAGCATTTTAACCCTCTACCTTGAATAGCTCTTGAGCCTACTATTGTATGTACTTTAGTATAAAGAAATACTTGTCACAAACTGAGTACAATACTAAGGAATTGAAAAATAACATTAAAAACAAAAAATGCTATGTCTACCTTCCTATATGATTGCGAATGCTGAACAATTTCATCACAGATTAAAAAGCCTTGCAGCAACCAAGATGTGGCCCTTCTGACAAGTGCTGACAATAAACACTGACAGTGAATTTTATAATCCAAGACAATCAATGGAGAATTGAAGCTATAAAGAAACTGTTGCTAATAATCAGAGGGTAACAACTGAAAATTTAGGGGCATCTAACGAGAAAAGAAAGCTTGGAGAATTTAACTCTTATGACATGTCAAAGGCAGCGAATAACGTACTTGAAAAGTTTGTGCAAATGGATGCAGGAACACGTACTGCAAAGAGACAGAGCAACCATAAAAGAGAAAGAATTGCTCAGAGCAATATGAGATAGGAAGCTATGGAGAGCCATTATCACCTACATCATGAAAAGATGTGCACAGAGGAGAGGAGATACAGCTTAAGAGCCAGTAGAACAGTTACATAATAATAACCTTAACTTCATCCATAAGAATCCAAGATGAAAGAATATTTGTCTATATTTCTGAGATGAGGTATTATGTACACTATTTACATTATTCAGACTATTGTCCTCATCTTTGTTGCCATATTTATCCGATCCTTCAGTATCTGTCTATATTTCTGAGATGAGGTATTATGTACACTATTTACATTATTCGGACTATTGTCCTCATCTTTGTCGCCATATTTATCACAACGTTTCGGCCATTGTATGCTCTAGCCTTCTTCAGGTGGTTGGAATGTCAAACTGAACCCTTTATTTCTCTCACTGAGGTAGTGTTCTAGTTCCACATGCCATGTCTAATTGATGTCAGTTACCAGTTCAGGAATTAGCAGGAGATAACTGATAACCGACGTCCATTAGACATGGCACATGGAACTAGAACAGTCTACCTTAGTGAGCAAAATAAAGTGTTCAGTTTGACATTCCAACCACCTGAAGAAGGCTAGAGCGTACAATGGCTGAAACGTTGTGATAAATATGGCAACAAAGATGAGGACAATAGTCTGAATAATGTAAATAGTGAAAGAATATTTGTATAGACTCACGTATAATTATGAGAAACGGAAGACTGCAAAACAAAAGTATCTACAAAATACAGAAAAAAATTTATTTGAACAATGAATTTATATTATCTTTGATAAATAAAAGCAAGTAAAACTAAGAAATAATTATCTTTTAAGGACTTTTGATACTTTGTAAATATGAACAGTGGACAGATAACAGAAATAATGGTATATGCATAATGATAACATTTGCAAGTAAACAGCCCAGAGATTTTTCGAAAGTAAGAAAAACCAAAAGAAAGAAAATTGATTGTAGCTCTGCATCAAGATTATTTTATAATACAAAATAAAGAAACCAACATTTGTACAAGTTTTATTTTCTTTAATCTCACGTATAAAAAAAAAAAATCTGCAAGTTAAAATCTAGCTGAGGTCTTATCAGCTGCTAATCTGTATTGCATGGCGCTGTTCAAATGTCAAGGGAGATGCAAAGTCTGCAAAAGTTTGGTGCCATTTTTGAAAGAACACCTAAATTTTTGGTGGGGAGTGATGCTGTCAAATGGAAATATCCCTGTTGTGAGCCAAGAGTTACTTTCTACCCTGGAGAGAAATGATGGAACTATACAATAAAACTACATTTTTGTCATTTCTATATTGACAAAAGCACGAGAACTCGAATATCTCAATATAAAAAGCGAAGAGAGAAAGAAGAAGAATAATGTTTTCAAAGCTGTTACATGTTGAGCTCGTTCTTGGATGTAGTTAGCCCAGGGCCTCAACAAAAACCTCCCCCTACTTGAGAAATTGCCACAATACAGTCTTCCAAAATCCTATTTTCCCTAAATTCTTATTGCTAAGAAAACACAGTATTTACAAGTGAGAAACATTAGAGTATCTGCAGTAACCAACCACAGAATCTTTGTTCATATAGTGCGTCTGCAAACAAATTTTCCCTATAGTTAATCACCAATTAGAGATAATAAAAAAACAACTACCACATTACCACATTTTTTTATTGTCATTGTTGTCAGTGAAAAATAGGCGTTTGATTTATGGGAGGTCTTGTCAGCAAACAGAAACCACAATATGTATGTGTTTTATCTTGTCCAACTGTGACAAAATTACCTGTCACTCTCTTATGGTGTGGTAAGGGGTTATCATCATCTTTCTTTGATACAACAGTTGGACACTTCAGAAACTTGCTTCAGTGCTCTTCAGATTACTGCAGCTACATGTTCTTTCAAATTCAAGTTCATGGCTGATGTCTTCTCTAAGTTTTGAATACTTCTTAAACTGATGAATAATTCACCTAAGAGTGGAGGAGATAATTTTGTGGTGAATGAAAGAGAAATAAATGAATTTACTTATTTATTTAGATTTTTTTCTATATTTAAATTTTTTTTTTGTGTGGTAAAATACACAATAAGAATGCATTGTTTCTAAAAATTCAGTTACTTTCCCACTATGGTGTGGCTTCCCTGTGTCTTTTCTATAAATATTTTCATGGCAATTGTTCTGATGAGCATTTCTCCTTAGTACCTCAAGTGCATGAATTTTAGTATACTTCTAGATTGGCAACTAGGTCTCACCGTTTTACTGTTGATCTTACCATAAGCTTCTGTTTTTACATTTTTCACCTGTGAAACTCTTCCAGTTTCTTTTATCTTTGCCAATCTTTGAAAATTTAAATGTAACACCAATCACCATCTTCTTCAATTCTGTTCTTTTATTGTCCTTTCTCCTCACTAAAGTCTTCTCATTGTTTTTCACTCATAGTAATCTCTTGTGTTTTAGTGGTATTATTGCCTTACTTGAAGTGAAACGATTTAAAAAAACTTAAATTAGAGAGAGAGAGTTGTTTATATCTTTCATATTTTAAATATTTCTAACAGATACAAATTGGTGAGCAGACAAGAAAGGAAGAATATAATACATTTGTCTAAACATTAATGAAAACAATCTGAGTACATGGCCTAGTGTTTGGAATGTTAGCATTCTGACCATGAAACCCAGGTTTGGATCTCACCATAGTTGATTTATCAGGGAGGTGACTTCTTGATAATATCACCCTATGGAAATGATTCCAGTGTGCAGCACCCTTGGGAAACATTAGAAAACCATACCAGAGATTGACCCAAGCCTCATATACGAAACTAGGTAGACAGAACAGTTTGGAAGCTGTCAATGATTGTCCTAGTACAGTCACAGTCATTGGCTTCCTTCGAACTGGTAATCATACCAGATTATGCACTCTCTTTCTCTCTCTCTCAGAAACAAAGATCTGCTCAGTATACTTACAGTATAAACCATAGGTTGGCTATCTGGGTGTTGATGAAAAACACGAGTGACCATCCATTTAGTATCAGTAGATGCCAAATGAAAAATGTTTTTAAAGGAATAAAGTCTGTTGTAGTGTACTTGTATGGCTAGTTTGTATTAGACCCAAATTTATCAGCACTAAAGTAACTTGACAATTCTTAATGGATGTGACAAAAAACTTCCACTTTGTTACATTGGTAATTGGATATGTGAGAAGTTATGTATGTGTATAACCATAGAAGCAGTAACAAAAACTAACCGTGTATGAAATTAACTACTGGATGAAATTTGGTACTTGGCTTATAGTCATTAAGAGAAAATGAATTGAAAACATTTCTTCAGTTAAGAGTGTACTGTATGAAATTATTTATATACAAAAGGTAGTCAGAGTTTCATTTCTACAATGAAGAAAAAAGCGTTCAAGGTGAAATGTTTGTCAGTGAATCAAATAATGGCTCCACTGTAGGTCACCCAATCAGTAAAGTGTATAAACAGGAAAACTAGCTATTCATAGGAAAATGGCCAACTTTTTAAAAAAATGTTAAATTTGGCTGTTTGCTGGTTAATCATATTCATTTTATGATTGGTAAAAAAGATTAATATTGAAATTCAAAATAATATTCTTCTGTGATTCAATATTTGCAGATTTGTACTTGTAAAAATAGCAAAAGCTGTCTTCCATACTTCAAGTTTTTTTGGTATATTTTTAGGTTTAGAAATTGAATAAAATAAATTCTTAAGAAATTAATTTATACTTTTTTGCTTCTGATACAAAATAAATTAAAATTCTACACAAATGCTCTAAAGCATAAGGCAAGTTCATCAAAAGTGGATGAAAGTTTGGGACAAATACTCAAGGGTGATGGGTACTTATATATATATAGAAAAAACAATTGCAATTGCAACTTTTCAGTTGTTTATTCTATATTATACACATATTTAGAAAGTATACGTGGCTTCTCATTATGCTATATATATATATATATATTATAAAAGGCACAAACACTAAAACTTCATGAGTTAACAATTTATTTCATTTGGGTTGTAAAAATGGCCGCAATTCATCAGATCTTCAAATTTGGATTTGAAAGTCTGATGAATTGGGGCCGTTTTTATGACCCTAATGAAATAAATTATTACCTCATGAAGTTTTAGTGTTTGATTGCTTTGTTTCTAACAGAGCTCTTCCTGGATTTATATCCTTTTGGAAATATTCAAACTCATCATATATATATATATATATATATATATATATATGTATATGTGTGTGTGTGTGTGTGTGTATATATATGTATATGTGTGTATGTGTATATATATATGTGTGTGTGTGTGTGTATATATATATGTATGTGTATATATATATATATATATGTGTATATATATATATATATATGTGTATATATATATATGTATGTGTATATATATATATATATGTGTATATATATATATGTGTATATATATATATGTATATATATATATATGTATATATATCTATATATGTGTGTGTGTGTATGTGTGTGTGTGTATATATATATATATATATATAAGGTCTGCTTAGTATAGTTACAGTATAAATGACAGGTGGGGGTCTGTGGGTGGTGAAAAACACAAATGTGCCTGAGTAGGTCTCTGTGAAAGGGATTGGCTAGCCACTTTAGAAAACAAGGGAAAATGGCCATTAATATGCTATTTATATATTTTTGACTGTACTTGATTGGCTTGTTTATGACAGTGGTTGGGTGCTCCAAGATATTCATGAAGTCAAGAGGCAAAAGAGAAGAGTATAAGAATAATAAAAATTTAAAGTCACACATGTGAAATTCTAACTTTGGTGTATGGATCAGTTATAACAAATATAGTAAAGGAAATAGAACATAGAATAAACTGCACCAAAAGTAGTTTTGCCCAACACTGCCAATTGCTACAAAACCAAAACATCAACCTGAAAGCTCAAGTTCTTAAATAACCTAATCAGATCAAGACTTTCATATGGATGCCATGCACAGCACCAAACCTATTCAGAAATATCTAAACTGTCAGCTGTATATAAGCACTTTCTAAGATCAATGGTTAAAAAAGGCTTTGAGCAAGTAAAGCTCGAGGGTATTGGCAAAGATCATTCAGCTTTGAACATTGTGGACTAGTGCTAGAGAATCACAAACAAAGAACTGTCTATATTTCTGAGATGAGGTATTATGTACAGTATTTACATTAGTCGGACTATTGTCCTCATCTTTGCCGGCCTTCTTCAGGTGGTTGGAATTTCGAACCGAACCCTTTATTTTGATCACTGGGGTAGACTGTTCTAGTTCCACGAGCCATGTTTGATGGATGTCAGTTATCAGTTATCTCCTGGTAATTTTCCCTCTGAAAGTTCTCCACTGCCTGAACCGGGTATTGAACTCACACTCTTTGGGTCTGTCACTGGATCTAACCAACGCCTTTATCCACTGTGCCATGTGTCCTAGAGGGTTCGGTTGGAAATTCCAACCACCTGAAGAAGGCCGGAGCGTACAACGGCCGAAACGTTGTGACAAAAATGGCGACAAAGATGAGGACAATAGTCCGACTAATGTAAATACTGTAAACAAAGAACTGTATTAAATATCAGAAGTCACATCACTTGAGTAATAGCAATGCATAGCACATGTAACTCAAAGAGAAAATAAGTACATAATCAAGATGTTGGCATTCTACATCACTTCAAATAAAAGGTTAGGAAGGAAATTCCCCTATCAAGACTGGAAAGAGTGATAACAACTACTGGACATGAAAAACCTATTTTCCTGAAAAATCCTTTTCAGAAAAAGATTCTATAAACACACATATATATATATATTGTGTCTCCAACGAACTAAATAATATCTATGTTGGTCACACCACAAACTCGCTTTCTCGTCGCTTGACACTACATTTGAATGATAACTCTAACATTTTTAGGCATTTAAAACAACATGCCTGGCCGCATACACAATTCCGGAAAATCCTTGTCGAAAACACAACTATACTTAAACATGAAAAGAATAAACAAAAACTAAAAATTCTTGAAGCTATATACATAAAACAGTTGAAACCTAACCTGAACAAAATAAACTATGAAATCTCCACAAATATCCTTAAATGCCTATAATTAGTAACAGAAGCCATTGGTTCATACCAACGGCTTTCCATACTCAATACTCATCGGATTCACTCTCTCGTGGTCATGTATGACGTCATGAGCTGTTGTGCGATTTTCGCTTTCAGTGTCTTATATGCACGTGTTTATCATTGCTTGGAAATCATCCATGTAAACAAAAACAGACTATCATCAATTTCTTGTTCGTGTATTGCTTAATATATTGTGTAATTGTCATCTTTGATAATGGCTTATGTAAGCCGAAAGCTTAGATTGGATTAAAAATATGTATCAATATTGTGATTTTCTTTCATTGTTTAATGATAATGTTATTAAGCTTATCAGACGATATGAAAAGAACTTACATAAAATATATAGACAACACTTATCTATATTATTTAATGAAACATGTATGAATATATATATATATATATATATATATATATGAGAGGGTGCTGAAAAGTTCACAATCTAACTAATAATGAATTTAAAAAAAAATTTCTGATGTTTGGCCATTTAGTTAGATTAGATGAGAAGTGGGTCAGAGCAGAAAACCTTTTATTCTCATCTCAATCAAACACATCAGATGTTTTTGTTTTTTTTTTTAAATTTTCTTGACCAGACTCTTGTTATTATGCATACATGCTAGACAGAGATAGGTATTGTTTGAGGATTAGCAACAGTTAAAATAGATATTACATGTAACTCAAAATGAAAATAATAACTTTATTAAGATGTTTAATTTCCATACTACTTCAAATAAAAGGTTAGGAAGGAAATTCCCCTCTCAAGACTGGAAAGGGTAATAATAACTACTGAACCTGAAAAACCTATTCTCCTGAAAAATTGTTTTAAGAGAAAGATTCTATAAATTTAAATGAAAAGCAGTACTGACTGGTCGGTCAATGAATGCCAAATGTAGGGAAACAGTTAATATTACCGTTACCAATAATTATGATGATTTAACAAAATTTTAATTTAATGTATGTATTCATTTTTGATAGCATGGCTAAACAGTAGTATATGAAGCAATTTTGTTATTGATTCCCTTCCCCACCATTTTAACAGAGTGGTGGTGGTCTAATGGCTATCAGCATGAAAAGTGGAATTGGGGAGTGGAGTTCAAGTTCTGATCTAGGTTGTTGCATTCACTTTCACATTATAAATGATCATAGGAAAGTCATGAAGTCATAGGAAATAAAAAAAAAAAAAAAAAAGATAACATTTTAAATCTTTGTTTATGACACCAAAACAAATACAGAGAAAAGAGTTCAATTTGTCTTAAGGAGTGATTGCTTAAAATTCTCAGCTCTTAAAAAAAAAAAAAATATAAAAAAATATTTAAAAAAAATGATGTTTAGTTATTTGGTTGCATGTTGGGAAGTTGGTTGGACTGAAAACTTTTCAGCACCCTACTTTATCAAGCTTTTTCCAAACTAGAAAATATATTTGGTAGAATAATATAATAAAAAACATAAAATATATTTAATGCTCCACTTTTTTCATTAAAATAAACAGTGTGTGTGTGTGTGCGTATATATATATATATATATATATATATATATATATATAGTTCTGTTATTTTACATTGGGCACTGTTTTATTACCACCAGCACTCACTGTGCACTATATATATATATATATATATATATATATAGATAGATAGATATAAAAAGAAAGTAGATTTCTCTCAAAGAATTCAAAGCAACATGAGAAAAATACTGTCCTGACCCTATAATTTATCTAATTTTCTTTTCTTTTTAATAATTTGGCTTGCATACTCCCCAAAGAGTAAATCTTGGTTTTGGAGAAAATACATAAATAAAAATTCACTTGTGTTTCTTGATTATTGTCACAGGATAGCATTTTTGCATTAAAATTCCTGGAAAATATTTTTTTAAGAAAACAACACAGCAAAAGAAGAGAGAAGTGGGCCTGAATGGTTGAAAGTGAATTTCATTGCAATGAATTTTCATGCTGACAAAATAAAAATAAAATATATTTGCAAGAATTGCTTTCCTGTTTTGTCTTATTTTTAGCACCTACTTATAGACTTCCTGGAACAGGGCCGACCAGTGATCGCTTGTAAAAACAAAATCTTTCACAAAAACAAAGAAATGGTAAGTAATGGCTTATAGAATCATGGTCTCTATATATTTTTATATTCTATGTCAATCAGTTTTGAATTTTATTTAGCGATTCCTACAAAGAAAAGACATTCTTGTTCTCTCTTAATTTTTTTTTTATTATTATTTTACTGTTTTTTTTTTTGGTATAAAAATGTCTTCCACAAAATTTCAGCTGAAAAATTCAAACAATTTCCACAGATGATAGTGGTGTGATTTTCCTCATTTCTTGTAGTCTGGTAAAGAAGGAGAGGTATATATTGTTTTAATACTTTTCTTATATGACTCTCTATACAGTATGCTGTACCAAATGACATGTAAGTCAACCTCAAGTTCTTTTAGTACAAATTTCGGAATTAAATTGACACGAATTACCCTAGTGATAAACAATTATACTAAGTGCACTGTTTAACACTAACCACTCCAGCCTCAAATGAAACTTGTATATTTGTGCTATCACTAAAGATACTGGTGCCTTATATTACCCCAGAAAATGCCTAGCTCCTGCTGTGATGCTCTATCTTTATAAAAGTCAGATCGGATCAAGAATGGGGTATTGCAGTTATATCTGGGCAGGTACTGTCCAGTTCTCAGTGTCCAGACTTGATAGAGTTCAAAAGTGATTATGCAGCCTTATGGGTGATGAATTATTTTCCACCTTACAACCCTTATTCCACAGATGAAATATTGCTAGACTTTAACTACTCTATGGCTATTACTATTGCAAATGTTCTAATGAGTTACATTCCTTAGACCCACCAGTTCAGACCTTCACAGCTAGGATTCACCATGCCATGTTCATGGTGGGAAAATCATCCCTATTCCCTTCCTTTTCCTTTGATAAAGAGGAAGTTCTGCTCAGACTGCTTCTTCCCCAAAACTGTAAAACAGACTCCTAAGAGTTTGGTGTCTTTAGACGGATTCGGTTGCTGTCATATATGCATATACATATATATGTATACACACACTCACATGCATATGTGCGTACATGCCTCTGTGTGTGTGTGTATGTCATCTGCTCATGCGCGCATTACTTTACAAAGTGAGGACTCCGTTGGTTGTCCTGAAAGTCATGGTGGTCAGGTCACAATTCCTTTGTTAACAACACAAGGCATATACAACTAAATAGATACTATAGAGAGTAAAGTGCTCAATGTTTAGATTACCTAGACAGAGCAGAAGTGCTTGAAGAAGTTAATTCATATGAAAGGATGGCTATATCTATCTATTTATATATATATATATATATATATATATATAGATTTATCATCTCACTCCAAGCAAGATGGCAATGCTTCTCGCATACGCAAAGGTGTTACTGTGAATGTAAAAGAATGTGAAAACTTTGGCGAGGAGAAGAGAAAGTACAATAAAAGAACTGTGTTCAAGCAGGCAGCAGATGGCGATTGGCGTTGCATTTAAATCTCTGAAGATTGTAGGTGGTTGGGAAGCAAGAAATTTGGAGTTCCACGGCAAAACTATTAGAATAGAGCACACGGTTGCATATAGGTAAATGTACAAAGTGCACACAGAAAGTGTTGTGTGTGTGTGTGTGTGTGTGTGTGTGTGTGTGTATAATAATCTAATTAAGAGAGAAGGGAAAAGTACCAAAAACAAACCCTACAAAAAGAAACAGATACCAATCTTAACAAAAACCAACAATGTTTAGTGCCTATAAAATCAAGAAACCCCAAATGGGAAACCAAACCAAAACAGAGCTGTAATAATCGCGACAACCAGGAATCTGTCTGGAGACACTGATTTGTAGCAATTACTCTGAATTTCCTAACAACTGTGATCAGCAAACAATTACAGTTGTAATTTTCTGATGATCTCAATTGGTGCAAAACTCAGAGAAATGGTTACAGGTCCAGTGTCTGTAGATGGATTCCTGGTTGTTGCTATTATATGATAATGGTAAAGTTAGCCATTTTCATGCAGCAAACATTCAGCATTCATTGACCAAACAGACTGTGTTGCTATTGGTTGATATTAATAAAATCTTTTTATTAAAAAGTTTTTCAGAAAATTAGATATCTCAAGCCCACTGTTATTGTTTTTTCTAGTATTAATAGGAGTTTCCTGGCAAAACCTTTGGTTTTGGTTATGTGGAAATTCAACAACTTGATTATATCATTATTTTCTCTTCTAGTTACAGCCATTTTTGTTGGTGCTGTTTGAAGTGTTCCCCCCACCCATTTATATATAAGAGTGATAACACTTTTGTTAATGAAATCAGTCTGAATATGTTTCTTCTTGGAATGAAATACATTGCTACAAAGTTTTCTATCTTGTCATTCATTTGCCATATATATATATATATATATATATATATATATATATATATATATATATACACACACACAGAGTGGAGGGAAACAAATATTTGTACACATACAAATTTTTAATTTATTGTATTTCCAACTAATGAATAAATATGCTTTTCATATAATTAACTGTATACAGATGCATAATCACTAAATATGCATAGAAAACAGAAAACATTTTGATTTAATAGAAATAAATCCCATTTATCCATTTTAATGGATGAAAAAAGTATTTGTACAATGCAAATTTCAGATCTTAAAACTTTTAAATTCCTTTAATACTCTAACTTATCCAAGTGGAATATTCTGGAATGTTCCAATAATGTTATCAGTAATTATTTTTAGCCACCAAAACACAAGCATTGTAATTGATATTTGTGCAAGAAGGTTTTCCTCATGGCAAGAGGTAAAGAATTGGAAAATTCACAAAAAGAACTGATTGTTAAGCTCTGGAAAGAAAGTAAAAGTTACAGGAAAATTTCAAACAACCCAAATATTCCATTTACTACTATTAGTTCATTCATTGCAAGATATAAAAAACTCAAAACTGTTGAAAACCAAAGAACTAGTGGTCCCCAGAAGATCTTTAAGGAAACTAATGTGTCAAATTAAACAAAATCCAATGGTTACTTGTCAACAGTAGCAGAATAATTTTCTTTCATCAGGAATTTGTGTCACTAAACAGATGATGAGCAAAGAAATTCATAGGAACAATCTAAAGTCACGTTCCCCTCAGAAAATTCCACTGCTATTGAAAAGACACGGAGATGCCAGGTTGAAATTCATTCATAAGGATAAGGGAAAATCATATTGGCAAAGAGTATTATGGACAGATCAAACCAAAATTGAATTGTTTGGAAATAATCCTAGAAATCATGTATAGAGGAAAGATGGTGATGCCTTCAAACAAAAGAACACAGTTCCAACAGTGAAATTTGATGGTGGAAGCATCATGGTTTTGGGATGTTTTTCTGCAAAAGGTACCGGCAACATATCAGTGATGGATAGTAGAATGAATGCCACAGCATGTCAAAATATTTTGTAAGCAAATTTAATGATTTTGGTTGAAAATCTTGAACTCCCTCCTCATTGGATCTTCCAGCAAGATAATGATCCTAAGCACACTGCAAATCTATGAAGAAATGGCTTGCTAAAAATAATGTAAATATCCCAAAATGGCCAAGTCAGTTTCCAGATTTAAACCCAATCAAGAATCTGTGGTGTTATTTGAAAATTCAAATCCAATCAAGAGCTCTAACAAACATCCCGGATTTGAAAACCATATGCGAAGAAGAACGGAAGAAAATACCAACTAAAATTTGAAAATCATTAATTGAGAACTACAATAAGAGGTTGGTTCCTGTAGAAGTGAATAATGGCTATTCTACAAAGTCTTAAATGAAGATTTATATTCTTTTATGTATTGTATGAATACTTTTTTCACCCATTAAAATGGATAAATGGGATTTATTTTCTCAAATCAAATCGTTTTCTATGAATATTTAGTTATTATGCATCTGCGTACAGTTAAATATATAAAAAGTATGTTTATTAATTAGTTGGAAATACAATAAATTAAAAAAAAATATATATATATATATATATATATATATATATATATAAAAATATATATATATATTTGTATCTATAGAAAAGAATGTATAAACATAAAAATGTCTTAAAAATAATTGTTGGACTTTGTCCATTTCATAATATATATATATATATATATATATATATATATATATATATATATATCTCGTCTTAAAGTGTGCTATATTTATGGGATAAAGTGCTCAATATCAGAGATAGAGCGTGTGTAAATATAAAAGTGAACATAGAAGTCAACACTTAGAGGCGACAGTCTGTTTCATGATTGCATCTAGCATGAAACAGACTGTCGCCTCTAAGTGTTGACTTCTATGTTCACTTTTACATATATATATATATATATATATATATATATATATATATATATATATATATATATGTATGTATGTATGTATGTATGTATGTACAGTGGGACTGCTGCTTGGACTCTCTCTTGATAGCGACCTAGGTATACTAGTCAAGAGTGTTCAAATCAGGAGAGTTTAAAAGCTACATGTATTTTTGAGGGGATATAATCATGAAGATTCTCGACCAGCCACTCCTAAGTTACCAGAGCCAGAGTCCTACAAAAACATGTATATTTAATGCCTTCAATCCAGGAATTGACAACAGTGTCTAGCATCTTGATAAGGCTGTGGTTCTGACCTTAATTCCCTGCAGGAAGAAGGGGTTGTCATGACATAACTCTTGTTTAGAACCATCAATGAAAAGGTGAACTTGGTCTGTATCACTGTAGGTATTCCCTTTGGATCTGTGAAAATCCATTTCTCGTTCCTCCTGTTCACCTTGCTGATTTCAAAGAGCTAGCTATCCAAGTTGCTATAGTTGGCAATTAAGTGCCACAAGAGTGATGAGTCTTAATTTCCTGTGCCAGTTTGAAAGACACCATGTGCATGAAAATGAGAAGATCAGATTTGGTGCATGTTATGTACCATTACATTATCTTCCAATTATGACCTGCTAAAAATAAACGCATGCATGCACACTTATGTAAACACATGCACATTATATATATATATATATATATTTTATTTTTTTTATTGATTCACCCCAAGCAAGGCAATAATACCATTAAGATGCAAGGGGCTACTGGGAGTGAAAGAGAATGAGAAGGAACCAGAAACCAATCTTAAACAGGAAACAAGGGATACAAATTTACTCCTGTTCAAAAGACACAACATACCAAAGGTAAGAAGGACAGAGGAAAACAGTGCATAACCTACCAAATGAGCTTGTGGAAATGATTGACAGAACAGGGATTAGAAGATATAGCAAAAAGACAAACTATATTAAGAACTACAAAGGTAATGATCAATCATATGCTGAAAGGACATGGCACATAGAAGAAAAAGAAGGAACAATAGAGAGAAAAATATTAATAAATACTAAATATTTTACATATAAAATTTATTTAAAAAAAATCTAAGTTAAATCTATTATTGGATTCATCTCAGAGCAGCAACAGTGACAAAAAACAAAACACTTCAAATCTATTATTCTTTCCAAGCATTCTATAGAAACAGTACTGAGAACCAGCTTATAAACTTACATTTTTCTTTAGATCCATCCAATAATTAAATTTTAAAAAAATCTTTTACATCATCCACAAACTTAATTTCAGTTCAAGTACATGAATCAAGGTATATAAGTTAGTTTCCAGTTGAAGCCTGGCACAAAACTGATGCCAATAAATTTTATAGCATTAATATAAAATAATTTCTAAATCTAACAACTGGAATTAAGCATATATATATATATATATATATATATATATATTTCATTAAATATTCTAAGTTCTTTACTAAGTTTCTTCTCTTGCACTTCTTGCTTGTGAAACTCTTTTCTGGCTTCTAGCTTTCCAGTCAACTTTGACCTTCAAAAATTTAAATGCAATGTCAATCGTTATCTTCTGTTTTCTTAATTCCTGCTCTTTTATTGTTCTCTCTCCTTAATAACATTTTCTTTTTATAATATTCTCACACACTCAGTAACTCTTTGTCTCTTAGTGGTTTTATTGCCTTGCTTGGGGTGAAATGATTAAAAACAAAAATAGGATTGACAAGGAATATCTTTTCAGTTTTTTCCCAGGGTTTTTTACAAAGAGAAATAGTCCTTGAATTGGAGCATATTTAAAAAAGAATTGCTGCCTCAAAATACAATACATTGTATATATAGATATAGATACACACACAGAGTACAGTGGGTAAGTTTTTGCCATATTATATTTTGTCTACTACACAGTATAGTAGGCTCAGTCAGGTTCCATGTGCGAGAAAAAGAGCACCATGATGCAATTCACTCTGCCAGAAATTTGGAAACAACATGCTGTACTGTTTTTTGCTTTAAAGCTTTTGCTTTCTCATACCTCTTAGAAACTGTAGAATTTTCAAGTATGGGAATATACATAATTCCGTTCAAGACAAAACCTTTCGTTTTCTTTCATTTTAAAAACAAGACAAAAGATACTTTAATTCCAGTTAAGTCATTTTCAGTTTTGTAATATCTGTAATACTATAATTATTGATCAACTTTAAAACTGACTGACAGACAAACCTCATGATTAACAACAATCCAGAACTAGAGAACAATATGCATGCTATATTTTGTTGCAAAGGACAGGAACAAATGAGCGTTAAATTTCCAACAGCGTGCATTCATCAAATACAGTGTGCGATGGGTAAATTGTCGCCATTTTTATTTTTTTTAATTTCATGCATGTGTTGATTGTTTTAGAATTTGTTGACTGCGCAGTATAGTTGGGTCAGTTGGGCACCATCTGTGAGAAAGAGTACCATAATGCAATTCACTTCACCAGAAATTTGGAAACAGCATTCTGTACTGCTCGGCATTCATGCTGAAAGCTCCAGTCAAACATTTCAGAGTGTTTAGTTGTCAATCTGAGGACACTGCAGAGGATTCAGAAAGAGTTGGATGAGTCTAATGGTGATTACGAAGGTATGGCATCTCAGAAAACTCACTCTAATCCTTCTGATAAGAAAAGAACTCTTGAATATGTTGTTGAGGGCCTCAGACTGAACACAGTGGCCTACATCAAGTGCCTTGAGGAGGTAATGCTGCATAGGTTCAAGAGGGTGGCTGCTGGAAGATGCCATTTCTGGCAACAGGATTCTGAAACATGCTACTTAAGCAGCAGAATGCAGTCACGGCTGTCAGAAAATTTCTGTGACCACCTCACCACTTACATCTGGCTAACTAACTCCCCAGACTGCAACCCACTTGATTATTATGTGTGGGTGCAGTTGAGCGAGAGGCAAACAAAATTCCTTGTAACACCAAAGATAGACTGAAGGCAAGGATTATGGCAGCATTCACAAACTTAAACAAGGAGACCATCCATAAGAGCTGCAGGAGATTTCAAAGTCATCTGGAGGCCATGGTTGAAGCCTGTGGTGATTTTTATTGAATAAATTTACTCTTTAGTATTTCAAGATATTTTTGTGTAATTTTGGTAAATATATCTGTTAAAATGAGATGTCCATGTTATTTTCATGTTTGTGTAATTTAGATGACAATTTATCCATCGCACCCTATATATTGTTTTATATGGCTTGAATGTGCCAGTGTGTGTGTATATATATATATATATATATATATATATATATAAAATATTCCTAACACCCGCCACATTTTTTCTAACTGAAAAAGACTGAATCTACAGTACAAAACCATTTTTTTAATTAAAAAAAAATAGTGCAAAATATTGTATTCACCTATTCTGTACACATATTTGTTTAAAAATCTTTTCTTTTCTAATCTATTTTATTTGCAACTTGTCTGAAATTTAATTAGTTTTTTGATTTCAAGAGAAAGTCGGTGAGAAAGGTGTCCTACTCTGATGCATTTGTGACTTGATCGATAAACTGTTTATCGTTATGACAGGCTCTAAATCTGTACATTTTATCCAAGTTTTTATTTAATTTTCTACTTGGTAAAATTATATTTCACAAAACCTATTGTAAACATAAACACAGGCTTCAGCTGCCTGGTCATCATTTGCGCACCTGATTTCTTTCCAATGTCTAAAAAGTATATTCTTTTTTAATTTTTTTTACTGTTAGTTCATCCAATACAAGACCCAGAGGTCACTCAAGGTAGAGCATTACTGAGTGAGATTGTTGTAATGGAAGGGGAAGGGGCAAGTAAGAGTGTATTATGAAGGAAAGTAAGACAGATAAAATATAGTTTTAAGGTATGCTATATTTATGGCTGAAAGTTCTCAATATCAATGATAGAGCATATGTGAATATAAAAATGGATATTGAAGTCAACACCTGGAGACGACAGTATT